>JAJJMC010003991.1:5473442-5533306 GCA_023531435.1 Papaver californicum | reverse complement strand
AACCCGTGTTCCCGATGAGTTGGGCCGATTCGACTCGCTGAGTTGGCTGATCCGACTCGTTCCGATCCTGGGGTGCCCCCAATCCAAAGTGTGGGTGCCCTAATCCATTTTCCCGGGTGCCTTTAACACTTTTCGAGCCAATTTTTCCGTAAATGTTTATTTCTCAAAAATACCTACAAAGACATAAAAAGACATAATAAGTGTAAAATCGAGTACTATCGAAGCAGATATTCGGGCACAATATAAACACAAAAATGTGCCTATCACATGCACATCCCTACCACCCGACCTTATGTTAAAGTTAATTCTAATTTCTTTTATGATAAAAGCACATGAAAATTTTAAGATTATCTATAACCTCTGATGAAAATATTTAATGTTAATATTACATAATGAAAAGAAAAAATTTGGGTCAGCCCACCACTTTTGTTGCGCAAGGCTATCAATACAGGCCACAAAAACACAAATCTCTGCCCTTAGAGAGCAAAAGATAAAAGATGTTTAAGATATGACGTTTTAGATTACTTCTTTTTTTTTCTCCTTTATGTCACCATATTAACTTTGCTTTTTACGTTTCTAACTTATGCAATTATGAAAATTAATATTCACTTATAATTCATTACACTACAGAAACGCCATAAAACTCCTTATAGAAGCTTGCGAGTTGTTTGATGAAACACATAATAAAATCTCTTTTTTTGTTATCTTCAACTTTGCTGCATAATAGGATGACAACAGATCTAGATCTCTGATCGGTTTATATGCTTTAAAGCATTTTTAGTTCCTTTATAAAGGTATGTGGTATGTGTTTTGTATCGAACATTCGAGTAAGTTATAGTATTTGTTCATGATATTAGTTGAAATGACGAACTGAACTATTTATCTATGGGTTTTAATTTTGTTAGAGATCATTATGTGTGCTACAATCATTTGTTATTTTCCTGATTTTTGCATACATGGAATCATTTTAATAATTTATCTAAGATTTAAGTTAGTGAAAGGATTATTTTTGTTGTCTTCTATTACCGCATAAAGTTTTTTGGCCATTATCTTAGACTAAGATACAAGCTTGCATCTGCATTTTAATTGTTACTACATAAAGTATAGTTTTTCATTTTTACAGTTCTGTTGTTTCCAACGAAAATACTAGCACCTAGGTAAATCATGTTTCTATCCCATACTAAGTCAAGTATTTAAAACTATATATCTGTGACACAATGTTTCTGTCCCAATACTAAGTCAAGTATTTTAAATTAAAGATCTGTGGCACAATGATAGCGCGTCTGACTCCATATCAGAAGATTACGTGTTTAATTCACGTCAGGTCCATCCCCAGTATATAACTGCGTTCAAAAAAGTTTTTGGTCATGTAGAACAAAAACCATTGGTTATACATTGCATGTTTTTCTATTTTCTATTTTTTTTCTGAAGAATGATCGTCGTGTTCATGCCATTAAATCATTAATTCACATGCTAGCACGTAATTGAATACCATATTGTTATACAGAAAACAATATGAATACTTCTTGGTTAAAGGTTGTGACCAGCTCTTAATATTATTAGAGAGTTGAATGGGAAAAATTGGAAGTAAATTAACTGAGGACGATCATTGGATACCAATCAATAGGTTGTCTTGGTTGTGATAGGCTTCTCAACTACTGAACTTATAAGGGACATACTACACGAATAAGTTGAAGAAATATATAATTTTTCATTTATGTAGAATGTTCTTCATCCCAATCACCCAGGGAACATGAAGCAGGTCTTGCAAATATAACCAATACCCATATAGAGAAACCTTGGCCTTGGTTCTTCAACATTTTTGCTGCTAATATTTCCAACAACTGTAATACAATCATAATATTTTTGTACGAGATCTTTCACTAGCACCTACAATCGCAAAAAACATCGGATTGCTAACAACAAGTTTAATTTCTCAAGCATAAAATTTATGTTGTACCTTATGTTGGGTATATTTACAATTAGTGTTTATAAAAGGAAATGTACAAGAGTTTCAGCATATACATGGTCTTTTTTCATCTCAAGAAACTGAAGAAGTCTGTCAACAATAGCATTAACATCACAATATTGTAGTGTTATTTTTCCAACAACTCACAGTGACTCTCGCAACGGGCATGCGAATATTTGCAACATATTCACATAAGTCCATCACTGAAATAGACTCAACAAAATCAAGAAACAATAATACATAATAATCCATCGACTATGAGCATGGCTTGATGAAAGGCAGACTCATTTAAGTGAAGAAAGGAAAAAAAATAAAGATTCATGAGAAAAATATGGTTTACTCACCAATGTCATGTAATAGTTTTCATTTGCTACCGCAGTCAACATATCGAGCTTTAACTTTTTAACATAAGATGGCTTATTGTACTGGCCTGATTAAAAGTAGTAACCCACTGAGAGTAGAATAAAACTAGATTTCCTAATAGGTTATTCGGGTAAAAGCTTCAATATCACCGATGTCATATGCTTCCTAATATAACTAGCCATAGGCCCCCAACTACTATCACTCGACTAAATAAACATTGTGACCGTAAGCGTCAGCTAACCTATAGGCTCAGGCTCAACACCGACAAATGTAAGATTTTTGTAATATTTTTAAATTTAGTTAGACATATCTATTATTTGTTCACGTAATTATCTCCTGCATTTGTGTTGAATCACGTGTTAGTCAGATAGAATTTTTACAACAATTTTTTTTACTATAATATATCGAATACAGAACGAAGAATAAGAATAAAAGGCAAATCGTACAAGACAAAACAATCGAAAAGGTTGAGTCCGGGTGATGGTTGTTGTAATAGTGGTAAATAAAGTTCGTTCAAGACTTGTGAAGATTTGTTTTTAAACCTAATTTCTAAGATTAAAAATAGAAAAACTCAAATAAAATTGATAAAAAAATTGAAAGTAAACTGAGGCTAAGATTCCACTATTTTCCAAAATTTAAAATGATTTAATTCAATAATTATAATCATGTAATTCTTACATTTAATTTGATTCTAAAATATTGCGACAAGTAGATTTTTAAAACAACAATTGTATAACAAAAGCATGGAACATCTAAAACCTAGGCCAAGCATGTACCATCTAACGAAATCACAATTGCTTAATAAAAATTATTAAATTAATTTTTAATCAAGGCAAATAATCATAAAAGAATTGCATAAATTAATTAAATAAATATTACCACATAATCTTTGGAAAAATAGATTCCTTCGTCGCCTCAGAGATGGGGTTTAGCTCTTCATATTAATCACTTGCTCAAAATTATGGTTCATGGCTCAAAAAATTGTTTACAAATGATAAAAATGGAGTAAAACAAAGAAAACAGTGAGTTTGCAATGTTTATAGACGTTACAGACTAACTTTTACAGAGGCTGAAAATAAATGTTTTAGATGCGACAATATCCATTGCAAACAGGTTGAAGAAACTGTTACAACTGAAGATAAACGTTGAAATTGCGACAATATCCTTTGCAAACTGATGAAGAAACTGTTACCGATTGGTTGAAGATTGTGTCACCTATTCAGTGTTCTTCATGCAGCAGCAGTAGTAATTTTTCTGGATTGAATTTTAGTGCTCTGTTTGCCTCCTGATCTCTCCCCAATACTCTCTACTACCTTATGACTCGACCCCATCCTATTTATACACTACAGGCCATTGAATCTTCAAAAATCTTCATTTATCAGAGAATAATACTCGAGTATTTTTTCTCATAAATTTACGTGATCTAATTTTATACTTTGTCTTGATTCCGTGGTCTCCCAATCGCATAAAATATCTCAAAGATAATGGAAAGATAATATCTCCTCAAAATACTCTTAATCAATCCATAAATTATTCCCGAAATCTTCACACAGTTAAGTGAAGAAAATACTCATGCGAAAAATGCTTTGAATTTGAAAATGAGTGGGTGCCCATATCACTTTCCATGGGTTCCTTTATAATATTTCATGGGTGCCTTTAACAAAATATTGGGTGCCTTTAATACTTTTGATGGGGGTGTTTTTAGCACTTTTTAACCGATTTCTCCATATTTATTAATTTCACAAAAGTACCTACAAATAAATAAAATGATATTATTAATACAAAACGGAGAACTATTAATACAAATAAGAGATCAAATAAGACACATAACTGTGTCTATCAAATACCCCCAAACTTATATTTTGCTAGACCTCGAGCAAATCTAATAAAAATAAATCATAACTCACTTTCGCAGGCATCGCGATTGCACTTAGCGTATGCAACAAGCCTTTAAACCCCTAGGTGTCCCTAGTGGACGATTTTTAGTCTCGTGAGCGTTTACAAGAGGTGTACCCACAAAACCTTTTTACTCCAAACCATAACTACTTGTGAATGATTGAGGATAAACACTAAACAAACTATTTAGTTGGCATACTAAATTCCTCGCCTATAAGAATCATTACCCTATATGAGTCCAATTGCTGCACACGAGTTTTCACTCAGCGTACTAAAATTCATACAAGAATTCAAAAATCTACTTAAATAGTCGTTCAACAACGATACTCAGAATCTATCAAAGTATAATCACATGAAAATATTTAGAAGATGGATATAGACAAAATGAAGTTTGCACGTGTTGACTAGGTGAACGGTGTTTCCCATATCTGTCTGAAGGTCAGTGCCAGGATGAATAGATTGCGATACGCTCCCACTACTCTTACACCTTATACTAGTATAGACTCAGCTGGTATATACAAGGGTCCCAGCGGTCGATGTATTGAAAATATTTTAAATGTACTGACAACATGATTGGATAAAATGAATCCAAGCTCATGCTTCTTATCAGCATCGTACATGATAGTTCTCATGGATCCTGTATTCCACGATTGCTTAGGTGACGGAGACAGGGAGAACACATATATATTGCTATCAAAGTGTCAATACTCGATTTATTTTTATTTATTTTTTGAATAAAGGTATAAATAACACAATAATGGGGCTTGATCTCAAACACTCTACTTCATCCTGGCGGTGATAACAATTTGATATTGGTGCCCCACCAAATCACTTAGAGAAACAAAAAAATTGCAAAAATAAAAACAGAAGGTGATATGCTCAAGATAGATTCCGAGATATGGTGACAACTATCATATTATTTCTAACACCTGAGCTAGGCATCCTTTTATGAATAGACCATTTAGCTGGGCACACCAATACCTATAGAAAAATAGCTAAGTTTCCATCTAACTAGAATGGTTAGTGTCACCCTGAATTGTTCACAAGTTTCCAAAGCTTGAATTTTTATTATTTCAACTAAAAGTTTCTCCCTTACCCCAAAACTTAAACCTAACAGTGTCCTCAATGTTTCAAATTAAAGTTTAATACCAAAAATATAAGTAAATAGAGGAATAAAGAGGTAAGTCAGAAAGATAGTACCTGGGTAAAGCATAACAATCCTTCTTTGGAGAATAAGACAGAAAAATAAAAACAAAAACTTACTAATGTACAACAACATCCTTGATGGTCAATCTCTGAAAGTTAGCCTTTGAAGAACTACTACCATCTAGTGTCTCAACCTCAACAGCTCCATGAGGAAAAAAAGTGTGAACTATAAAATGACCCGTCCACCGAGAGCGTAACTTCCCGGAGAATAGATGCAAACGGGTATCATACAGAAGAACTTTTGACCTGGAGAAAATGAATTTATTAAAATATTTTTATCATGCACAAGTTTCATTTTGTTCTTATACTCCTTAGCATTATCGTATGCATCTCTAAGAATCTCGTCCAACTCATTGAGCTGGAGCTTCCTGTGAGCTCCTGCCTTGTCAAGCGAAAAATTAAGTTGCTTTACAGCACAATATGCTCATGCTCTATCTCGACGGGTAAGTGACACGCCTTGCCAAAAACGAGATGATAAGGTGACATTCCAATGGGGGTCTTAAACGCAGTATGGTAATCCCCTAAGGCATCAGTAAGCCTCAATGACCAGTCTTTCCGATTAGGAGCAACTGTTTTCTCTAAGATACGTTTTATCTCCATGTTGAAAACTCTACTTGACCGCTAGTTTGTGATTGATATGGGGTAGCTATTTTGTGGGTAATACCATATTTCTTCATCAAAAGCCTAAATGGTCGATTACAAAAGTGTGACCCTCCATCACTAATTATAGCCCGAGGTGTACCAAAAAGTGCAAATATGTTATCATTCGAAAACTGGACCACAACCTTGTGGTCATTTGTTCTACACGAAACCTCCTCAACCCACTTAGACACATAGTCTACAGTGACAAGGATGTAAAAATAACCAAAAGAATTAGGAAAAGGACCCATAAAATCAATGCCCCACACGTCAAAGACTTCAATAACTAGAATAGGTTTCAAAGGCATCATATTTATACGGGAAATAGTTCCTAACTTCTGGCAACGCTCACAAGTAACACAGTAATGGTGGGTTTCTTTAAACAACAAAGGCCAATAGAATCCACACTGCGATATCTTAGCAGCGGTTTTCTTAGTACTAAAATGACCCACACAAGCATGATAATGACAAAAGGAAATAATACTGGACTAGTCAGGTATACATCTCCTAATAATCTGGTCTGGACAATAGTTAAATAGATAAGGATCATCCCAAAAGAAATGCTTGACGTCGGCTAAAAACCTAGAACGATCTTGTTTACCCCAATGTTGGGCATTCGACCAGTAACAAGATAATTCACTATATTCGCATACCAAGGTAATCGGGAAACAAGGAAAAGTTGTTCATCGGGAAAATTATCCCTCACAAGAAGGGAATCATCAGGGGAATCAAAAATAAGCCTAGACAAGTAGTCCGCTACTACATTTTCTGCACCCTTTTTTCCTCTAATTTCTAGAGAAAATTCTTGTAACAAAAGGATCCATCTAATCAATCTAGGTTTAGTATCCTTCTTGGACAGAAGATATTTCAAAGCAGCATGATCAGTAAAGACTATGACCTTAGAACCTAAGAGATAGGATCTAAACTTCTCTAAAGCAAAAACAATGGCTAACAATTCCTTTTCTGTGGTGGTATAGTTCATTTGGGCATCATTCAGATTTTTGCTAGCATAGTAAATCACATGAAGTAATTTGTTTTCTCGTTGACCTAGCACAACACCAATAGCATAATCTGAAGCATCACATATGATTTCAAAGGATAGGTTCCAGTTAGGTGCCTGGACTATGGGGGCGGTAGTGAGTAAAGTCTTAAGCTTCTCAAAAACCTCTAAACAAGAATCATCAAAGATAAAATTAATATCTTTTGCAAGCAAATTGCAAAGAGGTCTAAAAATTAATCTAAAATACTTAATGAATCGACGATAAAAACCCGCATGCCCTAAGAATGACCTAATATCTCTTGCGGTTTTGGGAACTTGTAAATTCTTAATAAGATCAACTTTAGCTTTGTATACCTCTATACCCTTAGAAGATACGATATGCCCTAAACAATTCCTGATCGAATCATAAAGTGACATTTCTCCCAATTAAGCACTAAATTCTTTTCTTTACATCTAATCAACACTAAAGTCAAATGATGCAAGCACTCATCAAACGATGAACCAAACACTGAAAAATCATCCATAAAGACCTCTAAAAACCGTTCTACCATGTCAGAAAATATGCTCATCATGCAGCGCTGAAAAGTAGCGGGTGCATTACACAACCCGAAAGGCATGCGCCTATACGCGAAGGTACCAAAGGGACAGGTAAAAGTAGTTTTCTCTTAGCCTTCTAGGGAAATAACAATCTTATTATAACCAGAGTAGCCATCTAACAAGCAATAATGACTATGTCCAGATAATCACTCTAGCATTTGGTCAATGAAAGGAAGGGGAAAGTGGTCCTTCATTGTGACCTTGTTCCATTTTCTATAGTCAATACAAACACGCCACCCATTGGTCACTCGGGTTGGGATTAACTCATTGTTTTCATTCTGGACTACAGTGATACCTGATTTCTTGGGAACAACCTGAACAGGGCTGACCCACTTACTGTATGAAATAGGCTAGATAGTACCCGCATATAACAACTTAAGCACCTCGGTTCGAACTACTTCTTTCATGTTAGGGTTCAGTCGACGTTGCATCTCCCTAGAAGGTTTGGTGTCATCCTCTAAATTAATCTGATGCATACAAACAGTAGGACTTATACCATTAATGTATGCTAAGTTCCACCCTAAAGCTTACTTGTTTTCTTGAAGTACGGTCACTAGCCTACTTTCCTGATCACTATCTAATTCGGATGATACAATTACAGGCAAAGTCTCAGGTGGGCCTAAAAAAACATATTTCAGAGTATCTAGCAATGGTTTGAGGTCCAACTTAGGAGGCTCTTCTAACGAAGAAATTAAGGTAAAATTAGAAACTGGTAGTGGTTCAAACTTAGATTTCTATCTATTAGTATCTAACACATGGGTAGAGTCTAACAGAGCATTCACTTGATCATTGGTGCTAACATCGTCGAAATCTAAGCCAAAATGGGTTAAACAACTCTCTAATGTATCTTCAAATAAGATGTTTGGTAATGACTCCTGAACTAATGTTCTTATCATGTTCACCTCTTCAATGCACGTGTCATCTATCTCAGGGGGTTGCTTACTAATATGGAAAATATTCAGCTCAATAGTCATATTACCAAAGATAAATTCATAATACCATTTCGAAAGTTAATGATCGCATTAGATGTAGCTAAAAACGGGCGACCTAATATCACAAGTATCTGGTTTTCTGGGTCAGGAACAGGTTGGGTATCTAGGATAACAAAATCCACAGGATAAATAAACCTATCGACCTCAATAAGAACATCTTTGACAATACCACGAGGAATTTTCACAGACCTATCATCTAACTGAAGTGTTATCTGGGTGGATTTTATGTCACCAAGTCCTAGATGGAGGTACACATGATACAGAAGTAAGTTCACACTAGCTCCTAAATAAAGTAACGCTTTCTCTACACGGTAGTTACATATTGTGCAAGAAATGGTAGAGGAACCTGGTACTTTGTACTTAGGAGTTCTGTTGTTATGGAGAATTAAACTCACATGACTAGCTATAAAGGCTTTTTTCTGTACACTAAGCTTTCGCTTTCGTGTACAAAGATCCTTAAGGAACTTGACATAAGTAGGAATCTGCCTAATTGCATATAATACAGGAAGATTAATGTTAACTTGCTTAAAAATCTCTAATATATCATCAAAGTTGGATTCCTTCCTAGTTGGTACTAGAAGTTGTGGGAATGGGGATTTGGTCACAAAATCGGGCTCAGCGGGAACCACATTGGACTCTTTAGAGACTTTATCATTCTCTTCAACTACAAGTTCAGAAGGGTGAACTACAACATGTTCACATTTTGGGGTTGGTTACCTTATTGTCTACCATTCTACCACTCCTAAGGGTTTTAATTGAATTCACATGATTTGATGATTTCTTACCATAAGATAACTCATGAACTCCTCTAGGGTTGGTTGGGTTGGGTTGGGTTGTGGTTGACTAGGGAACTTTCATTTTTCTCTTTTTCTCAAAGACTCAGCGATTTGACCAACCTGGTTTTCTAAATTGGAAATCGCATGACTGTTAGCCTGAATAATCTTTTGATTTCGTAAACTTTGATTGACAAACTGCTGAAAATCTTTAGTGTTCTGCTGAAAATCTTTAGTGTTCTGAGTTAATAAGGCGACAAACTCTGCTAAACTCATGACCGTCTTTTCTAACGGATTCTGAAATTGTGCTAGACCAGAAGAATTCTTAGTATAACCAAAACCTGGGGGAACCTGAGGGTTACTAGACTGACCTTGATTTTGGCCCTTAGACCAAGAAAAGTTTGGATGGTTTCTCCAACCAGTGTTATAGGTTTCTGAATATGGGTCAAACTTCTGACGGTTATCATATCTAGTGTTATTGTAAAGAGCATGGGCTTGATCTTCAACAGTCTGCAATTTTGGCATCTGATTCAAAAAATTTTATCTACCCTATTGACATTACCTCTGCTCAGTAAAATTTTTCTCTAGGGTTCCTTACTACATTCCCATTGATGGGTCTTTTCGGCAATTTCATTCAAAAATGTCATTGCCTCATCAACAGTTTTACTATCAAAACTCCCTGTACACAATGACTCAACCATGGTCGTTGTTGGATAATCTAGCCCTTCATAAAGGATCTGGACTAGTCTAACCTTTTCTAAACCATGTTGGGGACATTGTGTTAATAAATCGTTGAACCTTTCCAAATACCTATACAAAGATTTTCCCTCTTGCTGTACAAATGTGGAAATCTCCTGTCTAATATATGATATTTTGTGCCTAGGGAAAAATTTAGATAAAAAAGCAGTGGTAAGTTGTTCATATGTCTCGATGGATTCAGATGGGAAACTATATAACCAAGATTTGGCTTTGTCTCTCAGGGAAAAAGGAAATAACCTAAGTTTCAAAGCTTCACCAGACATGTTGTAAATTGTTAGGGTACTACATATTTCTTCAAAATCCCTAATGTGAAAGTAAGGGTTCTCATTTTCTTTTCCTAAGAAGATTTTGAGCATCTGTATGGTCCCAGGTTTTAATTCATAGTTCGCTTGAGTTTCATCTAACTTGATACATGATGGACGAGCTAGTGGGATTCAACAAATCTTTTAAGGTTGCCATTTCTGGCACAACTAGAAAATTAGGAATAACTTCCTCACTAAGAGGCAAATTCTCAAAACTAAAGTTTCCAAAAATCGGGCTCTCAAAAGAAGGGTTTCCTAAATTCTCAATTTCAAAAACAAAGTTTTTATTATCGTCACTGATCAAACGACCAATAGAACTCTTCTCCAGGCACGCTCGCTCAATACTTTAGGCGGCCTGGGCATGCAAATAAGTAATTCCTAATTGGAATGGTGGTAAATAAAGTTCGTTCAAGACTTGTGAAGATTTTTTTTTAAACCTAATTTCTAAGACTAAAAATAGCAAAACTCAAATAAAATTGATAACAAAATTGAGAGTAAACTGAGGCTAAGATTCCACTATTTTCCAAAATTTAAAATGATTTAATTCAATAATTATAATCATACAATTCTTACATTTATTTTGATTCTAAAATATTGCGACAAGTAGATTTTTAAAACAACAATTGTATAAAAAAAGCATGGAACATCTAAAACCTAGGCCAAGCATGTACCATCTAACGAAATCACAATTGCTTAATAAAAATCATTAAATCAATTTTAACCAATTCAAATAATCATAAAAGAATTGTATAAATTAATTAAATAAATATTACCACATAATCTTTGGAAAAATAGCTTCCTCCGTCGTCTCAGAGATGGGGTTTAGCTCTTCATATTAATCACTTGCTCAAAATTATGGTTCATGGCTCAAAAAAATTGTTTACAAATGATAAAAATGGAGTAAAACAAAGAAAACAGTGAGTTTGCAACGATTATAGACATTACAGACTAACTGTTACAGAAGGGATTAAAATAAATGTTGCAGATGCGATAATATCCGATGCAAATAGGTTGAAGAAACTGTTAGAACGGAAGATAAACGTTGCAATTGCGACAATATCCGTTGCAAACTGATGAAGAAACTGTTGCCGATTGGTTGAAGATTTTTTTTTTTTGTGTCACCTATTCAGTGTTCTTCATGCAGCAGCAGCAGTAATTTTTCTGGATTGAATTTTAGTGCTTTGTTGGCCTCCTGATCTCTCCCCAATACTCTCTACTACCTTATGACTCGACCCCATCCTATTTATACACCACAGGCCATCGAATCTTCAAAAATCTTCATTAATTAGAGAATAATACTCATGTATTTTTCTCATAAACTTACGTGATCTGATTTTATAATATGTCTTGATTTGGTCTCCCAATCGCATAAAATATCTCAAAGATAATGGCAGGATAATATCTCCTCAAAATACTCTTAATCAATCCACAAATTATTCCCGAAATCTTCACACAGTTAAGTGATGAAAATACTCCCGCCAAAAATGCTTTGAATTTGAAAATGAGTGGGTGCTCATATCCAATGTATGTGTGCCTTTGTCACTTTCCATGGGTGCCTTTAACAAAATCTTGTGTGCCTTTAACACTTTTGATGGGAGTGTTTTAGCACTTTTATCCGATTTCTCCATATTTATTAATTTCACAAAAGTACTTACAAATCAAGAAAATGATATTATTAGTACAAAAATGGAGAACTATTGATACAAATAAGAGATCAAATAAGACATATAAATGTGTCTATCACCCGGCCAAAGGCCGGGGTGATACCTAATTTATTTAAATATAAATCTATTGTTTTCTATATTAACATTCTAATTAAAACTTAACCTTAAGAATAAGACGTAAAAGTAGGAACATATGAAACCCGATATCAATTAAAAATTTAAAATTAAAGCTTATCGATTTCATTGTTCAACATACTAAAATCATTAAAAGTGTTGGAATTTAAATCCTAAAGCAGTTTTGGATGAATTTGTTCTGATTCTGATGTAGGACATCTATTAGATTTAGGAATTATATTTTTAATATTATTATAGGTAAAAATTTTTTTTTAGAATTTATTTATTTTGAGGAGTTATTTATTTATAGAATTACTTAGAATGCAAGTTAGGGTTTCTAGAGTTTTCTTAGAACTAGAGTTCAAGTCTCCTTATAAAAGGAGACAAGTCTATTGTAATTTAGAATACAATTAAAAATATTCAATCAAAACATGACTTAATCTCAGTTATACCTCTTTTTCTACCCTATTTTCTATATTCCACGCTTCTGTTCTCCGTCAAGTGGTATCAAGAGTTTGTCTTCGATCCTCTTATTCTTTTCGATATAAATCTTCTTTATCCTTTCGTCTCTTCTACTTATTGAGATCTCCGCATCTCTTCGTCTAAATTCTATCAACTATCCTTTTATTTTTCAGTTATCCAAAAAAAAATCAAAAAAAAAATAATCATCATCTTCTATTTTCATCTTTTAATCTTGGTCCAAGTTCCTGCCTTAGCTATCTTTTTCTTCATCTTTTCTAATTTTTGGTTCAAATTCCTGCCTTACCTTTTCTACAAGATTCTTTGGTGAAAATCCACGAAAAAATATATTTTTTAATCTTTTTGTATCATCCCATCATGATTAGTATAGAAAAAAACAACCTTACTAGTCTTGAAGACAGCGTGCGTCAACTTATAGAATCTCAAGCCGCGTTTCCACGTCAACTTGCATAATCTCAAGTCGTAACTCAACGTCACCCTGAATTAATGGAATTACTCTTAACCAGTTGGACCACTCTTACATAGAATCTCAATGAAGCTCCTTAATGTCATGAGGGTGAAGCAGATCCAAATTGTCATGTCGATCATAATCAACAACAAACTTTTCACCTAGATAGTGATAAAGAGGTTTCGCCAACATCAAATCCTGACACACCTGAAACATTAGTACCTTCTTGTGAGTCACCTAATACCAAGGTTCAATCTTTTTGTGCCCCTGTTATTGAAGATCAAAAGTATTGCGAGAAAATTACTATTCAGACTAATACTTATGTCAACATCAAATTTTGTGTTCAATATTCTGTTATATGATATTCTACTCTACGATCGTCAACATATTCAAAGTATATTATTCGTTGGATGGGTCGTCTGCAGTATCTGGTGAACTCGAGGTCCAGTTCTTTTCAAGATGGTGGACCTGATGTAGGACATGTTTTTCGTTATTTTTTCAATTCGAGATGAATTATTTTTAAGATGGCGGGCCTGATGTAGGACATCTATTAGATTTAGGAATTATAATTTTAATATTATTTTAGGTATTTCTAAATTTTAGAATTTATTTATTTTGAGAAGTTATTTATTTTTAGAATTACTTAGATTGCAAGTTAGGGTTTCTAGAGTTTTCTTAGAACTAGAGTTCAAGTCTCACCTATAAAAGGAGACAAGTCTATTGTAGTTTAGATCACAATTAAAATTATTCAAATCAAAACATGACTTAATCTCAATTATCGCTCTTTTTTCTATCCTATTTCTATATTTCATGCTTCTGTTCTCCATCAAATTCAGATTCAGTTATAGGTAATCGAATTCCATTAACAACCCTAGTTATACGGTCTTATCACCCGTGTGCATAAGATGTACATTGATTGTTTTCTAATTCTTTTGAGTCTTTTGACTAATACATTTAGTTTGGAGAGCAAAATGATTAACAACGTTACAATATAACTTATGTACGTTAATATTCTATGGACCGCTTGATTTTTACTAATTTGGATAGGTTTAAAGAGATTATTAATTTAGCGAGATAAAATTTAACTTGTGCAAACTTAGTCGGACTAAAGAATATACTATCTTAACAAAGGTGTTACTATTATTTTTTATTTTAATATATTTTTAGACTGAAATGAAAAAGAGATAGTAATACTTTTGTTAAAACGAAGAAAGTATTATTTTAAAGAGATAATTAATTAATCGAATATTATTGCAACTTTCGGTGTTGCTTGCCGGAAGAATATAACTGACATTTGCTTTCTAATTTGTTCAAACTTTTTTCTTATGTTGTACTATGGAAAAAATATATCCTTTTGGTATGATTGTTGGATTGGGAACGTTACTTTGGCACTTTCTTTCCCTAACCTTGACAGGCTTGTCAGAAACAAGTTTGAGAAAATTGCAGATATTAGAACTGAAGATGGTACCTGGATATTCAACTTCAAACGTCGGTTCACTTGCTTGGATACTAATCAACTGGCTAAGCTTATTCTTGCAATCGGGTCTTCTTCTCCACTTCTTGATAATTTTCCTGATACTAGAAGGCGGAGCTTAGACAGTTCAGGTACTTTTACGGTGAAAGCTTTATATCTAAACTGACTGCTGAAAAAGGGTTGGATAACTTCCCAAGTTCTATTGTTTGAAAGCTTGTTGTACCTCCCAAGATCAACTTTCTAACGTGGTGTCTGATTCATAACAAACTTAACACCATAGATACTTTACAGAGGAAGGATACTATGATCTACAACTCATGTACTCTTTGTGGCAGTAATTTGGAAACTCAAGACCATCTTTTCTTGCACTGCAAGATTGCACGTAAAGTATGCTTACTCCTTGTAATAATTGGTCTTGGGTTTTTCCAAAATATCTTGCTGATCGGTGGTATCGATCTCATTTATCTATTCATGGTAAACTTATTTGGAATTTTATCCTAAATACAGTGGTTTAGACTCTATGAAAAGAACGTAGTTGTAAGATTTTTGATTACAAATTTGAGTTTAAGGTTGACAAGGATTTGAGCATCGAGACTAAAGCTTTAATCTTATCTTGGGCAGCCGCCAAAGGCGCTGCAGTTTTTCTGAACTTTGCAAACTCTGATTTAAATTGGGATTCAATTTTATATGCAAAGTATATTTTTTGTTTTCTTTTCTAATTCGAGTAGATGCTCTGTAAATCCTCTTTCTATAATAAAATTTTCTCGTTTAATAAAAAAATAATAATATTTGTAGGTCAAAAACCATGTACGTGATAGGGCTCCATCTTTATAATACATATGTCGTTTTTATATTAGGGAGTGATTACTCGGACAAGACAAATACGCGGATTGCAGTCACTTAAAGGAAATAGTTATCATCCTACGAAATACATAATTGTGCACGTCTGGCTTAGACTCATCTATGATCTAATGTGTTCAACCTCGTTTGTGTTTAACTGAGTAAAATAATAGCGTGAATGTGTGAGCGATTCGTCGATCGCCGGATCAAAAAGGTTAAGCATGTTGTTTATGTTAGGATATTTTTAAAATTATTTTTTCTGGTTATATTTTGAAAACCTAATTAGTTTTCGTTTAAAATTGAACAGATATATCCCTTCTTATAAACCATCATTGATGGATCTTTGATGTGTATGTTGAAAATTAAGAGGCATCTCCTATAGATATGAATCCTCTATAAGTAGTGAAGATGTTCTCCCATTCAAACATCATCAAATCTATTTGTTTTCTTCTTCTTCTAAGCATCATCGGAATCTTAATACAGTGTGTTCTTGGTCGGGTCAAGGAAGTACAATCCTTGAATTCGATTACAGTATTAGGGCTTCATTGAATCTTGAAGGCATATTTGTACTGTTGTACTCGCCAGTTATTTTGGGAAAGGTCGGATTATTTTCTAAAAGAATCGAAAGATCCTTGAAGTCAGGGGTACACCATTATGTGTTTTGATTTCATCCTCTAGTACTAACCAATTTTCCAACAATTTATCATGTAACGCTGGTTTTAGTCTAATTGATACAGGCTTGTATCTGTTAGGATTGTATAGTCTCTGTCGTTTTGATACAGTTTTGTTGTAGTATCGGTTGTAGGCAGCTTTGGCTCCTGGATGTAAGTAATAAGTATGGTGGCTAATTAAAAACACCCAAGCGAGCAAGTAAGCAAATGGAAATAATTTATCAACACAATCAACTAATAGATTAATTCTCGGCTGAATGAGTCCTCAGCCAATGCTAAATTGTAGCTGACGTATCTAATCCTAGTCTTGTGTATTCTGTTTCACAGTCTAGATAAGTTCAAACTATACCAACCATTGGACGAATCTTTTATAATCTTTCTGCTATATAAAGAGAGTATTTGTGAGTTAATGAAATCAAGTGTTTGAAAATAAAAATCATCTTCTTCAATTGTCTTTAGTTGGTATCACGCCAGAAGATCTATCCCACACTAAATCAACAATATCAGTAAACACCTCAACCTTACAACAATTACATATCAATCACATTGTGAACATCAAATTAACTGATTCCAATGACCTACTTTGGAAAGCTCATTTCAAGATATTACTCAAAGGCTACAAACTACAAGGCTATATTGATGGGTCGATAGTAGAGCCCCCAAAAACATTACCAAACTCACAGGGGTTTAATCCTGCATATACAATATTCGAAGAACAAGATCAGATCTTGCTAGGATGGTTGTTGTCATCCTTGACAGAAGAAGAATGTCAGTGTAGTAGATTTAACATTCTCAAAGGATGTATGGAAAACACTTGAGACTCGGTTTGCACCTCAAACTAGAGATCATCAAATGAAACTCAGAAGAGACTTGCATAACTTATCCAAAGGTAACATCTCAATGAAAGAGTGTTTTTCAAAAGCTAAAATTTTGTTCAATTCTCTTAAAGCATCAGGTCTCAACATCAGTGCTGATGATATGCAACAATCTGTACTCGCTAGACTCAACCAAGCTTATGATCCGATAGTAACAATTCTCAGCATAACAAAAGCAATGGAACTGGATATATTTTATGCACATCTGCACACATTTGACATGCGTCTGGAGAAGCAACTAGCTTTACTTCAACAGCCTTTGGCTAATGTTGCTGCCACAAACAGATCATTCAATATACAACGATATGATCCAAGGAGAGGATGACCACAATCTCAAGAAAACCAACATCCTCAAAAGCCTTTCAACCCAATAAACCAAAGAGATTCAGGTCCCTGCCAAATTTGTGGTAAAAGAGGCCACATTGCAAAGCGTTGCTGGTTTCGACATGAGAAAGATGATGACCAGCCACGACCAAACAAGCAAGCTTCTTATCTTGTTTTACCTGGAGGTCCAGCTAGGGTTGTACAAGAAAACTGTAGAATCATAAAACCGTCATCGAAACCGTAAAAATGTCATTGAAACGTACCGAACCGATATCAACTGCTTAGGAAACGTTTCCAGAAAAACGTTACCGTAAATCATCGGTATAGGTAACAGGTTTTACTTCAACAACCGACCGAACCATACCGAATTACCGATTAATCCTAGACATTGATAAATATATTGTGAAACTTAATCCTATTTGTCCAAGAATAAGATTTATAAACTCCTAACCCTAACTCCATATGTGATAATCTCCAACTTATTTTTTCTTCTCTGCTCCCTACAACCACCACCATCTTCACGAGCACTACTACCCACCACCATCAATACGACATCTTCTTCTTCTTCTTCTCCCACAATCATAATCACCATTACAATCTTCGTTTTCTTTTTTTTCTTTTTACTTCATGATTCCACTGATTTATCAAGAATAATTATCTTCATTCAACCGAGATCTTCCACTGATTTATCAACAAGGTATAATTTTTTTTATCTTTTAGTCTAATGGTAAAAGGTAAAATGTTTTAATTTCATCAATAAATTGTTTTACATAAATCAAAATTTGGGTTTCTATGAAAATGAAACCCTAGTTTTCTAACTTAGGGGTTTTTCTACTGGGGTAGTTTTATTATCTTCAATTGTTCCATTTTAATGATAGTTCTCCTTAATTTTCTTATGACCGTATGATAATAAGAATGGCTTGTATTAACTTTTTTTTACTGATTTTAATGATATTCTTTCTTTTTTTTAAGATTGGGTGGATTATCAGATTGTTGGGTTTGAGAAGAAAGATGACTTGTTGTTATACCTGATCTAGATTAAGCTCGTGAAATGTTTTATTATTTAATGGTGGACAAGTTGATTATGGTGAAATCTGAAGAGCATCAAAATCTTATTGTCACTCTTAATTAGAAGAGGATTATATACAAGATTGCAGCTGACTGGAATTTGCGGAGTTTGTGACTTATTTAGTGTTTTTTGTTTGAACATTGCTTGATTAACCATTGTTCATTAGAAACTTAAAAGTTAGATCCTTAATTTTAATGGTTGAATTCATGAATTCATGAATTTTTGTATGAATTGTTAAACACAGGTTATTATGTTAAAAAATTGTAAGTTCAATTTGTATTTTAGAAACTGAAAAATTACAGGGTTCTGAATTTATGTAAAAAAACGATGACTGTAACCGAACCGGACCGACTCGGACCGGTTCAAAACTGAACCGAGACTTGGTCGGCTCGGTTACGGTTTTGTTTCTTAAAACCGAGACTTGGTCGACTCAGTGGACAGTTTTGGGTAAAACCGAGCCGAACCGACCGATGTGCAGCCCTAGGTCCAGCTGATAGCAATTGGGTCACTGACTCTGGTGCTACTCACCATTTGACAGCCGATCTTAACAAACTCAGTTTGAGCCACGAATATGAAGTTACAGAAGGTGTACATGTGGGAAATGGTAATTCTCTTTCCATAAAAAATATTGGTAAAACTTTATTCACCCACAACAATAGAGATTTTCTTCTTAATGATATTTTTCATGACCCTACCATCAAAGCAAATCTCTTATATGTATCTAAATTCTGTAAAGACAATAGTGTTTGTTTTGAATTTCATTAAATTATTTTGTTGTGAAGGATCTGCACATAGGGAAAGTTCTAATGCAAGGCAAGAATAGGAATGGGCTTTACATGCTTGATGATGTTCGAGAGATAAAGATTACAAACCCAACAACTTACATATCAAACTCAATTCCTCTTTGGCATCAGCGGCTCGGTCATCCCATGTTGCGCACAGTCTCTAGGATTATCAAGAGTTATTCTCTACATGTTACAAATAAATCATTTAGCTTTTGTCATTCATGTCATCTTAGCAAGAGCATAAAACTCTCTTTTCCTTCTACCAGTACAATAATTGACAAACCCCTTAGTTTGTTTGTCTCAGATTTGTGGGTATCACCCCATTTGTCAAGAAACATATTTCATTACTACCTTTTTTTATTAGATGTCTATTCTTATCATACTTGGATTTACCCACTTGTTAGAAAGTCTGATGCTTTACTTATTTTCATTCACTTCAAAAACCAAGTTGAGAACCTAACAGATCACAAAATCAGAGTTTTCCAATCTGACAATGGGGGGAAATATAAAAAATTCATATCAGACCTAAATGATAATGGTATTGTTCACAGATTCACTTGTCCTCATACTTCTTCCCAAAATGGCCTAGCTGAATGCAGAATTCGTCACATCACTGAATCAGGTCTAGCTCTATTGTTTCACGCCTCAATGCCCATTTCATATGAGATTGAAGCTTTCACAACAACTTGTTTTCAGCCTCTCAAACTCAAATTAAAACTCCTTTAGAGTGGTTATTTAATAAATTACCAGATTTCTCATTTCTTGGAGTCTTTGGGTGTTTATGTTACCCAAGCCTTAGAACCTACAACTCCAACAAACTTCAGCTTAGGTCCCTCCATGTGTTTTTATTGGCTACAATGGAGCACACAAGGGTTATTTGTGTTATCATTTACTAGCACATAGATTATATATCTCTCGACATGTCAGGTTCGAGGAAAACATATTCCCTTTCGAGGCCAAGCAAGCGAATTCTCATGTGCGCAACAGTTCTTAGGTATGTACTTATACCAAAGTTTCATCTAAACCTCCTTTCAATAGAAGTCATAGCATACCTCTTCAGAATGTTCCTCAACCAGTGGAAGAGCCAAATGTTCCTGTAATGAACTCTTCTCCTTCATCACAACAAGAAATCAGTACTGCTTCAATGTCATCGGTTCAACCTGTATTGTCAGATGCACCAAATACAATTCAGAATGTGCCACTTCAACCACAACAACATAACCATCCAATGGTTACTCGAACAAAAAAGGGTACCACCAAGCCCGTTAAAAGACTTTGTCTCACAGCTACCAAGCATCCATTGGAAATTACAGATTTGATAGCCCCAACTTGCTACAGCAAAGCTCGTGAACATCCAAAGTGGCGTAAATCTATGGAAGAGGAGTACAATGCGCATATCAGAAATGGGACATGTCCTTTAGCTTCTTATGTTCAAGGAATGAACGTGGTTGGTTCCAAATGGGTTTTTAGAGTAAAATAGAAGACGGATGGCACTGTGGATCGATATAAATCGAGATTGGTAGCAAAAGGCTTTCATCAACAAGAGGGTGTCGATTATGGAAAAACGTGTAGTCCAGTAGTCAAGTCTAGTACAATAAGACTAGTGCTCTCTATTGCAACTATGCAGAACTGGCCATTCCGTCAATTGGATGTGCACAATTCATTTTTGCATGGATTACTAGATGAAGAGGACTATATGACCCAACCTAACGGTACAAGCAAGCAAAGAACTGCGGGTACAATTTATATCTTCAAAAGATCAGCTATCAAATATATTTACCAAGGGTTTTCCATCACAAAGGTTCCAAATGCTAAGAAGCAAGTTGCACATTCGCCAGCTCCAGTTCAACTTGAGGGGAAGTGTCAACAAAATCAACTCATAGAGTAATTCTCGGTTGAATGAGTCCCCAGCCAATGCTAAATTGTAGCTGACGTATCTAATCCTAGTCTTGTTTATTCTGTTTCACAATCTAGATAAGTTCAAACTATAACAATCGTTGAACGAATCTTTTATAATCTCTCTGTTATACAAAGAGAGTATTTGTACGTCAATAAAATCAAGTGTTTGAAAATAAAATTCATCTTCTTTAATTGTCTTTAGTTAATTGTCATGGGACACCTTGAATTACAGGGACTCCAAAATTAGCAAGAACGCCAAGAAAACAAAACAAATCGATATTTGTTCCTGTGATTGTTCATGCATTATAAAAACTTTTGGGTCAGAATTTCACAAGTTTTGAGGTGAGGATTTCATAGATTGTACTCTTACAAAGTAGATGTTGTGGATCGGAACCTCTGGTCTGGCGCAATGGTATGGCCAATAGACATTTGTCCTATATTTTAATTAAAAAAGAAAGAAGAGGAAATGGATATTCTTACAGTGACAGCAGTAAGACTCTATGGGCATTCGTCGTGACGAAGATAAATATGTTTTTGGTGGCGGTAGTCTATCTTCACAAAACCTGATATTTACCTTGTCAGCTCAATTGTGTGTAATGTCCCATTCATGGTCTTCCGTGTATACTTCACTATAGGAAGTTGTGAAGACACTTTCTGTCGGAGAACATGAACTTGAAAAGATTTATTGGTTTTGGTAGGAATGGATCTTAGGACCAATGGGTCACTATGGAACACTAGCTCATTTTCACTTTTATGAATGAACCTTTAGTCCCACATTGGAAAGACTAAAGATGAATCCTCTCTTTATTACCACAAAAATTGCATCTAAGGGAGGGCCCATAGGGTTTAGAAGATTTTGTGGTTGGGGGAGGACTAAGGCAATGGGCTAGTTAGAACAAACATACTTTTCACACATGTGCGGTGCTTCGCACTGAAGCACGCACGGTTGCGGCTTGCGAGGTTGCGGACTTGGTTGTGGCTGCGGGTGCGGGTGTGACTGTGGCTACTGCTGCGGGAATGAGTATGCTTGCGAGTGCGGGCCAACCAAGACTTACGTTTTTTAACATTAAATTTTGTTTTAATTGTGGGGGCGTCTGACCCGACGAGTATAACTCTTATCATAATAGAAAATAAATTTTGCTCGTTTTATTACCGTTTCAAAATTAAATTTCGCACTTAAATTTTTGATTAAATATAAAATTTATTCTCAATTGTTACTGCGCTGATTTCACTCCATCTTTGCCTATAAAAGAAAAGAGAATTCTTCATTTCAAAGCACTCCAGAGCAGGCTACTATCTCTAGCTCTTTTCCCCTCTTCTTGCTTTGTTTTGCGCACATTGCTTGTTTATTTCCCTTCCTTATCAATTGATGTTGAGTTCGTTTGAGGTTGATTTGCATTGTGCTTATACAAATCATAACGGGCAGTTCTATCCTGGACACATCTCCACTGTTGGGGTATAGCATCTCTCATTCTTGAGGAGTACCCGTGGACTATTGTGTTAAGGACAATTTGCTGAGCAGGTGGCTCTGTCCATTGTGTGTTTATAAATCAGAGATTTCTTAACCTTAACCATTTCTTCTGTTTAGTGCTTTTCATTGTTGCAGAACCAACAATCTTAACACAATATCTATTTCTTTTGTAACAATGGCTAAAAGTGATATTGACATACTACAAAAATTCAATGGCAAAGATTTCAAAAGATGGCAATCCAAGATATTGTTCTTTCTGGGTTTTCACATGTTGGATGAATTAGTTCTGAAACCTTTTAATGAGACTTTGAATGATGCGGGAAATGAAAGATAGTTAGAAAGTTGGGGTAGACAGAACTATATGGATAAAAATCACATTCTGAACTGTTTAGAAGATGCTCTGTATAATTTCTATAATGCTAAAGAAAACTTTTCTGCATTTGACTTATGGGCTGCCTTAGAAGCAAAATATGAAGCGGAAACAGCTGGTAATAAGAAGTTTTTGGTAGCCAGGTTCCTGGAATACAAAATGACAGATGACAAATCTGTGGTTGACCAATTCCTTGAACTTCAGCGTATTATCAATTAAATTATTGTTGAAGGTATGGTGATAGATGAAACGATTGAATTGGGTAAGAAGATTCAAGTGGAAGAATTGTTGTGCTCCAAAGACAAGAACATATATTCCGCAAGGGACATGTCCAACAGAGCTCATGTACTTGAACACAAGTCTTCCAATACTGAAAAGAGCGACCGCAACAACCGCAAGCCTGGTCCGCACAAGAAAGGTACTTTTCCGAAACCCAAATCTGGCATTGGTAAAATTTAAGGTACGTGTTATGTTTGCGGAATTCCTGGCCTTACGGCAATGCATTATAGAAAACTTAAGGACTTTAATAGTAAGAAAAACAATGCTAATTTGGTTGAAAGCAACAAGGACGAGTTTTCTGGCACAGTGTCTGAAGTCAATTTGGTAACCAATGTGAGAGACTGGTGGGTAGACTCTAGTGCTACCAAACATGTCTGTGGACACAGAGATATGTTCACCTCCTATCAGTAGGTAGGGGAAGGGAAGAAATTCTACATGGGTAACTCGTCCGCAGCACAGGTTGCGGGAAAAGGAAAAGTTGGGATGAAGCTCACTTCTGGCATAACTCTCACATTGAATGAAGTTCTTCATGTTCCGAACATCTGCAAAAATCTTGTATCTTGTGGTGTTTTAGATGATAAGGGTTTTAAACTTGTTTTTGAATCTGGGAAAGTTATTGTCATTAAGGGTAAGGACCACGTAGGAAAGGGTTATAAGACTGAGGGTCTTTACAAACTGAATGTAACCTCTGTTGAAATGAATAAAATTGATTCTTCTTATGTTTGTGTGTCATTGAATGTTTGGCATGGTAGACTTGGACATGTAAACTATAAGTCAATGAATAAACTGGCTAGCATATGCTGCAAACCCAAATTTAGTTTAGAAAATGAACATAAATGTGAAATATGCGTAGAATCAAAATATGCTAAAAAATCTTACAGGAAAAATATTCAGAGAAATTCTAAAACCTTAGAATTAATTCATTCAGACCTAGTTAACATGAAATCAGTTCAAACTAGAGGTGGTAAGAAATGGTTTGTCACTTTTATAGATGATTGTACGAGGTACTGTCATATATATTTACTTAAAGGTAAGGATGATGCCTTAGAAGCCTTTAAGATATATAAACTAGAAGTTGAAAACCAAATGAGTGCTACCATTAAAACTGTTAGGTCTGATCATGGTGGTGAGTATGTAATTCCTACAGGAGAATTTTGCATAAAACATGGCATTATAATGAGACGTTTCCTGAGCGAAGAGCTGCATGAATGACACATAAGATCGAGAAAGCTGAACACCAACGAATAAAACAAACAGCATTAATTGATAGCTGTTCGGGAAAGAAAAAAGTTATTAATACTATATTATTTTCTGATCGAGAAAGTAAAAGGTAATAATTACTTTATGATCGAGAAAGTAAAAGATAATAATTACTCTGTTATTTTAAAGATCGAGAAAGTAAAAGGTAATTATTATTATATTATCTTAATGATCGAGAAAGCAGATTATAATAATTACTCTATGATCGAGGCCACAGAAGTCTTAAGAGATAAGGAAACACGTGTCGGACATATAAAGTATCGAACCAAGAAGCTGTTAAGAACGATCTGTCATCTATACGATCGCACCAAATAAAGATAAAGTACAAGGACGATAGATACATCGAAACAAGATGGATCGACCCAGAGAAGAATTGATCCAGAATCGATGACTAAGCTGAAGAAAATGACACGTTGTATAAAGAGCGATCAGAAAAATAGATCTATAAATAGAAAAGATCAAACAACAAAGAGAGAGACGGAAAAGATAGAAAGAAAAACCTGAGAAAGGGAAGAGAAGAAATTTTTAGGTACGAACCTATGGGAAGTAATTGTATAATGTTTGAATTTCTGTATTGAATGGAAAAGTGTAAAGATTATAAACCCAGAAATTGCAAAACCTAGATGATCTATTGTATTGAGCTTAAACAATTTATGAAAAAGATGATTCTTTATTACTTAAAAGGATGTTTCTTTGTTATTCGTTTACATTTATTTAACTTGTATCCAAGAGTTTGATTGGTTGTTTAGCAAAAGGAATTTTTGGCTTAAACACCCCAAATCAGTAACCCTAGAAACAAGATCACAGGAATAATAACCCGAGAATGATTGAGAACTAAAACCCAATCAATCAACATTTTGCATGATATCATCAGTGGTGAACTTAGTACCCTTATCCTTATCGGCAACAACCCTTCCCTTGGCTTTATCGATTTAACAATGATTTCCTATTCACACACTTTGATGGATTAACACTAACATTCGTAGTAGATCCATTAAGTTTTTCTCTGGTAATCCTCTTAACATGCATAACCCATTTCCTATGATAAACTTGGATTAATTTTCCTTCACGACCCTTGAAAGTACCTCTAACAACCTGAACTTCATCATCTTTACGGACAGGGACATATCTTACATTGTATTTGCTGCGAAGTTCAGATGATAGTGGTGAAGACATAAGAACACGGCGAACACTTGATGGAGCAGTGAAATGAGCCTTACGGTTCTTCCTCCTCGAGGATGAAACTCTTGGGTTGAACTTCATCTTCGCTAGGGTTGTTGGTTTTTCGGCTCTCTCTGCAAATGAAGGTAGTGATGAGTTTGGAGAAAGTGATGGGATTTATAACACATGTCAAGGTAATTTAATCAATACCGTAGATTTAATGGTTACATTATATCCGTTAGATGTTAAGCCCACATCAGGATGCATTTGTAAACTTGTGTAATTTATTTTATAAAACTAATTAAAATCTAATCAATAATATTTAACATGGGTTAACGTTTTTTCCAGGTACCAAATCCTAAGTTGGACAAAAGTTAGACCAAACACTAATATTGGATAAAATATGAGTATCAAACGTCAATTAACCCTAAAATAAATCCATCGAAAGATGGTTTATAGTTCCCATTCTACTACATAAATCCATCGAAAGATGGTTTATTTCGAATCGCTTGTGCAATTCTTTGATCACTTCCACTAGGTTGAGTATTCCAGTGGGATGTTTTACTCGTTTTATCATTGTCATTATATAGGAAAAGCAAATGATTTATTGTTTGTTGAATCGACGATGTTTTAGTTTGAAATTAAAAAAAAAAAAAAGAAGAGAAAAATCGTTGATAGAAGAAATAAAAATAAAAATTTAAAATAAATTAAAATATTAAATTTTAATAGAGAATAATTTTATAGTTTCATCCTGTTTTAGACACCCCATATCCATTCATCTTGAGGGCACAAAATTTAGTAGGCCTCAAATAACTAGACTCGACCTAATTAGCAAGGAAAAAATATCCTATATGAGTCCTTCCACACAGATCGTGGGTTTAAAGTTTAAACCACGCCAAAAAAAATAATCCTTCCACACAGATTGAGGGTTTAAAGTTTAAACCACACCAAAACTGTCAACTCATAGTGGATGGGCCCCGCCCGTTTAGAATTTCTGATCCATATACTGATTCTACGTTATCCAAGACTCAAACAACAACCACGTGCCAACCAGTACCTATACTCAGCTCATTTGATTTGTCTAATTCTCCATAAAATCAACAGAAATGCTAAAGGTACCGAAACTTTATCCCGAGAAAATTTATCGCGTGAAATAGAGTATAGGATCCATTCTACCCGTTCCTAATCCCAATGCTAGAATTATTTCTCTCTATCCATTAGATCTAAATTCGGGAGAAAGTTCGGTGTATCTAGCACCGCTGTAAAATCAACACCTCGTTGGATTCGTTCTCATCTGCATCTTCAGTTGTTTATCACTTCACTCTCTCCAACTCAAAATCCTCACTTTCTCTATTCCAATGGCGCAAAATGGGAAACGCCCATTAAAGATCATAGCAGGTGCCGATCCATTAGGTTCCACACTAAAAGACGCTTTAGTTTCTCATCTCAAATCCCTTCAGATCGATGTCGAAGACATCGGAACTAACAAATATTATTCAGTTGGGGAAGAGGTCGGTCGCCGAGTTAGCTCAGAAACCGATTCAACCACCACTGAAACTCGTGGACTCGTCGCTTGCGGCACCGGAGTTGGTGTTGGGATATTCGCAAACAAATTTCCTGGTGTTTACTCTGCCACCTGCACCACCATTGATGATGCTTTGAATTCAAGATCGATTAACAACTGCAATGTTCTTGCAGTTTCTGGTGCTTCCACTTCACCAAATTTAGGGATCAAAATTCTTGAAACTTGGCTTAATACTCCCTTCAAATCACCTTGTCCTGCTTCTGGGAACAATCCATGGTCACCTGACTTTCAATCATTTTTTGATGAATCAATTGGCGAAATGTCGAAAATCGGACTGGAAAAGAAAGAAGATGAATTGGGCAATTGTTCAATATGTTGTTTGGCGAAAAATAGAGAATTTACAGAGATTGATAAAATGCCTGGTGGAATGATGAAGATGGTTAGAGAAAGTCCAACTTCCGCAATCGTTACATTTAAAAGAGGAAGCATAGAACCAGCTCATCATCATACTTTTGGACATGATGTAGTTGTAACGAAAGGAAGTAAAAGGGTATGGAATTTGAGTAAGAAAGAGAAGTGTAGTTTGGGTGTTGGTGATTATTTGTTTACTCCTGCTGGTGATGTTCATAGAGTGGAGTATTTAGAAGATACTGAGTTTTTTATCAAGTGGGATGGTCATTGGGATATTATGGTAGATGAAGATCTTGATCTTGCTAAATGTGCAATTCAGAAAGATGAATTTTGAGTGCCTTATGGTTTTGGGTTTCTGTTGTTGTTGTTGTACTTCTTCTTGTTGTTTCTGTGGTATTTGTGGTTTTTGAAAAGTTTTCGGGTCTGTTTGTGTGGCATTTGAAAGCTTGTTGAATAAAAAGTGGTTTGGCTTACTCTGCTTGAGTGAACAATTATCAAATTTCTGCAGGAACTAATCAATGCGCAAGTAATCTTACAAATATACAGCAACTGAACATATATTGAATGTGATTTTGGCATTTATATGATGCAAAATTACATGGATAACTTACCTAACCAACCATTTTGCGAGAAGTGAAGAATGAGTAGGAAAGTACTCATACCACTAATGTGAATGTGTCCTGCTGGTTTTCTCTTCTCTCTACTTAATAATCCGAGTGGTTGAAATTCCAATGAACTCGACTAGTGGAACTGTAATACTTTAGACGAAGCTCAACTCACCGGAGATGTTGTCCGACTGAGCTTCAATAGCAGAAATCTGCTTTCTAAGAGCAAGTAAGTCTTCACCGTCATTACATATGTATGCTGCTGCTTGTCTTCCTGATAGAGTTGCTCCTTCCATACTATCAATATAATCCTATAAAAACAATAAGGCAAGGCATCTCAATTCCCTAAGATGTATGCTGCTAAAAGAGACGATTTGGGAATTCTACATGAGGCTCATTTACAAGCTAGAACTGGGAGATTTTATATCTAACATGCTAGAAATGGAAAAGATCTGGTCATCGAAATGATACCTGTTTTGTGTAAGATCCAGCATGGAAGAAATTTTTAACATGCGTTTTTTGATCCGGTCTGAATGGATCTACACCAGGTCCTTCGCGGTATAAGGATTGACCAATTTTAACAACAGAAGACCAGGTAACTTCTAGCCCTTGAGCAGATGGGAACAAGGACAAAACCTGAAAAAGATGAAAGTGTAAAGTTAATTGGTAGAGATGAAAAACAACAAAGCTGAATTTTAATGTCTTATAAAAAAAGTCACTTACCTGCTTCGCAACTCTTTCTATGATTTTATCGTTTGTTAAGGGCATGTAAGGATCCCCAGGAGTAAGCACACATCTGAAGGCAATACAAGATTAAGATACAGTGGTTTGTAATCCCTTACTACTGCAACATAACATATTCACAAGAGTAAGTTCTTACTGGAGCAATGAACCTTGGCCTTCAATGTAGTAATCTTCTGGAGATTTGAGTGCAAGGTCAGCAAAGCAGGAGAAATCGGCATCTGGGCTATAAAGGAGATTATCCAACCCTACAGCTTCTTTCAACTGCCTAACAATCATAAAAAATAGAATCTTACACAAAGGAGCGTGCACAAAATCCAAATGCGATAACTTACTACCAAGTTCCCGATTATCATTGTGAACAGAAACCCATTATCGAGCATTAGTATTGGAATCACCTTGACTTTCCTAGGTTTTGCAACTCCGTAACCCACCCATTGTATCACAGTTGTACTGTTACAACTGGTACTCCAACTAGTTTATAGATGTTGTCGAAAAATTCCGATTCCCTCCACTCTGAAGGAAGTAACCTTTTGATCCCAGGAACATCACATGCTGGCATAAGTATGTCAGTTTCGTTGGTTAGCCACATCAGATTCGAGATTCAATAAGATGAAAGGAAATACTAAAAGTAATACTTGAAACACTTTCCACACACCTGCAACGTATACATCAGCTTTAACTGTTCTCTTATTTGTAGCCTGCAACAATAGCACAGAGGTATGTAAAAGCTGACCCTTCGAACTTTATAGGTCAAAGAAACTTGCAGCATGATTACATAGAATCTCACGGGAGCTCTTTACCTTGGACATTGCAAGTCCTGAAACATAAGTGTCTCCATTGATAGTTTTATCATAAAGTACCTCTCTGCATCCCCACCTCAGATGAAATATGTAGTGCACACGAAAGTAATAATTCAAAATAAAAAAGAGGCAAAATCACACTGAGATCATGCAGAATTTTAGTTCTCCACATTCATACCTGCCACCTTTGTCCATAATATACTTTCGGATGGGACCACTCAAGTAAAGATCAGGAGAGCCCTTAAGCATGCGCGATAATGAAGCCTCTGTTTTAGTGGCAAACAATGCAAATATGGTAAGCATGCAGCATGCACTCATATTATCACAGTCAATAAACCCTAGAGCGTAAGCAACAGAATCCCACATTCTCTGGATACTCTTGCGTGTGCCACCTTTTGACATCAACCATTTTGAGAAACTGATGTGTGAGCAGAAATGGAACTCATTTTAGTAAATCATATTGACAAATAGAAAATTAAGAGTATACACGAAAGTGGGATAAACTAATCTGTTAAAAGTAATTGAGAAGGAAAGGCATAAGAAGGGTGCGTAGGTGTGAAGTGGGAGAGAAGGGATGTCATAATTGGGGTTTGAATAAACCGACCTTTTCATATTTATTTATTTCCATATTGAATAAGTAAAGAGAATGAGAGGTGTTAAGCATTTTATCATCCTAGCGTCGAGCTATTTTTCTGCAGGACCTCCCCTACACTATCATCACCGCAGTAGAGTTTAACCACCAAGTTCGGGTTGGATTGGTGTGGTTCCTCTATGCCTAGGACACCAGAATATCGAGCCAGGAGCAGATACAGGTTGTGAACTTCAGTATACAACTTGGTTTTAGATGTCCACCACTGCTGATAACAAACCCCCTCCAAGAAAATTAAAAGAAATGTAATCAAGAAGTGATTATTATACTTACACTGTCTAAGTTACGGATATCCTGCAGAGCACCATCTGGATCAACAAGAGCACGAACAACAGGACTCAGGGCAAGAGCCAGCGCATTCCTTGCTTTATCATAAGGCTACATCAGGAAATATGTCAGTATTTATATGTAGTCTCAGGTATTTATTAAATATAAGGAAATATAATGTAGGAAGAAATGCATAAACTTCATCTATAAGGTATCAAAGTAGTACAACAGCAGCAGACTCTTGCTAAAAGATATACCTTAAGCTGTTGAGTAGTCAAAAATGCATTAATTCCATGAAATGATGCACCCACTGGAAACCGAAAATCAAGTTCTGAAATGGAAAGAAGTTAGTCTAAGCTAAGTTAAATGTATAGAAGTACTATTTGCGTTTCGAAAAGATAAAGGGAGAATGCATACCACCAATTTGGCCACCTTTGTTTACAAAAGTATGTGTATGATCCTTCACCAGTAAATTTTGGTCTGCACCAACCTGGATGAAGGTAGGAAGACGGAATTCAGCTTTTAATTGAACAGTTGGAAACCAATCAGCAAAACAAACTAATAGGAAACTATAATAACTTATGCTTCACCTGATGGAACATAGACTTTGCAACCAATAAACAACAAAACATAAATAAACTACATCATAATGGTTTACATAATCTCTCATTTCAGGTATTGAAACTGCTGTCCATGGGGAATCTTGAATAGGTTAACCAGCGCATCAAATTACCAAATCTTAGCAAGATGTATTCACCTTCTTCAACAAACGAAAAAGATTGCTGTAGCAGCCAGAAAAAACATGAAGCCCCATTTCAATATGGTTTCCACTCTTATCAACAAAAGAACCCACTTTTCCACCAATAAAGGACCTCGATTCGTATATATCAACCTGTAGGTACAACAGAAACATGCACATTAGCGAAAAAAGCGATTCGAGAAAATTGCCAATCTGCCCAACTTAAACACACATTTAGATCTGTTTACTAAATGATCAACCTTATATCGGAAACTGTTGTCCATGCGGAATAGGTCCGTCCCTTTAGAATTCAGTATAATATCACTAAAAAAATATGAACAACGGAAGAGAGGAAAAAGATCAAAAGCTAAAAAACAAATACTCAAAAGATAATAAGTAAACAAACCTCATGGCCTTGATCCAAAAGCTCCACTGCAGTTGACATGCCAGCGAGCCCGGCACCTATGATTGCAACTTCCAATTTTGGCCCTCTATAATGCTCAGGTTCTGGCGGAAATAAACCTTTTGGAGCTGACAATGCAAAAGCGATAAACATCTAAGTAATTTGCTATCTCTACACAGAACGAGAAATTCCATAATACCATATGCTGGTCAAACTCCATATAAATTTAAAATATGTTTGTCAGTAATTCCTAATTCCAACAACAATGAAACATATCACAAAACGTATTGGACATTCCTAGACGCCAAAAGCATACTCAATACTGCAGTGCACATTTGAGTTAATCGTTAATTCAGGATAAATTCCAGTCTATTGCCTCAATTCAGCTAGTTTCTGAACAATTTAATCTACCAAATCGTCTAAAACACAAACATTGAACAAGAATTCTTCAAATTTAGCAAAAAGGAAAAATTGAAAAACTAAAAGAAGATAAAACAAACTTACCATTAGTTCCCATATCAGAAACATTAGAATCCAAGAAGAGTTACTCCGTAACCTCTGTGTTCTAAATTGAATCTTCACACGGTTATGATACACAAAAGAATTTCCAATAATACCATTTCTCATTATATCTCTGCAAAAGTAGTAGCAGTAGGAAAACAAGTTGAAGAAGAAGCCATTGATTAACAAAACCCTAAAAGAGAAATACAACAAGAAAAGAAGAAGAGTTCTCTCTTGTGAATATCACTTCCCCATGAAAACCAAGAGAAAGAAAAGAGTATCCTCAATGGAGAAGGTGCTTCACTATGGATTTTGTCTGTGACTCAAAAGATATGGTGTTTCAGATCCTACTGGAAAAAGATAGATTGATGACACGGTAGGTTATAATCGGTTATAATTTAAAAGGAAATGATAAACAACCAATAGCCGACAGACACGTTAATGATTACCTCTATGGGATTCTTTGCTGTGTGCGTGTGGAAATTAAATGGGCACTAGCTCACACTACCACCAGGTACTTTCTAAAAAACCTGTTTTTAGGGCTGCTCATTTTTTTGAAAGGCTCTATCCTGGATTATGTTGTCTAGAATGCGTACAAGGGTTATCCTAATAAATAGCGAAAGTCTAAATTACTCTTCATTAATATATATTATTATATTAGTTTTTTCTCCCAGTTATAAATCAAAATCTATTATTATTAAAAAAAAAAAAGATTGTATCGAATTTTTTTAGCCGTTTGTCGATTTTACAAATTACTCATCATCGATTAAACTCTTTATAAAAGAAGATGGGGTGAAGACTATTGTTAGAGATAAGAATTGGAATCCAAATGAAGAAAGACATGCAAATAATCCATCATCAAATGATACAGATGATGAACCCCAACAACAAAATGAAGAATTGATCAATGAAGAAGTTGAAACACCTCAACAAACAGATAATTTTCTAGTCATGACTTCTATTAGGTAAGAATCAACAAACTCACTTCGTTGTATAGTTGATGATTGCTTAAATAGGTTAGATTTGTTGAATTTTGAATTCAATTTTCAGTTTCAGGAACTACCTACGACCATGAGTTCATCAATTCCTAGCCCTAAACAACCAATTACGGCTGGGAACTGATGAATTCTCATTCGTAAAATAGATGTTTTTACTATTACAGTTGAGAATTGATGAACTCCCAATCTTAAGTGACTCTGAAAAATTTGATTTCAGCACAAATTTCCTAGCCGTAAAAAACACAGTGAAACCAAAAACTAATTTTTCGTCATAAACCTCCTGCCCAACATGAGTTATTCCTAGTCATAGGTGTTTTTACGTCTAGGTCGGAGTCTTGATTCTTAACCGTTAGTGACTCTAAAAGTTCATAAATAAATTCAAGTTTTATTTGTTTGTAAATTTTTGAGCTTTGTTATATATATTGAGCATAGTTCTTAACACGTTTTAGGAATCAACCAAAGTAAAAAAAAAAAAAAAAGAGAACGTAAGAAGTAGCACAAAGACATGACCGCACACTAACTCCTCGTCACAAGATTCCATTAGGTGCAAACCAAATGAACAAAGGTGCACTTGTCATTAGTGAACCAAGAGAATAGGAGAGTGAGCATGGACTTGTGATTTTTCCACAAAATAATAAGAAAATGATGAAATTGAAGAAGAAGATATGACCAAAACAGATATTGTTCCATAGGTTGCTCCCACAGAACGGAAATTGAAAGGCGAAGAGAAGAAGACACTTGTACTTACATCAAAACAAATTATTGAAGTTTTAGTTTTTTTTTGTGAGAAGGAGAATGAAAGATTTTGGGGTGAACCAAAAGATAGTTTCAGAGCCTTATTTGATTACGAATCTTCATGGGCTGCAAGGGTCTGTTGGGTAGAGGTAATAATCAAAATTTAAGAATGTGTATGTTATTATTAATTTATTTATCATGTTTTTTTTTTCTTTCTTTAACATTTTTATGATTTATGTAGGATCATACGATTGCGATCCCGAAACTGAAACACCAGAAGACATGTTATTGATCGTTGGGTATAGAAAACTATGCGACGGTAACCTTGGTACAAGCTTCAGGATTATGGCGTCGAATTTACGTAGCACAAAAGCAATTTGACATTGTTACTTTATCTTGATTAAGGGAAATATTTTTGCCTTAAACAACAACGTTTCATCTCCCTTTCGACGAGATGACTATCACCCCAGATGATGCTCTTCGAATAACTGATATGCCCGTGGATGGAAAAGCTGTGTTTGAGGGTTTCAACAACTCTCTTCCTTTTGAAAAGCTTTATAAGGTGTCTGAAGAGTTGCTTGGGTGGGGAAAAATTGAACCCGAAGAAGATTTTAAGCTTGCTATTGGAGCAAAACTCAATGCACAAAGGGTAAAAAACAAGGATGATATAAGGAAACAGTTCCTATAACAAGAAAGATTAATTTGGTTCATTTGAGAGAAAAGTTTAAGAAATCTAAACAGAGCGAAAAAGATGGATTTGTGGTGATGGACAAAGTAAGATTTATACATATAACTAGTACTTACTTGCTGTACGCTCTTGGAACCATAATTTTCCCCAAAATTTCGGGGAACATGGTGAATGCTTGTTATCTACAACTGTTGAAAAGTTACAGTCTAGACCCGGAGAAGATCGAGGTACCACGGTACTCGTGGGGCACCGCCACCCTCTCTTACTTACTTGACAACCTTAATAGAGCTTTGAGGTGGAATGCCACACAAATTGCAGGGAATTTCGGTCTTTTCCAGGTAATTTATGTGGTTCATTTCCAAATTATTTATATTAATTTATTTGTGATTTTTTATGTATAGTTCTCTCTTTGCACAGTCATGGGTTTATGGTCATTTTCCTAGCTTGAGGCCTACCGAAGATCCACATTGGCAACCCAATAATTATACAAGACATAAATACCCCTTCACAAGAAATCAACAAAAGGATAAAGAAAGTATGAAGGTTGAGTAAAGGGATAAGTGGACATTATGGCAGTTGAAGAGGTTTTGTTTGACTCTTATTTGAAGCTCGATGCAAGTGGAGATGATAACCTTGAGTTTACAGATGTGGCGATCTACAACAAACCATTGTTTCATCCAACAAAGTTCGTGATGTGCAATCCTCGTAGAACTCTCCGCAAAATTGGTCTTGTCCAGAAAGTAGTTATGACGGGAGTTTTTTAAGTGAACAAAGTACACTCAGCCTTTTAGTAACTAATGTGAGATTAAACTATGAGTCAGCACCATCGATCGACCATTGGAACGCTTGCATTCAAATCCTCTACCAAGTCGATATATCTGGGTTCGATGTTTTTCATGGCACAAAACAAGCCAGGGACGGTTACCTGGATTAGTTTTATGAGTTTGGTCATCCTTATGTGACAAATATGGATCCAGAAGCGATACTATATTTCAACAAGGGGAAGAGGAAGGTGGGGAAGGTTAATAGTCCATCTTCCGAGAAGGATGGAACTTGTTGGAAGAAAGATATTTAAACGTGGTACATACGCTATTAGTTTTCTTTTTCTATAGTTTTTTCTCTTTTTATATAAGTTATTTATGTTTTTTTAAAATTTGTATTTTGATATGAGAATATATAGGTCGACCGAGTTAAGTGGTTGTATAAAAGCACGAGTTGTGACATAAACAGTAACCTTATGATGACGGTTAAAAAACAAAAAACTTAACAAAACCGGATCTAGAGGTTACCAGATGAAGATTCTGAAGATCTCTATGCTGACGAACAAAAGGGTTCCAAGAGGATTAGGGGTTCTTTGTCTAGACAACCTCCTTCTACCTAGTGTTTCGGAATCATCTATCGATGAAGAGATTGTTCGTGGCCAAGGTCGAGGTTAAGTTCGAAATAGCGGTCGTACTCGGAACCAAGTGAAAAAGCTCGAGGTGGACATGCCCACAGTCGAGGTCGTGGTTATACTGACGATGATGAATGATTTTTTTTAACTTTATAGTGATGTTATTTGGTTATGGAGACACCTAAAAATTCATTTCAGACAATTGAACCTTCTCGAATTGTTTCTTTTTCAAAACCAAAAATATTTGTGACAGAATTACAGATGCCAAGAAGAACAAAAGGACTTGGATTACTTGTTAGTGGTTGATCAAGCTTGATAGATTCGTCTTATGACATAAAAAATTTCGATCCTCGAAATATAATATCGACCACTTGATGACCGTCTGACAATACTTAACACTTTAAATATTTATTTAAATTATAACTTTGCCGTAGTGTTTGGATATGGATTTTTAAATGCAATTGTTATTTACAGCTATGGATATTCATTTAGCATGAAAGAATATGTTTGAGTGTTAATTTATCTAATTCCCATCCAAATATAATGATTTTTTTTAAATAAATTCCGCTGGGTCACAAACAAATAAGTTGTTCGATTCAAACAGGATAGCCAACAACTGGTCATACGACTCATACCGAAGATGAATACGTTCTTTAGGAAACTTTCCCTCCTTAAAAAAGTTCACTTTCTCACTCCTCTCAATCACACGAATCACCCCCTCCTTCGGTCTTTCCCATACTTTCTCCCTCTCTCTGAAACTCCGTCTTCATTCTCTCTTTCTCTCTAGAAATGGAAGGTGTTGTAATCAATGGAATAAACAATAGACGTCCTAGGATCATGATAACAAATGACGATGGAATCGATGCACCTGGTTTACGTGCCCTCGTTCAGGTTTTAGTATCTTCCGGTCGTTACGAGGTACTGGTCTGCGCTCCTGATTCGTAAGTTCTTCTTCCCCAGTCATTTCCTTTATTTCTCCTCATATAATTTATCATGATTGAATTTTCATTACCCGATTTGTTAGGTATGGCTAGGATCTTTTAATGTCATGATTTATTTGATTTAGCTAAATTGTCAATTATTAGGAGATTGAGATTGGTGTTGGTTAATATACTATCAAATTCACTGTGAATGTGAACGCTATACAAATTAAGAAGTATAATTCACTCAACTAGTCTAGAATCTGGATATTGAATCCCTAGCTAGGAGGCGAGTGAGCACATTTCATCATACCAGTCGAAGTGAATAAGAAGTTAAGTTTTTTCTCTTGTTTTTTTCCCCCACCAAGAAACATGTATTATTTTGACGAATATGAATCAATGCATATCAAAGTATAATTCAGGTATTAACCAATTGAAGCAAAATGAACTGGAACTTTAGGCTCTTGCGTGTCCATGTTGCAATTTGCAGTAATCAATAAGTACACTGGTACGTGTCTTCATAAGGATTTACTATTCCGTTGTTTTTGCAGGGAAAAATCAGCCGTAAGTCATTGTATTACTTGGCAACATGCGCTTTCTGTCAAACGAGTTCAAATTGAAGGAGCAACAGCATTTGCAGTTTGCGGTTGGTTATATGACTTACTTTATCATTTGAATTGAAAATGTTTTGTGTTGTTTTAGTATCGAAAGGGAATTAAGTTGCACTCCTCAATGTTAACTTTTCCTACCTACAAATAATTCATTTTTTCCAGTTGAGAAGTACAGAATTATATTTCAGTACTCCGTGAGATTTTTCTTTTTGAAGATACTCCGTGTGATTATTATATGCAGGAACTCCAGCCGACAGTGCTTCTATTGGTGTTTCCGAAATGCTCTTTCCTGAAGTTCCTGATCTGGTAGTTCTTTATACACTATCTAACATTACAAGCTTTCTAAAAGTTATAGAAACCACCTCAAGTCTTATCCTTAAGGATTCTTTTCCAAAACTTTCCTGTGGCACGATGTCTTAACTTGTTATGAAATACTGCCATTCATACGCTTTACAGGTTGTCAGTGGCATCAACAAGGGTCAGAACTGCGGTTATCACATGTTAGTACCTTATCCTATTTTCTTTCGTTGTCGTTGGTTACGTTACTCTTTATCCAAACTTGTCACATGCATGTAGTTTTAATCACTGACTCAATCGGACATCTGTAACAATACTCTGATGTAAGATACTTATTAAAACTGCCAGGCGTGCCAGTATGTGGTACAAAGAAATATGGTTCTTAATAGGGGAAAGGAAAGAAAGGAAAAAAGATAGATAATGGGGTCTGGAGGAAGCTCATGAGTTGTTATCTGCTTTGATATATCATTGAAAAGAGTAACATATAATACAGTTACTGATTTTCTTTGGTGTATCACTTAGCACTCATGCTGTTTTTATTATGTTCTTTGGGTCTCTTTCTTTGTTCCTAATCACGCTTTGGTAGGCTTCATCTTTTTTCGGGATTTGCAGTGTTTACTCAGGGACTGTAGCTGGTGCTCGAGAAGCCTTCTTTCTTGGTGTACCTTCTTTAGCTATGTCCTATGATTGGTATGAGTTTCTCTCTTTCTTTCTGTGTTGACAAAAGGTGCACGCATTTTGGAAAAAAACATCTTTTCTGCGAAGGATTGTTTCTGTGGTTTTTGATTCATGACTAACTTTGGAGTTTTAATTTCAGGGTGGGAGGAAAGAGTAGTGATAATGACTACAAACTAGGTGCTGAGGCATGTCTTCCCTTAATAAGCGCAGTGCTAATTGAGATAAAGAATGGAATTTATCCTCAAAGATGCTTTCTAAATATTGATATCCCAACAGATGTTGTGCATCATAAGGTGATCTTCAACTCTGGATCCCTGTATTATCCTTTTATCATTTTTAAACTAGTTCTCTTTTGGTAGTATATGTATGTATATACACACACATACACTACCACCATAGAGGTACTAAGACCTTCTAAATATGTGTTTTGCCAAAAAGATGTTGCCTTCCATGTCATTCCTCATGTTTTTCACAAGGTATGGCAGCAAAGACATTAGCTAGAAGATATGAATTCATGAATCCGTGTTTCCATTTGTTGGGTATGACAATCTTCAACTGAACCCAATAGGGTTATAGGGCAACGAGACAGGGTAAAAGTATTGTAAAGGTTGGTTGGAGACAAGTTTTTTCAGAATCACAAGGAGGAAACATGTTATCAACAATGACCATGGAGAATAACTCAACCGTGGGGGAGGGGCCAAAAGTGTCCTCAACTCCATCAGAAGAAAATCTTCTATTCAAGAAACAGGTCCACCCTCTTCTATACTCGTTTTATTGCATATTCAAAGAATAGCTTCTTATTCTGTTTTTTTTAGTAATGGCATTTGTTCTTTTTGTATTTTGTAACAATTTCAGTCAACCTCAGTTCATTTTTGGATGATTCACATCTATTATTATTTGAAAACTATTTTTCTATTAAGTTTGCAAAACGGGTACCTTTGTAGAATTAACTACATCATCATGAATGTTTCCATTAAGTTCTCTTTTTAGAAAAACCTATTATATTGGAATTCTGGGTTCAATCTGAACACCTGTGACCTTTCGTAACAACAAATGGAGCTCGAGAAAAACTCCTGAAAATTGGGGAATATAGTGACATAGGTTATTCTGCTCCAGCTTATTATAACCTATTAAGCAATTGCTGGAATTCTGTTTATAATGTTCTGTAGGTAAAGGGGTTACAGTTCAATGGAGAAGATATGGACATCCAAGCTCTGCAAGAAGGATATGTATGTATTTTCTCTGAAGACTTGATGAAATGATCATAGCATTGAAATTGCATTTTATTAACTTGCTAATAATATTCTGTTCCAGATAACGGTCACTCCTCTCGGTGCCCTCTCTCGCGCAGATGCTGATAGTGAGAACCACTTAAAGAATTGGCTACCCAGTGTAACCGATCATTCATCCCCATCAGCTTTATAGAGTAGTAAGTCTAACCATACGTCTTTACGGAACTTCTAAAATTGTACATACGCTCTGTTTAGTTGGCATTTTTATTTTGTATGCTGAAACTTCGTCTTCATTTGGCTATTGATAGGCTTTTATGGTGCTGGTGGTTATTGAGCTCTAAGGTCGTGGTGTATGTCTATCGGCTATGTATATCTTATATATTATACATATCATTCTTAGCCCTGTATTGTATTGTCGGGGAATATAATGATAAACTTGGAACTATTCATACAAACTGTTTCGAATACTTACTTGAACTCTTATGCTTGGCTTAGTTGAATAAAAAAAAACGTATGGATCAGATTGCACTTTCTTGTCAATTACCCATGAAATGTCATTGGGTCTATTTATGTGGCTCTCTTATTGTACCTCGATGCACCAAATCGAAATAATTGAGGTCTGTGTTATAGTTTTGGGGCCAATATCAACAACCATGTCTGTGAATTTGTGTATCATATATCTGGTCAGGTTACTACAGTTCATTAGTTCGGACCACACGTTTTTCTGACCGTTTTATTGAGATCAACTTGTTCAATACTTCATACAACAGCTAGGGTCGTTGGGGTCGAAATAGCTGGTTCGTGGACAAATCATTGCTGAGGCAATTTTGTCGTACTACTACAATTACTGATTACGTAATAAAAGAAATGTTTATCCAGGCAATCCATCAATCAGGTACTTACTCTAGTAAATTTTTTTTCTTTTAGCAAGAAAACTCGGACATAAAAACCTTAGCTTGAACCCCAAATACAATACATGCAGTTATTAGTGGTACCAGAAATAGGTTGTACTCACACAAAGGCCCTTTGTGGAAGATTTGATTCAAATAATTGCTAGACCATGCTGCTGAGTTCGGTTATTTTAATTATTAGCTTACATTGCATTTGACAAAAGTCATGATATCACTCACTGTATTTGCACTAGAAATTAAGGGAAAAAAACAAAGCAAAAGCTTGTTTCTTACTTGAGTTTTGGGTTTTTTTAAGTCTACCGACGAAAACAAGACTACAATTTAAAAAAGTAAAAAAAGGATCTTTACGATCGCTTAAAAAACTTGATCTACTTATTTTAGAAAAAAAATGTTTTGAAAGACAATGAAAATCATGTAAGGTGTACTATCAGTTTCATATCAAGAAAATGAAATACTGTCTGCTTTGGTAAATCTTTCCCCTATTTCAAATTCCTTGGATGTTTTCAAAGTTCATGACCCTTGCAATCTCATCCAACAGTCTTGGTTGATTGATGACAGTGCACTTTACCATCGGCGAATTAAACTTCTGAAAGATGGGTGAACAATCGTCCCCAACTGCTACAAATAAACAATTCAACCAATCCCCCTCATGTATTGGTTAATTTGGTACCTCTCCATCTTAGTCTAAAACGGTCAAATATTATTGACTATTAATGGAGATCTTTTGCTCATTTTGATTTAAAGTTAGTTTGCTAGTTATCATGCTTCAATTTCAACACAAACGAGGAATGAGAAACAAAAGAAGCAAAGAGATAAGAGAAACCCATCAGTATCTTTCACTTTCCAGTATGCATGAATCCAAGAAAAACCTTTTTATGTATACATAAACTCAAATGTTACTCTACTGAACTTTCTACACATAAAAATGAGCAGAAAGATGAAAGTTAAATGTTGTATATAAATATTTATGTACATAACATTGGTATACGAAGAAAACACATTCTATCTCTCTGTGATGATCACTGGCAAGCTGAGGAATGATGTGAGCTATACATAGATTTCATTCTTTGGGTGTATTTGACTCAACGAGGATCGACCACATAACGTGAACGTCTTCGTATGGACACGATTTAATGTCCTCGTATAATATATATATCCCTCTGCCTGAAAATTAATTCTAACAAACCCGAATTAGTGAAAGTTAATCAAAACGAACGTGTAGATGAAAATTAGAACTTAGAGAAGTACACAACATGAAAATGTAGTGAGTGATAACAGGGTTCATCTATGAGTAGATTATTAAGAGTTGATTTAGTTTTGGATAAATAGTAGACTTAGAGATTTATGAAATTGGTTTTGGACATTTAACTAATTAAAACTGAAATGTGAAACCCCCTCAACTTTAAATTAAGAGAAGATTGTTCCAAAATAGTCTTGAATGAAGAAAAATTTGAAGAGATGGAGAGAGAGTTTACGTACTCTTCCTGTGAGCAGAGTTTAGTCGAATCCACATCTTCTTCAAAGGAGTGAAGAGGGATTGAAGCCACCTCATTTGGAGATCAACTGATAACTTCCAGCAGTTGGCCGTTCATAGTAGTTGAAAGAAGAGAATGAGAAAAAGGAGGCTTTTAAGCAGAGAGAAATGAAAATATTTTGTAGAGAGAAAGGAAGAGGCTTGCTTAGGCAAGGGTGAAGTGAAGTCTATGTCTATGTCAATGTCGTCATTACATGAAGCTAACGCAATTTTTCATTCTCTTGCAGCTTAATCATGCACACATATCATCCTCTCTAGGTACAATGTCATTGTCACTACTTTTGTAACCCTTGTTCTACAAGAGCCCGTAAATTTTCTACGTAGTATCCGACACAATCTCCCTCTCTCTCTCTAGACTAAATCATTTTCACACTTATATATACTCGCTTGCTATTTTGCTTCCTTCTCTATCAAGCCTCATCTTTTAGGCTTCCTCCTCTTATTGAGAATAACCCACTACTACTCATTACTATCTTCCTTATTACCATGGTGGGGCCACTTCTTGTGTGCCAAGGAAACAAGTTCATTATGCATCATTTGTGGTTCATTCGGTAATAATAATGAGAAGGCTCATGTGCTATTGGGTGGTTGGGGCAAAGAGTTTGAAAGTAAATCGTGGCTTTGAAAGTAAATCGTGGCTTTTCAACTATTTTCAGTTCCAAAATCACACCTTCTCCATTTTCTTTTACACCCATATGGCTCAACCGTATATTAATCCGGTAGAGTTTACCATAAATGAAGATCTATCTCTATGTAGAAACTTTGTTGTATGTTATCCGACAAGGGATGAGGAAAGACGACAAAATGGTTTAGTGAGTATGATTTACTGGAGCAGAATCTATGAAAACTTCTGCAATGACACCGGTAACCCGAATAACCGTAATGTAGTTGGGTTGTTTTATCGAATTCAAACTATAAGAAGACAAGTCCAAGAATTTATAGCTTTAGTCCGGGTTGTCAATCGATATCGAGCAAGGGGGGAAACTAATGCTGAAGTTGTATTGTGAGCTCGAGAAGAATGGCGAAGATGGAAAAAGAAAACTTTTTCTTATGAAGCTCATTATGCAATCCTAAAGGATTTTTTGATTGCACGTATGGGATGCTAAAATGTAGAGACATGCTACTCTAGAAAAGACGTTGTTATAAATTTTAATTGAATGTGTAATAAAATTACTAGTTTCTTTTTATAGATTAGTTTTACTTACATAAATAGTTAATGTCTTAATCTCAATTTCAATTACGAATATTAAATAAAAGATAACTATGCATTCTCAGACCAGTTCCTCTCATAATGGCCCAGTCCAGCATACTCCCAAATTCTTGAGTTGCTCCTGCAGATTGAGATCTATCATCAGATCCAAGGAAATCACAATGCTGAACTGGAGAGGTACCAATGTCTACTTATCTGGTGTAAACTTGATTAAAAACTTCTGGACTGGCCCGACGAGATCCTGATTGTGTGGGAGGTTGCTGGATAATATGGAGATCCTTGTTGTGTATCTCGTCCTCTTTCCCTCTGGAATATGGTGATGGTCCATAAAGACCTCCAAGATAGGGAGCGATGCTCACGGAATCCGTCAATACCCACAGTTGTTGTTCTTACAAACGTCTGGTCAATTGATCTCTTAACTCCATTTGATTCATGTGTTCTACCAATTGATTATAAGAGGCCAATGTGCCTGTATAAGAATTAGTTCGCTTCATACTTTACGAGACAATTGGAATTGTATTCTCCTTGGAGATTATAGGTCTCGATCTCCCAACTCAGTTCTGGCACATTCGACCCAACCGATGAAAAACAAGGTGCAAAAGGTCCTCTTGGAGGGGATGATGAAGAAAAAGCTCCTACCGAAGGATAAAAGACTAAACTTGAAACCAGTGGTGCTAGTGTTGTTGGTAGAGGCAAGCCCGATATTCGTCTTCCTGTTGGGGAAATATCCACCCCATAGATGTTCATAAATTCTGTATTAATTATCGGCTTTATAATATTTGAGTACCAATCGTTGTATTCTTGTTTGCTACAACGACGGAATACTCTATCATACCCTTTCCAACCCCGATTTCGTCGTCTTGTGTAGTCCTATCCAAGGACGGTAGGTTGTGGAGGATTTGCTGGAATACCAATTGCACCAACTAATTGTCTAGCATCTCCCCAAAAAATAAACACCAATATCTATGAGTTGACTGTAAAGCATCAGGCGTTGCATTGAAAATTCTCTGATCCTAACGGCTACATCAGAACTCAACTCAACATAATTTCATACGGGTTCCAAATAACACTTTATCTGGTACTAAGATCCATTTGGGTTCCCCACACATGGATATTATCTCGCTCAGAGGTGTTTTTCTCCCTGTGACAGTTATCGGCTTCATACTTTACTACAATTGGGAAAAAAATTCGGTTGTAGTTCTTCAGTCTTGGTAAACTAATATTGGTATATGTATACCACAAAATCTGAAGTAAACAACATACGATTAGTTTATGTTGCTATAAATATTTTTAAACTTATTTAAAATATAAATGAATTGAATATCATATTTACCTTAAGGACTCCCCATACACCTTTCTTGTTTGACCCACCCAAGCATGCGACATCGAGATTAATGTACATTTCGACTAATATAGAAGAGCCTCAATCATAATCGACAGCCTTTTCCATGTCTTGCAACGCCTCTAGCCATCCCACTTGAACATAACTTTTTGAGTTGGGGAAAACACACACACCAAGTAGACATAAAATAAATACCTTGGCAATTTGTATATCGTTGGAAGGGTCTAGATTTTCTGGATCAATATGACCATATAATTTGTCGACTATAAATGCCTTTAACCGACATTAGCAAATCCAGCACTTCTAAGATCCGGATGGTTGGTTACGCTAAAGTACAACGGAAGTGCTTGTTTATAGCGGTCTTTTGTCATCCAACCTTGTTGGTCAAATTGAACATTATCTCCCATACCGCAAGGTATCCCAAGCGGGAAATAAAAATCTAATGGTGTTACTCCTACAATAACATTGAAATTGTTAATTTCATATATGAATCGTACTGATTGCATAAAAATTATAAAACAAAATATATGACACCTATTTCGAAGTCTCCAAAATGAAACGTGTGTGTACTGTACCACCAACGTTCCAACAACATAGCCAGAAATTTGGTCGAACGTTTCTTCACCTTCATATGGTACAAAATCCTCCAAGGAAATCTATTGACAATAATCTTAGCACCATCAGTAAGTTTTTCATAAACTTCTTTAACTTCAAACCAAGAACCTCTTGGTTTTTAATGCTTAGCATCTTGTTCTGTTCTTGAAGATACATGACCTTCAGCCGTGGCTATTTCTCGATTAGGAAATACTCTCAGATTGATCTCTTCATCCAAATTTTCTTGTTGAGTCGGTAGAGGTTGACTGTATATATTCCTGGTGGTTTTTTATTTCTTGATCGACTAAATATTATGAGATTGAGACATGGTAGTTTAAAAAATAAAAATTTGAGAAGAGGAATTATAATAAAAAGAGTTTTTTGTGGAGAAAATATATAGTGAAGATAGTAGAGAAGATTGATTTTTGGTGTGAGTAGAAAAGATTAATTTTGAGTTGTGTTTATAAAGGAGGATAATTATAGCCGTTGGATACGACCGTTGGCGAGCCAACCTGAGCCGAGCGGCTCAGCTTGCCTCGAACGGTTCAGTTTGAGTCGTTTAGCCAATTTTCCACTCCCCAAAACTTAGTTTGCCTATCTACGTGACTTGGAAAAATTAGGAAATTTTCCAATGCCCATTGAAATTGTTCTAACAACCTTGATTTAATTGTGGCAAATATAAGAGGTTGAACATTTTTTTTCTTTGGAGATGAAATATTGTTTGCTCAAGTTAAGACTATTACGTATATGTATGTTGAGGTGAATCACATTTATAGTATTTATCTATTTAATGTTTTATCGCCGAGATTTTTGCTACTAACTTTAAGTGTAAATATGTGACTCCTGGAATTACATTGTAGACGCATGAAAAATTCATACAAAGGCCAAAAGTAATGTTAACAGTGGTTCAACATAAAATTAAGTACCTCAGAAGGGTGGGCTGTGCTGTCCAGCACGGTCGTACATAAAAGGATTATAAGCTAGCAGGTTCCATACCGTTGGATTGAGTTATTTAGTTTGGGTTTTAAATTAAGGAGGCAATTGTTAAATAAATATCTAATTATAGACATATTCTTTAATTTATTTTTGTTTTAAATTTTAGGTCCCTATTATATAATTTTTTTCGTCTTCTCCAATCTTTAATCATTTTTTCATTTAATTCTGATCTATCTCTTTTGACTATCAACAACACTAACAATAAAAACATTGTATAGAACCACCGTAATCAATTAGTAATTTTGCTTATATTCCTTTTTTCCTATTTCTAAAATCTTCTTGATTTACCTATGTTAACTAAAAATTAATATCTGATTTCTTATTATATTCTATTACCATCGCCAAAAACACCTCCATCACCTCCACCAGTCCATTATATAAACACCACATCAGAAGCAAGAACATACATAAATCTTCTTTTGATTTGGTGTGTCAAGAGCTCAACAAGAAAATCAAGCATATTAGCTTGAACTCTTAGCTTCTTTCATTGAATTAATGAAATATAAGGCTTGAACCCTTCTCTCTTTTAATTGAATTAATTAAACATATTAGCTTGAGCCTAAAAACATCTTCATCTCCTCCACCAGTCCACAACAGACCAGATCAAACATTAGCTAGGTTCGGAGGAGAGGACATATAAAGAAAATCAGGATCCATCTTCATAGTTTCACTTTTTTTGTATGACTTCGAGTTGTCGCATCAGATAAATGGGGAGGAAAATGGGGAAGAATAACTTAAAAACAAAGAGACAAGTCAAAGGAGTTTTTTACAATTACTTTTTGTGTTACAACTGTACCCATATGAAAGATGGTAAGATCTCATGATCCAACAGATATGAACTTGCTGCTTATATTGCTCTCCCATGGTGCCGCACGGGATAACACTAGCTTCACCTCAAAATCATGTTGGAAATAATTCAAACCCGTTAGATTAGGATAATTTGAAATTTAAATACTTTAGGGTTTTAGCATTTTTGAATATTTTTGAATTTAGTCCAAGTATAATCCTAGTCTTTAGGAGTCTATTTTCACATTTAAATTATTAGAATAATTCATAGAAATTAAGAATTTTTGTTAAGTGAAAACATAATTAGTTTTAGATTTGTTTTAAGATTTTTAGGGTTTATCTTTATAAGCCTATACAAAGGCCGGTTGAAACAAATAAAATTTATGAAGAAATATATATATATATATATTTTTATTTTTAATCTTTTATTTCATACATTTGGCATCAAGAGCCAGAAGATCATGTGGAGATGACAACCAATACCGCACTTCCGCAACCACACATTCCTATTTTCAAAGGTGACAACTTTAAATTATGGTCTATCAAATTGATAACTACTTTCATTTCTCATGATTTGTGGGAATTTGTATAAAATGGTTATGATGAAATTAATCCAGATGAAAGGCTCACAAACAGCTCAAAGAAATGAGTATAGAGAAAAAGTGAAGAAAGATGCTAAAGTTTTGTCATTCATACAAGAAGGCTTGGATGACTCAATTTTTGTAAATATTTCTAATTGAAAAACATCAAAAGAAGCATGGATTGTGTTACCAGGACAGTTTGAAGGTACTAATAAGGTAATTATTGTAAAACTACAAACTCTTCGTCGTGAGTTTGAAACCTTTTCCATGAGAAGCAATGAATCAGTGCAAAAGTTATTCGACAAAGTTACAAAAAACGTGAATGCAATCAGGTCTTATGGTGAAGTACTCTCTGATCAAAAGATTGTGGAAAAGGTATTACATTCTCTTCCCTTTAAATTTGAGCATGTAGTAGCTGTTATTGAAGAATCCAAAGATTTGTCAACTTATTTTTTGAATGAACTAATTGGGTCTTCAAGCACATGAACAAAGGTTAAACAGGTTACTGAAACAGGAAGCATATGAATAAAAAGCTCTTATGGATAGGGAAAATGTTAAAAATCAGTCTTCTCAATTCAATATGCAAAAGAACAAATCATACTACTGATGTTTGTTACTTCAAAGACAAAAAACCACTGCAAGAAGGTTGGTCATATTGAAAAATATTGTTGTGACAAACCCAAAGAAGAGAATGCAAATTTTTGTGTAGGAACATCTGATGATGAAGATTAGATAATCTTATTTTAATAAAACAAATTATGATGATGGTGGTTATAATGTTGATGATGCTGATGCTGATGCTGATGAAGATGATGTACGTTTTGAGATGTTTTTTTTATGATGTGATGATGGTGAAGAAAAGGTGTTTGAATTATGGGGGGTGTTGGAAATAATTCAAACCCGTCAGATTAGGATAATTTGAAATTTAAATATTTTAGGGTTTTAGCATTTTTGAATATTTTTGAATTTAGTCCAAGTGTAATCCTAGTCTTTAGGAGTCTATTTCACGTTTAAAGTATTAGAATACTTCCTAGAAATTAGGAATTTTTGTTAAGTGAAAATATAATTAGTTTTAGATTTGTTTTAAGATTTTTAGGGTTTATCTTTGTAAGCCTATATAAAGGCTTGTTGAAACAAATAAATTTATGAAGAAGGATTTTAAGTATTTTATTTTCGTAGGTCTCTTTTAAATATTTTATCTTTTTTATTTTCAATTCTTTATTTCCTACAAATCACACCGTAAATGCATGTGGAACTCACAGAAGACCATTATTAGTAATGTCAGTGTCGATCCAAGATTGACGATGCCTAAGCAAATTTCAAAAATGTTTGTGTGTCACATTATTTTTTCACCTTTTGAGTTAGTCAGCATACCTTGACAGTAGGCATGAACTTTTTCATTTTATTTTATTTTTTATTTTAAACAAAGTCCTTGAAAAAGGTTACTGGCCTGCCTCAACAATTAATAGGAGCCAAATTGGAATTCTAGGCCAAAACATAGAAGTAGACTTAACCTTAGACCAATGAACCAAAGGTATGAGCAACATCATTACAAATACGAGGTTTGAAAGTAAATTTACTAGCAACAATAGTAGGAGCCAAAGGAATAAGGTGTGTCTTCCTAAGGAAAGAGGTGGTGTAAGTATCAAAAAACTGAGATTGATGAATAAGGGTCTTCATGCTAAATGGATTTTGAGGTATAGGGTTGAATATAAAGCTTTATGGAGGAGAGTCATTAATCAAAAGTTTGGGGGTAATGGAAAGGCTTTCTATCCTAACTTGACTAATATGACTATTGGTAAAAGCCTATGGTTTGGCATACACAAATGTGATTCTCATGTTCATCTCAATTCAGATATTCAGATTATAAGTGGTAACAGATGCTTGTTATGGAAGGATAATTGGGAAATGGGCATTCTTTAAAGAATATTTTTCCTGATATTTATAAAATTAGCAAAAGGAAAAAAAATACTAATCAAGAGTGTGCTAGCAGTGAAGGTGGGTAGGATTTAGACTTCTGCAGGAATATAAAGGATGTAGAAGTAGACCAAATAACTCAGATGTTGCCTATGCTTCCTATCATTGATCCTGTTAGTGGAGATGACCAAAGAGTTTGGCAACTTGGTGGTAATTTTTCAGTGGCAGGATGTTATAAAGCATTGGAAGATGATGGTTTGTTATCATTTCCTCATAAGAGTCTTTGAAACCCAAAAATTCCATAAAATGTTATATTTTTTGTGAGGACTTTATGCTTTAATGCAGATCCAAATGATACATACATGAATTATTTTATGGTAAATGTGTGTCCTTTGTGTAAGAAGGATTTTGAATCCAATCAACACATATTCCTTCATTGTCAGAGTACAAGAGAAGTTTAGAATTATTTTTACAGGGTTATCAGTTACATTTGGTGTTTCATGATTCTGTCAGGAAATCTCTGTGGGAATAGAATAGGAAGAAAAGTTCGATCATGTCTCTAAGAAAAAAAATTTGGGATATGATACCATTTGCTATATGGTGGGTATATGGATTGAGAGGAATAACAGGGTTTTCAATGGTAATTATAATACTTTGGATGCTGTCATTGATAGTGTTTCATTTTCAATTAGTGTGTAGGTTCTAAATTTTTTGATGGCATTACACTCAATACTGTTTTGAGTAACTGGAATGCTGTGTTGGGGTCCTTTCTAATGCACATTGCTCTACTATAATTGAGTTATTGTACTTTTGTTTTACAGTTAAGCTACACTCTTAGTGGTGATACTGTTTTCTTTAATCGATTATCCTTTTTTATGACAAAAAAAAGTCTTTGGAAAGAGCATCCCTGTGTTGATCACCATAAAAATGCCGACAGAAAATTGGTTAATCAACTCTTTCACACCACTTTCGATAATGACATGAGTGAGCTTCAACTCCACTGCTTTCTTAAGAACAACCCAAAATAGTACGATTTTCATCTTCAGTTGGAGAGCATACTTCAAAAACCATAACAACACAAAAGGAGGCTCTGCTGAGATAATCTCTCACCACATACCCTACACCATTGGCCAGAGAGACATCATCAAAAACACCATTCGTATTTCATACATTCCAACCGAATGAAGGAGGCATACTTTTATCACTTTTAATGACATATGTGAAAGGTCTACGGTGAATAATAGGGTTACTAGTAACAATCATAACTCTAGCTCTACCCACCACAACATATGGTGTTCTGTAACAATGATGGGGTTTCTAGTAACAATCTTTCTCACTAAATATGTAATTATTTACGTTATTCCAAATCGACCGGAGAATGATCGAGAATAAAGATCTAGTATCATCAAGTAACAAGGAGACATGACCAATAAACCAAAAGTAAATCCAATCAAGCAAAGATTTTTCATAGAAGTCTGGGTAAGAATATAAAAAATGAGAAGTGATCAAACAAATATGACTAGCAAAGGGACAAAGAACCAAAACATGCATAACAAACTCATTATCAAGAGAGCATCTAGGAAAAATAGCAGAAACAATTGGAATTCTATACTGTAAGACCAGTGTACCAGGGATGACATTCCTACTAGCCTTCCATAAAAATACGATTTGGGACTCTTAGTTTCCAAATGCACTTACAAAGATTTTTAATTGGGTAAGATCAAAGACGTATGAGGCCCAAGTAGGCAGACATAGAATTAAACTACCACTCTTGAAATATCTCAAGACCTCCTGTCATGAGTGCAAATTTGGCTTAGGAGTAATAATCTTCCCAACAGAAACATTGGCAAAGTAAATGTATAATCTAGTAATATTCCAAGATCTAGTTTATTGGTTAATAAAGTAAGAGACTCTAAGGTTTCGATTTGAGGAACCTGTGGGTTTGGTTTGGCAGAACCCAAGGAGGTGATCCATTTATCACACCAAGGATTAATAAATTGACCATCTCTCACAATCCAAAAAACCAAAGGTTTGATAATCTCTTTAACAGTGTGGAGGCATCTCCAAGTCCTAAATAAATTTTAGGATATATAGCATCCAAAAAGTTAGAATTAGGGAAATATCTAGCTTTTAAAACAACTCCTAATAGAGAGTCAGGGAGTTCCACTAAATTCCAGACATTTCTAGCAAGCATATCAAGGTTATTGAGCTTATCCTTTCTAAAACCTAGGCCAATTCCGATTTAGGAGAACACAGAATGTCTCAACCAATAAGGTGAAGCTCCACGTCTTTAGGGTCAAGAGTTTATACCCACCAAAATTTACATAAATGAGAGTCCATATTTTTATAGAGATATTTTGAGATGAGAAAAATAGTCATCTGATAAATAGGGATAGTCTGACCCACATGATTAATAAGGGAAGTTTTGGCATCCTGTGAGAGAAGTTTATGATATCAAGAGGTAATTCTAGCATCCATATATTGAAGAATACTCATATGAATTTGAATTTTAGACTTCTGGAAAGTTATGGAAGTACCAAGGTACTTATCATCAAGATCACGAGTATGGATATTTAGAATAAAAAATAACCGATTCATCACATCATCGGGAATTTCCTTGCTAAACAGGATACCATACTTATCAAAGCTGATCACCTATCCAGAAGCCAGACAATATTTTTGAAAGTAATCCTTAATATGTTGGAAATCATGAGTTGTAGCCGTAGAGAAAAGAAGGCAGTCATCAGCAAATAAAATAAAATAAAAATAAAAATAATAACATGGGCTTTTCTACAAACCTTAATGCCTTAGAAAAGTTTTAATCTAGTCATACTATCATTGTAGGCAGATAATAACCCAAAGTAAAGAATATAAATATAGGGAGAAAAAGGATCTCCCCGTATAAGGCCCCTGTGAGGTTTGGTTAAACCAGTGGGGACCCCATTAAGTAACACAAAGTAGGATACTTGAGAGAGATATTGCATTATTAGATTGACCCAATGCTCACAGAGACCAAGTTTTTAAATAACTTTACTCAAAAAAGGTCACTCAAGCTTCTCATAGGTTTTAGACATGTCAAGTTTAATATCATTTTTACCTTTCTGATGATTAACATAAAAAATAACCTCATCGGATAGAGAATTTATCAGAGATACTTCTTTTAGGGACAAAAGCACTCTAACTTTGGGAAACAAGATTATCCATAGATATGTCTGCTAACATTTTCATAAATTACTATATAAACAAAACTGCAAAAACCAATCGGTATATACTGGGACACTAACTCAGCCATGTGTATTTTATGAACAAGGGCTATGTTAGTTTGGTTCAAAAATTTGGCCACATGACCAGTTCTAAAATAATTCTGAGTCATTTCAATAACATAACCCCCACAATATCCCGGTGCTTTTGGTAAAGGAGACCAGTAAAACCATTAAGCCCTGTTTTTTTTTCCCATCTAAAAAACAACATTTTTGATTTCCTCAGCAGTTAGAGGGTTGCTGAGGAAATTGCTACCAGCAAAGGGGAATTTGGCAGAGAAGTCTTTTGTCATTTATCCTGAAATTGTTGAGGATAAGAGGATTAAAGGTTGTTGAAATAGTCAACAAAAGAAGGGACAATGTTATCTCTATCAGTTAGAGTAGTACCCACATTATCCTTTATCCAACAAATGGTATTTCTCTTTCTTTTATAAAAAGTGATTCGATGGAAATATAAAGTATTTATATCTCCATCCATGATCCACACTTCTATAGATTTATCCTTCTGATATATTTCTTCAAGATTGTACAAAAAAGCAAGCCTAAATAGCTTAAATCTAGATATAGTAGTGGAATCACTTTGATCAGATGTTTGAATATATATTAGTTTGAATATTACCAAAAGAATATGTATTCCAATCCTTAAGACCTTTATTGGTATTTAAAAATATAGCTTTCACTTTATAAATAGGAGATCCTACAACATTGACAGACCAAGAGTTAACAATAATATCTCCACAAGTCGGGTCTTCAATCCACATAGACATGCAATGAAAGGGTTTATGCATGCAAATATCATCAAAGTTAAAGATAACATGCATATGGCAATGATCATAAAAATCTCTAGGTAGGTTATTTACACAGAACTTAGGAAACAACAAAGCAACGCATTGATTTATCAAGCATCTATCCAATCTTTCAATAATTAAGTTAGAACCAACTTGCATATTTGACTAGGTAAAACAAGGACCTGAGAAACCAGGATCAGAGAAAGTCCCAAGGTTAATAAAATCCTCATCCTCAAATTCAAAAGCACCATTCTTATCTTGTTCCCAGGAGAAAAGTAAATCACCAAAAAAAAAAAACAGTATCACTAAAGGGAATAGGTGGAAAACTATTTCTTGGTTTTGAATACTAAATTTCAACTTTGGCTTGGAATAAATTAGGTAGTAGAGTATTAGGATTTTCCGAGTTACTCAACACGAATAAAAAATTGAAGATCACGTGAAGACATAAATTTGAAGAAGGTCCATTGAGGTAAGTAATGAAGATTGATGTTTCCTTTGGAACTTGTTTACATCTATCTATCTATCGTAACAAATGTCAAGAACTTTAGTAGATAATCATAATTAGAAGAAGATCAGATCACATATTAGTTTCTTGATAAGTCTAGTGATGTTTCGACTTCCAAGCACTTACTTGTTTCTAACTCGAAACTAAGCTTGAGAAAGAAAACAAAGTGTTAATAAAAAATCTCAAGGGTTGCAAATTCATTCTTTGAGTTTGTAAGGTTTTGTTTTGGTAGTTTAATAATAATGATTTTTAATCACTTAAGTTCACAAACCCATAAACTAAGTTTGTGAATCAATAAACTTGTAAAACTCAAAATATAAGGAAAATAAAGTCTTTGAGTTCGCGAACCTAATACGGTGAGTTCGCGAATTTAGTCTAGAGAAATTCTTTGAGATTTTTTTTCTTCTTTGAGTATGCGAGCTTATTAGGGTAAGTTGGTGAACCTGTAAAATTTGAATTTCATTTGAGTTCGCGGATCTAGCACAAGAGAATTCTCCTGATATTTGCGAACATTTGAATTCGCGAACCTAACAAAGATTTATGCTCCTGAACATATTTCATTGAGTTTGAGAATAATGTACTATGTATCCTTCTGCATTTGAGTTCCCGAACCTATTTCATTGAGTTTACGAACCTATAAAGGCAAAGTTCTATGTTTCTCTCTTATGGTTCACGAACTTAACACTTGTTGGTCATGAACCTAAAAGCTTAATGACCCGGTCAATAACTCTAATATCTTTGGGCTCATTCATTCTTCTTCTTTGGATTTCAAGGCGAAATTTTTACACACTTAAGAATTGCTAATACTTAGCTAATTCCTTTGGTTCAAAAGTCTAGTTACTTTTTTGAAAGTTTGAAGTTATCTTTGGTTGTAGTTATTTTCATAGAATTCACTTGAGGTAACAATTGTCTACAACTTCAAATGATGGAAAGAACTTCATTGCAAGTCTAGTTCTTTCCAAAGAAAACAATTTGTGTATCTTAGGAAACAACTTTGATTTAGTGATTAAGAATTATCTTGGGTTGCAAGAAATTAATGTAAGCAACCTAGACTTGATCAATCACTATATATTGGAGACATCATCAACACATAAAAGTCAATCCAACACTCCTGTGTATCTTGTGGAATTTTTTTCCTCCAAAGACCTAAGGATTTACGAGATCTCGAATTCTTCAATTAACTTTCCCGACAAGGTTAAAATAACTTATCCAGTTAGCGAATTATCAAGATTGATCGCGATACTCGGTCGACTCGTAATAAATAACACAGATTCATTCACGATTTCTTGAAAAGATTCACCAATATCATAATTGAACTTTTTCTTGTTGACATCTACCACGTGGATTTTTATGCTTGGAAATCAATTGTGGAATTCGATTCAATTACTTCCGGCCAAATTACTCGATGCTTCAATTAACTTTCCCGACAAGGTTAAAATAGTCTATCCAGTTATCAAACTATCAAGACTGATCGTGATACTCGGTCGACTCGTAATAAGTAACACAGATTCATTCACGATTTCTTGGAAAGATTCACCAATTTCATAATTGATCCTTTTCTTTTTGACATATACCACGTGGATTTTTACGCTTGTAAATCAATTGTGGAATTCGATTCAATCACTTCCGTCCAAATTACTCGATTCTTTGGTTAACTTTTCCGACAAGGTTAAAATAGTTTATCCAGTTATCGTATTATCAAGATTTCTTGAAAAGATTCACCAATTTCATAATTAAACCTTTTATTTTTGACATCTACCACGTGGATTTTTAATCTTGGAAATCAATTGTGGAATTCGATTCAATCACTTCCGTCCAAATTCCTCGATTCTTCGGTTAACTTCCCCGACAAGGTTAAAATAGTATATCTAGTTAGCGAATTATCAAGATTGATCGTGATACTCGGTCGAGTCATTATAAATAACACAGATTCATTCACGATTTCTTAAAAAGATTCGCCAATTTTATAATTGAACCTTTTCTTTTTGACATCTACCACGTGGATTTTTACGATTGGAAATAAATTATGGAATTCGATTCAATCACTTCCGGCCAAATTACTCGATGCTTCAATTAACTTTCCCGACAAGGTTAAAATAGTTTATCCATTTATCGAATTATCAAAATTGATCGTGATACTCGGTCGACTTGTAATAAATAACACAGATTCGTTCGCGATTTCTTAAAAGGATTCACCAATTTCATAATTGAATCTTTTCTTTTTGACATCTACCATGTAGATTTTTACGCTTGGAAATCAATTGTGGAATTCGATTCAATCACTTCCGGCCAAATAACTCGATCCTTCGGTTAACTTTCCCGACAAGGTTAAAATAGTTTATCCAGTTATCGAGTTATCAAGATTTTTTGAAAAGATTCACCAATTTTCTTTGAAAAAGAGTTTGTCTTGTTAAGGTACTTTCATCAAACCCCCTAATCTGTTTTTAATCTTAGGGTTTCCTATCTTTTTATACTAGGTTTGTTGTTTGAAAAAGGGTTTTTTGGTTTTAATTTTCGTTAATAAATTACAACCAGTTACTCGGCTGATAGTCTGGTAAGAATTAGGTTTTTGGTCTCTTATCATAGATTTTAGATGTTTTAAATATTTTTGTTGGACTATTAATAGCTTTTTCCATTGAGTATTAGATTTAGCCAAACGGAGATTGAACCTTTGTTATGAATTTGGCTTTCTTCCTGTATATGGTTATGTGATTTGACTGTTTGGTCCTATTTTCCCCTAAACTTAGTGGATATAGAACTTCCCTGATCTACTTAGAAAACCACTTAATAACCAGTGAAGCCTTTTTCTAACTGAGAGGTTCATGATTGTATTATATATCTCTGTTTTATGTTCTTCTTGTACTTAATATCTATTTTTTTCAGTATCGTTCTTGTTTGTTGTTATAATAGTTGTTGTTTTTTGATGTATTGCATACGGAAACAACTGCAATCTTTAGCAGTGCACCTATATCTTCATCTCAAACGTTTAAATTATGTATTCAAACTGCTCCAAAGCTGATGGTAGAAATGGATGCAAGTAGTAAATGATTGCAGGTCTGCATATAATTGACCCGCTTCTTCGTTTTAAAGTTCATCGGTCTTATGTATTGTTTTCTTCACTAACAAACTCAGTGTTTGTTTTTTGAAGCTGAATATGGAGCTGCTCTGTAGCACTCGGGACCGTACTATCAGAAGGAAAAGTTGTTCTCAAGAGATCCATACTCTTTCTTACACTGATTAGCTCATTTGGCAGGATACTGTTATTATTAAGGTGAGGTACATATATATTTAAACATACTAAAACTCTTTTGGTTTATAATGAAAATATATTTGACGCCTATCACTCTAGTTGATCTTAAACCATAAGTTTCCTTTTGTTGGAAAATAATGGCTAAACAAATAAGTTTTAAATCTTTTATTAAAATATAAAATATTATACTTATTTGGGTTCGAGCTCCTGATTTATTTGTCACTTTATATGTTTTTTTTGTTTTTTGTTTTTTTTTTAAATGAAACACTTTAGTCCCACATCGGGGAGTTTCCACTTCTTAAGTTGTATTAAGAGATTATATAAACAAACTTTTCTCAACCTGTTTTGACATCCAAGGAAAAAGGGTTTCTCCATATTTTTGGAGAGACCAAAAGAATAATAATTTTTTTTATTAATTTTTTTAAGTTTTTGAGATTTTCCTTGAAGGGTTTTTCTGAGTTGCCAAGCTCAAGTTGAGCATCTACTACGAGTGCTAGTAGTAGGTATAGTAGAGTGTTTTATCCTGGAGGCATCCGCCATGTGGAGGCTATAGCATCAATCTTGAGTGTAGCCGGGCACTAATGTCTTAAGGACAGCGTGTTGAACACGTGACTCACTCTGTTTTTCCAAAGTTTTGTTACATACCATCTTGATGTTGCAGAGATACGAGGAGCTCATCCGTTTTGATGAATCACTTCTGTTAAGAGCTAAGTATCAACAACCTTTGTTTATTTAATTTTTTTGATTTTTGATTATTGCACCAAAAAATCTTAAAACATTAGTATTTAGTAATAATTATAAATGAATGATCGATGTGAATCATTGACATTGATATTATATTAGAAAATTAAGGATGTTAATTTTGAAGTCAAAAAACAAAATTGAGTTTTCTGGACAACTGTAGAGTTTCGAGTATATCTCTTAACTTAGAAGGAATTTTAATGAATCCTTTTAACAGAGTATAATAGACATCCTGATAGTTACCTACACCAAAATTCAGAAACTTTGGAGTTGTAAAAGTATTTTTTATATATTTTACAAAACTGAGAAACGTTTCTGAAAAATTCTGACGGGCAAAAAAATATTGTTGACTAAATTAGTTTTTCTGGCGTAACTATGAGTTTTTTGAGATGGTGATTAAAAAGAAGTTTGTGTATCTAGATGTTATCTTCAAAACTCATATTTAATTTTTTGATTCGGACGTGTGGTTTGTGATAGATGGTATTTGCAGAGATGTTGTGCATGTTTGTCTAGAATATCAATAAATGTATCTAAGCTCTACATTAGTATGAGATCTTGCAACCATTTATAGTGGTACTTTGTCACCTGGGATACAATATGAAAACCGATACTAGTGAGTGCTTTTATCCATAATAGACTTGAGATTTCAATTTAGTTGAAATATTTCCCATAAACAAATTAGAGCAAGTAACGAATTGATTTTTATGACTTAAAGTGATAATCTCTTATGTATTAGATTAGTATCACATTGCTAATGAATAATGAGATGTTGAATCAGTTGTGTATGAACTGTGCATTATGCTATGAATCACTTTGATTATATATGCTTTGTGTAGTATCAATTGGCGTGAATCACATGATTGGTTAATAACTGTACATTAGCAATTTCAATGGCGATTTCTAAATCATTTCGAATATGTTACCTTTTGTTGAAAATATGAGAATCATAATGTACTAGTGTACCATAGTCATATGGATAGTGAGGTATAAAGTATCTTTTAGTAACTAGTGCAACAAGAAGGTTAAGCGAACACATGTGTTTTAATTGATATGTATATACACAAAAGTGTTTGGAAGTTTTATTACCAAATTTTGTTACTTATTGATGATTGTGATAGTCTAATGTGGAGAGAGACTTAAGTAACTTGATAACTATATTTTGGTAACAAACATTTTGATAAGATGAAAACTTATTATCTATTGATAATTTGATATTACTGATAGACACATTTTAGTGTCTAATTTGCACCTTAATTTCTAATGAGTTAGTATTCGATTTTGCGTCTATTACGTGTTTTTATGCTTTTGTAGGTACATTAGAAGAATAAAGATTTGTGGAAAAATTGGCTCAAAAAGTGTTAAAGGCACCCGGGAAAATGGATTAAGGCACCCACACTTTGGATTGGGGGCACCCCAGGATCGGAGCGAGTCAACCCAGCGAGTCAACTCGGCGAGTCACCGATCCAACTCATCGGGAGAGGTTACTGTGTTCAACTGTGACTTCATGTTACGAGATTTTCAAGTTGTTTTCGATTCCAATTTATTCCAAAAGCTACAAGAGTTCAACACAAGA
>JAJJMC010003991.1:5459985-5473432 GCA_023531435.1 Papaver californicum | reverse complement strand
TTGTGATTTACCTCTGTTTGTTAGCATAACAAAACCAATTTTGGCAACTACTTGTGCTTCAGTTAATTTAAAAAGAATTATCTGATTAATCATATAGGTTGTTAGAATTACCAGATTCCTGATTCCTGGTCCTTTTAAAATTATTCAAAAATCATCTTTAGGTTATTTAGTCTTTTTCTTACTCCTGGAATTTTCTAGAGTTAATTAGAATCATTATTTTCTAAAATCATTACCTTCACAAGTTCGAGAATCGAACCTTTATTTACCACTTTAAAAACTACATCAATTACCTATGTCAAAACGAGAGTATCAACCAATTTTTTGAATCCTAGTTAGGCAGAAGTTTTATCATCTTAAATTGAATGATAGATTAAGTGTTAATCTGTGATAACTTCTGTTTTTAGTTGTGTGTTTATCTCCTCGAAATATGGAATTGTCTATTCAAATTTGAATGTAACAACATTCTTACTGTGTTAAGTAATTTTACTTTTCAGTGGAGATGATGAAAAGAATTGGTTAGTAAATGCCGGAAGTGCTGGAACGTGTGCTCCAGAAAAGACATGTTTTGTATTATACCAAGAATGAGAAAGATGCAAAAGCATTTTCATGAACAACTCAACTATCAAAACAGTTGAAGAAATAGGTAATGATGTGCAAGGCTTGTCAGGTATGAACATTAACCAAATTATGATATCATTCTCAATGTGTGCATTGCGACTTAAAACTAGTGTCAAATGCTATATACCTAAGTTACTATGAAATGTTATACTTAGAAATATGGTCTTGTGAGTGTTAGCTTAATAGAACAAGACAATAGTAGATAAAAGGGAAAATCGTCAATGAATTGAGAATGAATACATGAACATGTTATCTCTTAATGTTGGTATAGAGTACCATTATATGGTGTGTCTTAGTTAGATGCAACCTAAAGGACACATAATTTTATTTTCTTATGTTGAGAAATCCTGATAACTATGGGGGCCCTTATGCCTCAAATGTGGGGGTATAAGATGGAAACAAGTGTTTGTTTGATTTCTCAAGCATATTTATAGAAAACCCTAAACTTATATGTGTCCTACCCTGTAGACCTCAATTGTGGGGGTCTAAGGTGAGAATGAAGAGTTGATTTTCTTTAGCAAATCATTGTATATGATCACCAAAACTGTACTACAATAACTTGTAAGTTCTGAAGTTAACAACATTTGAATAAAATAAATGTTATTGTTGAGGATGTTGAGTTCTCGACAGCAGTCTTATGATGTCGGGTTCTCACACGAGATATAATAGGTTAGACAGATGCTTGACTTTGTGAATTATTGTTATAAAATAAAGTAATGATCACTTGGCACATACTCACGTGACATTAAAATTAATACGCCAGACATTGTTTGTCATTATTGTCAGTATGCTACATTAGATGGATGTTGAGGCAGTATACTTAAATGGTTATTCAAAGGTGGACAAACCTTAAGGGTTTGGTTAGCCCTAGGGGGTAAAGATACAAACTGACTACACCTACATATACTTGACTTGAACCAAGCAATAAGTCATTGACCTAATAATATTATTATGTGATGATGATGATTTCTAGTGATGTGACACTAATGAATTTTGATAAGTGTATTTACACTAAATCTATTGAAGGTGCATATGTTTAGCATGCCTTTATTATGTGTTTTACAACCATTTACAAATTTGTGTTGTTTAAAGTTTGACAGGAAACAAATGTGTTGTTGATAGGGCTGCACAGGAACCGACCCGAAAAACCGCACCCGCCTGAACCCGATAAAACCGCGGGTTTTATAACCGAAACGACCCCCTACGGATTGGTATACGGTTTTGAAAATTTAAAACCCGGTCACCACGGGTCGGTTTACGGGTTTAGTGTAGCACCCGCCCGAACCCACCCGTTTAACTCGTTTATTCTGAACCGTGTTGCTGTACTGTTTTATCAAGATGTTTTCACACTGACCTGTACTTCAATACCCTTCCCTATTATTTTTATGTCAAAGAGGACTCTCTCATCTTTCAAACAAGACCAAAATTTCTGAATTCCATTGAGAAATGATTTTTGTACGAATTTTTATTTCAAACTGCCGAAACTGTATTTTCTGAATACGGATTCCTGTTCTGTTTTTGATGAGTCTTTTTAACATAGCTATAAACCTTACTGTATTTTCTTACAATTTTATTGTGTTAGATTATTCTTTCTAGTTTCAAATGAGACAAAAATCACTCATTTTCATTGTGTAACGAAGCCTACACAAATTTCCAAAGACATACTATTCCAAACTAAAATTTTCAGAAATCATTTAAAAATCTTACCATTTCAAGTTCTATAATTGCCACATGAACTTCTAAGATAACGATATAGATTCAACTCCATACAAATGGTAAGAAAGCAAAGAAAATAAATTAATCCTTATTTTTGTGGCTAATGTATATCCCTTGTATAATTGTATTTGTTATTATATTTTGACGATGTTTGGTGTTTTTTGCTGTTTCTTAGGAGGCTTAATGGGTGATTCATCAACTCAATCTCTATCTGCCTTTTCTTTCCTGTTTTTTTTTTTTTTTTTTTTTCTGTTTTTAGTGTTTGTTTTTAGTGTTTTTTGCTGCCAGTTTTTTCCTATCTGCCACGGGTTAACCCGCGAAATAAACCGAACCCGCCCGATCCGTCTCGGGTTGAAACTGAACCGACCCGCATGTGGACGGGTTGGTATACGGTTTTGAATATCAAAACCCGCCTCTAGACGGGTTGGTAGTTGGTTTTACCCCAAAACCGACCCGCCCGCCCGTTGTGCAGCCCTAGTTGTTGACGTGGTCTAAAGGATCAGAAGGAACCAAAATCAAAATTTGATTATATAGTTTCTGTCAAATGTGTTTAATGTGTGTTGTAAAATAGGTGTGCATGTTTTCCATTTTAATCCCGGAGAATCACAGGGATGCTCTGATCAAAGGACAAGAGAATTGGTATGCTTGAGGTACATATTTAATTTCAAATATGTAATATATATGGAACTAACCTTTTGAGGAAAATGTAATGACCGTACTTGTATTTAGTACATATATTTTGTATATGCCTTTATATGCTTTACAACCACCTAGAAAACACATGATTTTTACGATTTGATTGAAAGACTAAGTTTTTGTAGACAAGCATGATCTAAAGGATCATTGAAACCATAGAAATTATGACAAAATGGTCTTTGTCAAACTCGATATGTTTAATGTGTGTTGTAAATGTGCAGTGAATTTGGTGTACAAATACATTTGTGACCCAAGAAGAATTAGTGGGATGATCTGATCAGAAATTTGTCGTACTTGAGGTACATTTGAAATTGTGTATATGTGCATGATACATATTGGACTGACCTTAAGAGATGTTGTGATTTCAGGCTTTGGAGAGTTTTAGCCTATGTGTATGCCCTCTTAAGTTGTATTAGTAGTTGGAAATATTCTATCAGACATGAGGAACTCGACTGAGATGAAATCAGAGTTCGATCGCTTAATTTAAAGCATGAGAGGAAATTAAATGGATAAATCCTTTTTTGGAAGGCACTCCTCTGTGACCGAAGCCTGTGGCCACCATTGATGAAACTCAATTGGCTATGTAATTCTAAAGTAAATGATCAATTGGCAAAGTCTAGACAAACTCGGAGATGGCTAATTCGGTAAGACAACTACTCTCTAATGAAGTGATTTTTGTAGACTTAGTGAAGTCAAGAGAAAAATTAGTGGATCCTTTGACGAAAGGATAATCTAGAGAGATAGTTTGTTATTGCATCGAGGGGAATGGGGCTTAAGCTCATTAAACAAACTTGTCATGAAGGATACTCAACCTTGTTGACTGGAGATCCCAAGATCAAGGTTTTGAATGAGACAACTAATTTTTGGTGGGTTAAAGGAAACACTATCAGAGAATTTTATTCTCTGTCCTTCCCTATGGTGTAGACGTGATAGTGTGACTTCATGTGAAGGATGACTTTTAATAAGTCTTTAATGAGTTCAATAGCTTCAATTTAAGATTGAAGTGGGGTTAAGCCGTAAACAATCTTGATAGAACTCACCTATTTGAATGTGGAAGTAGGCCACTTCCTATGAGAATGAAGCTGATTCTCTAGAGCATTCTGAGAAACGGGATATTTGCTCAGGGCCAAAATAAGCACAACCGCACGAGCTTGGCAGCAACCTTGGAGATATCATGCGTGGTGGTTATCGCGAATTACACCAAACGCTAGCAGTTCAAGACATCGCGTTCACTGTCTCTAGCAAGTAGTTCCGGTAATCTCTCACTAAGCAAAGGTTCAAGACCTCATGGACACCTTTTCCTATATGGTATTTCTTGTTTTCTATGTGATTTTTTAGTTTTTCATCAAGATTTAATTTATTTTGGGAAAATGATTTTTATGTTGTTTTTTATGGTCTTGGTATCTATGATACTTAGGACCTAAGGGTCTCTAAGGGATCACTGGCTCATTTTTACTTTGGTGAACAAAACCTTCAGTCCCACTATGGGAAACTAAAGATGAAAGCTCTCTATACTATTATGATTTATGCAATTAATAGTATGACCCTGGGGTCATCACACTTTTGTATGAAGAAGAGGACATTGGAATGACTAGTATGATTTCAACACACGCACTGAGGTTTTCATTCATGTGGGGGATTGTTGGAAAACAATGACTAAATAAATAAATTTTAAATCTTTTATTAAAATATAAAATATTGTGCCTATTTGTGTTCGAGCTCCTGATCTATTTGTCACTTTACATGTTTTGGTTTTTCCTTTGTTTTCTTTTGTGAATGAAACACTTTAGTCCCACATCGGGGAGTTTCTACTTCTTAAGTTGTATTAAGAGATTATATAAACAAACTTTTCTCAACCTATTTTGATATCCAATGAAAAAGGGTTTCTCCATATTTTTGGAGAGACCAAAAGAATAATAATTTTTTTATTATCTTTCTTAAGTTTTTTGAGATTTTCCTTGAAGGGTTTTTCTGAGTTGCCAAGCTCAAGATGAGCATGTACTACGAGTGCTAGTAGTAGGTGTAGTAGGGTGTCTTATCCTGGAGGCATCCGCCCTGTGGAGGCTATATCATCGCTCTTGAGTGTAGCCGGGCGCTAATGTGTTAAGGACAGTGTGTTGAACACGTGACTCACTCTGTTTTTCCAAAGTTTTGTTACATACCATCTCGATGTTGCGGAGATACGAGGAGCTTATTCTTTTTGACGAATCACTTCCGATAAGAGCTAAGTATCAACAACCTTTGTTTATTTGATTTTTTTAACCCAACACCTTTTATAAGAAGAAACAATTGCTTGTTCTGACTTCCTGGGAACTCATTAAGAGAAAGTATGAAGGATATATCCCACTTTATCTTTTTTTACCATAAGTATTATAGTGATAAAGTCACATAGTTCTGATCACTTTGTTTCAGATAAAGCATTTCAAATTTTTGAATCAATGATTGCGAAGGCGGGATATACAAGCAAATGACATCTTCTATCTGATTTCCTTGAGAACCTACTTACTCCCATACTGCATCATCCTTGATCATTGTTGCGAGTCAAGCGTAATCTTTGTAGTTAACTGATTTGTCTTTGTGTAGGTTTTAATTGGGATGGATGTTGCTACTTCAGAGTTTTATGCTGAGAAGGACAAGACATATATGATTTGAGTTGCAAACGGCTGCAGTGATGTTGAAGCTCTGTGGTCTCCTTAGTTTGCAGTCACCGTCATAAATGGATGAGATCGAGTTGCAAAGACATATCCTGAGAAACTTTACAGGTCCACTCGTGAAGGCATGGTATGTATGGTTTAGCTTATTTATTTTATTAGGTTTAATTTCTACTTTGTTCCCTATTAGTTGCTATGTTTCCGCACGGCTCTCATCATTGTTCTATTTTATACCGAACGTCAACATGATAATAATGTACGATGTGTCGATTATCTTTCTTAGAGAACCAATAATTATCAATATGATGTGTTAAAAGAATGAATATAACTTACTCTCTGTTTGCAGGTGTTCATAAATAAAGTAATTGAGCTGCATGAAATATACAGGCTCTATTTGAAAACCTACTTTGCAGCCACTCTATTTCTCACAAAGTCAGTATTGAATAGTTTCTTCCTGGTTGAGTGTTTCTTATTGTATACTCCACTTCTTATCGGTCATACTCTATGCTTTTTAGGCACTTGACGTGGTTACGACAAGGTTGCTGACAGAGTTTGAATAGTAGTTGCTTTGTCAGAATGTTCCCCGTGCTTATGATTTTTGTAGAACTTTTTTGTTCATGCTGTATTTTTTTTTTCTTAAGTCATTTTCCTGCAAGTCTTGGGAATTCATATTAGTGAATGCTTCCTGTCGTTTTGATATTTCAAATTCATAAACAATGAAGAAAATATGAATGTTACTGAACGACTATATTGAATGGTAATGAAATTTCAGGTTTAATTTAAGTTCAATCTTAGTTCTATAATTCTATTAGATTATTAATCTCATGAACAAGATGATCTGATATAGGACTGCACAAAGGTCGGTTCGACTCGGTTCTTTGGAGTCCCGAGTACCTATACCGACCTGAGGTCGGTTATCTATTTTAGAACCTGTATCTATCCCGACCAGAGTCGGTTATGTTCTTGAACCGTACCTGTCTGGTCGGTTCGGTATTGGTCCAGTTCCAGTCATGTACCTGTTCAAAATTCCCTGTTTTTTTCCTGTTTTTCCTGTACATGTTCAAAGTTCCTGTACCTGTTTTTCCTAATTACACTCCACATAAAATTATAATTCACAAGTCTGTAAACACATAACAACAAGACTTTTGAACTGATTACAATCCACATATAAAATTATAATCCACAAGTTTGTTGAAAGTTCAACGTAAATAAACATATAACAACAAGAAATGATTCAACAACAATCCATAAATCTACAACACGTTCCAACAAGAAATGATTCAAATGAACTTCAAGGATCAAAGAATTCTGGCACTGGCATAGGACCCTGTAACTCTGCAACATCCATCAAGAAATGAATATTATGTTAAAGATTGAATTGATGACTACTAAAGAAAAGAAAAAAAAAAGAAAAAAAAATCACACTACCTTCCTCAATGCTAGAGTTATCATCTGATACATAATCATATAAAAGATCAAGAGCAATAGGTTTTAGTAACCAACTTTGTGTACAGAGCAATGCCTCAACTGTCCTAGTAGATAAGGAGCTTCTCCATAGACTACGCACTCGCTTTCCGGTGCTAAATGTTGATTCATAGGCAACTGAAGTCACATGCATGGATAATATATCCTTTGCCATATATGAGAGTATCTTATACCTGCTACTGTTGGTCTGCCACCAATCCAATATGTCAAATTTGGAATCAACTTTCTCACCTTCACTCTCAGACAAATCCATCACATCAATCAAATACATGTCCAACTCTGTTGTAGTCTCCACACCAGATGGGTTCTTTTTATGCCTTTTCTTCCCTGATTTAATCCTAGATACAAGACTTTGTTCTTGTATAGAAACTGTACTGTCAAATACCCAAGAAACACTACTACTACTACTTGACCCCTTCTTACAGATTTAACGCATAGACTTATACTCTTCAAAGAGTAACATAAAATCTTCTTTCACCTTTCTCATAACATAAGCAACCTTCGAAGTATCTTTCTCATACAAACATTCAAGATGGTACTCCAATCCCCTTTCTTTCTCTCTTGGATCCAACAACTGAGCAAAAAACAATGCAAAATTCATCTTTTCATGCTCCCCCAATACTTATTTTACTAGAAAATATCATACCAGCCATACTGCAATAAAAGGATCTGATGTTACATCATCTCTAAACTCAACTAATTGTTCATGGATTACTATTAATTCCCATAAGAAAGTATGAGTTGTAGGTTGTGTAGTTGCACAAAATTTAACAGTAGCATCGAAGAATACCTTTAAGCACTTCACAAGACTTCTGGCATATTCCCAATCCTCTTCATAGGGAACATGTTGACGCGGCTTTTTCTTTTTCTTCTTCACAACCTCAACCTGAAGGTCCTAAGCCTCAAGATCAACCCCAACCTCATATTCGGAACCAGATTCATAACTAGAGGAACACTCATCAATATCATCAAAATACATACCATAATCATAAGGTAAAACATCTGACTTTACTTGTTGGAAACTGTACTTCTTCATGTAGTCTCTATCATACTTTTCTAACTTTTTAAAAGCTTTTTCATACTTTTCTTCAGCATCTAACATCAAATTAGTGTTATTCCATATAGTTTTCACATTTAAGGTCAAATCTTTCTTACAATCAATTTTTTCCAAGAGTAGCATAATGCCTAAATTTAGCCAACCTAGCAGGAGAACTAAGCACATACTTAACAACTGACCTGATCCTGATAATCGACTGATTATAGACCCGTATTGCATCTCTTATAACAAGAGCAAGAACATGAGCTGCACACCTGACCTGATAAGAAATGACACAATTATGAAATATTCGAAATGACACCTGACAGATATGTTATGAATGTAAATAACCATATACACAGAACTTACAAGTTACAAGCATTAGACTAAAACAAACATATAATGTTGCTTAAGATATGCCAAGATATATCGTTCAACAACACCTTAAGTACCCAGAGAGAATTAGAAATATAACATAACTATGTAAAGACCAAAACAAACTTAAATTCTAAGTACAAGACCACTTCAGTAAAGCAAATCATATACAATACTAAACAATGCAATGCATAATATATAAGAAATTGCATAATTATGATTTAAAGAATCTTACGTGCAAATATTCGACTCTAACGACTCTAACGGTTGCTCATGTCCAACCAATCACACTTTGGTTCAAATAATTTATTGCCTTTTTATTAGCACTAGCATTATCAAGGGTCACGCCAAACACATCCTCAAGCCCCCAATCTAACAAACAATTCTCTAATAATTTACCAATCGTAGTACCTATATGACCTTTAACTTGACAAAACATGACCATTCTCTTTTGCAATTTCCATTTCTGATCAATAAAATGAACCGTCACACACATATAGTTAAAATTGTTTGGTGACGTACATGTGTTAGTTGTCAAGGATACCCTTATTTTTGATTCCTTAAAGTAATCTTTTAAACTTTTCTTCTTTTCTGTATAGATTTCTAACAAATCCTTGTACATGGTCATGCGACTTGGGACCTTGAATCTAGGCTCCGCCACAAGCATCAATTCCCTAAAACCTACACCTTCTAAACGACATCCCATCTTTAATTATAAACTCAACTACATCTCTTCGTAACTTATCATAGTTATAACAATAAGAAACTAATTTACCATCCTCACCTGGTCTTGGGGGTGGAAACATCAGAATTGCATGTCCACCCACCTTCTTCTTATTAGGATTATGTAGGCATCGCTTCAAATGCTCCCTCAAGTCAGATGTACCATTTCTCTCAGTATTGGCTGCAAGTTTGCGCTTACAATGATTACATTCTGCTTCTTCTGGATTTAACCTTGTAAAATTGTTCCATATAGCAGATGTGAGTTTGGACTTCTTCTTGCCTTCATCAATAATATTTCTTGTATCTTCATTTTGAGTAGGTGGGGGCTGTGGATCTTTAGGTGTAGATGTAGGTTCTGAAAGTTGATTAGAGGATCCAATTTGAGTTTACAGAGTTGTAACTTAAATTGAATTTGATGCATCCATCTGAAATTAAATACCAAACATTTCGGTTTGAGTAAGTTAAGAAAACAGAGCACACTAGGTACCTGTAACCAACATTACAAGTCATAACTAAGTACAATACAGTACTAAAAAACTGCACAGTCCAAATACCACAAATATAAGTTAGATAACATTAAATCATCTTATTATCAGAATATAGTTTCGGTTTTGTAACATTGAGGAAACTAATGCAGTATACATAACTATCCAAGAGAACATGATATGCAGTTATGCACATAACTTTCAGAGTTTTGATAATAAAAATTATGAGAGGATTAAGGGAATCAACATCTCGTGATAACAGTCCCAGCTCCACACACACATGACACACACACAAAGAATAATATGAAGAGGATTCAAAATATCAGTATTTACTGTGTGAACCCAAAGGTAGAAAGAACACAGTAATTCAAGTAGGAGATCATGTGAACTAATGGAACTAAATGTCCTTTACCTAGATAGCTTATCTGAAACTTCCTTGCAAAAGCAACTGCTCTTCTGAAAAAGTTTTTCATTGGTAATCTAGTATCAACACTGAAGGCTCCTCTAACAATTGGTTGTCACAAGTAAATCACGTCACAAATGCAATCACATGAATAGTTTTAAAAGATACACAAGTTTAGTACCATACCTGATTCACTGAGTGCATCAAATTGTTCAACCTTTATACCTTTATTCCAAAAATACAACCATAAGAGGAACCTTATGGTTCTGAAAGTTTATTAGAGGATCCAACTTGAGTTTGCAGAGTTGTAGCTTGACTTGAATTTGATGCATCCATCTGAAATCAAATACCAAACATTTCAGCTTGACAAGTATTTGGACGATGCTAACTTAAATGTGCTTCATATAATCTCACAAACAGATTTCAGTTAAGAGACTAAGAGTCTAAGAGAATAACTACATATCCACTCATAATATGAATTCATAAAAGGACAAAGCAGTAATGAACCATATTGGATTCTTCACACATACAGAAACATAGATGTATAATAGAATGTACCAATTCAAAACACACGAAACCAGAATTTTTTCACAAGTACAAGCCTCATACTACTACTCATTTCATTACACAAATAATTCAATCAATGTTTCTTTGGATAATTCAAAGTGGAAATTCCAACCAAGAGTCATAAACAAGAGTTCCAACATAAAAAAGAATGTAACACAGAGTGCAAACTGCAGTCTGCAGAGCATATAAATATGCAAACTGCACTCAGGATGATTAGTCTAATTACTCATAGACAAAATATATAACAAAATATTACATTCAGAAATATCTTACTGCACACTTCTGTAGAAAGTCTAGAATGCTTCATGGACGCATTCAAGCCATAAAAAGATTCAAAATCACAAAAGCTCCAATTTTTAAAAACATAGGGTTTTATTTCATTAAAATCCGCAAATTTTATTTATATGTAACAATTATAATCAAAATTAAAACAAAATTGAAACATACAAATCAATTAAAGGGAAAATAATTTACCATATTGAGTCTTATTGCTGAATCGCTGATAAATCAGTTGAAATGTTGAACAAAACCCTAATCGATAAACAAGTGTAATTATAAATCTATATCACTTCCAAATCGATCTCACAAACAAAACCCTAGAAAAATAAACAGAAGAGCTAGTGTAATTAGAAATTTTCGTTATAAATTGAAAAGGAGGAAGAATAAGAAAAAGTAAAGAAAAAGACAAAGAATCAGTCGAATAATTACCGAAGAAGAAAGTGGTACTGGTGGTGATGGACTGAGAAGAAGAAGTGGTGGTGGTGCGGTTGTGACGAAGAAGAAAAAGTGGTGGTGGTGTGGCTGTGAAAAAACTGAAGAAGAAGAACTGAAGACGTGAAAGTGATAAGTTGATAACTGATAAGAGTCGAGTGAGACTTCTTTTGTAAAAGTAACTATACCTAGCATCAACGACTAGGATTAACTATAAGTATATAGATCTATGGTTTAGGTTAGTCGATTCTTTTGGGTCGGGTCAGCTCGGAAATACCCTAGTACCTGTACTTGTCCCGACCAACCCCTCGGTTTTAACTTTCATTCCTTGTACCTGTTCCGAGCCCCTCGATTCCGGTCCGGTTCCATCCCGATTACATCGATTCCGGCCCAATGTTTCAGTTCCGGTCGGTTCTTGTGTAGCCTTAATCTGATACAACAGACTATCTGTTGTTGCAGGCCACATGAAGTGCATTTTTTTTATTAGGAGGCAATATATTTGTAATGGGAAAGGTATATAACAGGCTTGTTACACAAAAGAAAAGACATATGTCATTTTTTTAATGGTCAATTAAACAGTATTACAACCCGTTACAAAATATTATATGATAACTACAAGTATAATAAAGAAGATACGTGTCATTTTGTTAATGGTCAATTAAATATTATGATACCTGTTATAAAATATGGTATGACAACTAAAACCATAACAAAATTATTATAATGGATTGCAAATATTATATTAATTATATATTAATTACTTTACGTGATGGATATTAATTGTCATATCTAAACTATAACACTAAGTATAACATCATATTTAAAACAGTTATGATCCATAATAAATATTTTATGTGATAGATTTGTTGCATAATAAAAAATTTAATATGGTGTAGTGATATACGTGTCAAACACTATTCTAAGTTTTTTTTAGTTGTACTTTTTTTCGTCTAGATTTTGTTCCACTAAATTTTACCGATAAAATTTTAACGAGATAACATATTTAGATCGACGGTCATCAAAAAACAAAAATTATATAGAATTGGCTGACTCACCTAGTCACCTGATTAAGTGTCAATTAGATAAAGTATTTATTGTTTTGGATAAACACAAACTTAACACGTGTTGTTTGACGTGTTAACTCCATGTTTCACTCGTCATACCTAATGAGGCTATAAATAGCCTTGTAATGAGAAGTCTAATGAATACAACCTTTCAAGTTCGTTTGCATACGTATACCCCAACACCTATTTAGTATCTCATAATATATGTTAGCCTAATTAGTAATAAAGCTAGTTATCCTAACAGTATTTAATACACTATAAATTATAAAATTAACTATATCACTATTTAATCAATCACTAGGTGGTATAAGCTAGAGATTCATAAAAAGCATGATTTTTTTCAAAGTTTATGTGGCTCTGGTCTATGCGACCGTAATTTAGGATAAAGAAAGGTATTACTAGATGACAGTGCAACTGTGGGGTCTACGGAAGATTAAATATTTTATAATTATTTTTAAATTTTGATAAAAACGGTTTTGTCCAGAATCCTATCCAAATAGATTAGTTAGTCTGAATCTATTCAACTAGGTATAAATCAGTCATTAATTTATTTAAAATATGAAAAAGTCATTAATTTATTTAAAATATGAAAAATACACAAGTAACTTGTCTGATTTACAATTTAATTAAAATATTTATCTTTTAGTCCAAAGTGACTCATACTAATGTTAACAATTTAAATAATATAAAAAATAATTAAAAAATAATTTATCTTTCAAACCGCTCATCTAAAATTCGTAAATTTTATATATTCGGAAAGCTCTTTCCATGATCTACTAAAAAAGTACCTATATGATTATATAATTTTTATTTTTAAATTTTTTTAATTTTCTCTTCATGGCTATCTCATGTGTACAAAAAAGTACACATGCATAAAATTTTCATAAGCTTATACAATCATTATTTCACATGTGCAC
>JAJJMC010003991.1:5399480-5442471 GCA_023531435.1 Papaver californicum | reverse complement strand
TAGCAACCAAGTTAGCCACAAGTTGGCTACGCAAGGAGAGTTTGAGATAAACTATACACTACAAGAAAAACGGGTTTGAGCGTCTAAAATCTTAGCAAGAGTTCGAAAATTTAGTCGCTTAAATAGTTTAAGCGTCTAAAATTGCAACTGCCAACATTTTTGGCGGCTATAAACATGTGTCCACTATTATTTAGCAACGAAAAAAATACACTTAATTGCTAGATCCTTTGTTCAAGTAATTTATAGCAACTAAAATAATGAACATGTAGCTATTCACTTTAAGGCACCGACTCGTAGCAACAACAAAATAAATTGGTTGCTCAAACCTCTCTCAGCAACTAAGTTTGAGCCACAACCAAATATGTTTAATTGCTAGATCTGTTTTTCAAGTAACTTATAGCAGCTAAAAGTTGATCATGTAGCTATTCACTTTGAGGCACCGACTCGTAGCAACAACAAAATAAATTGGTTGCTCAAACCTCTCTCAGCAACTTAGTTTGAGCCACAACCAAATATGTTAAATTGCTAGATCCGTTTTACAAGTAACTTGTAGCATCTAAAAAAGTGATCATGTAGCTATTCACTTTGAGGCACCGACTCGTAGCAACAAAAAAAAATATTGGTTGCTCAAACCTCTCTCAGCAACTAAGTCTGAGCCACGACCAAATATGTTTAATTCTAGATCCGTTTTTCAAGTAATTTATAGCATCTAAAAAAGTGATCATGTAGCTATTCACTTTGAGGCACAGACTCGTAGCAATAGAAAATAAATTGGTTGCTCAAACCTTTATCAGCAACTAAGTTTAAACCACCACTCTAAGAGATACTGGTATTATACAATAAAAAAATTAAACCCAAAACATCTTTATCAAACCCAAAACTTAAATTCAGAAAACAAAAAGAAATCCTATGACCTGGACATCTATCATTATCTTAATACTTCCCTCTCTCCTAACTACTCTTCTCATCTTCTCGAACATAAATACTTCCGCCCATTAACAGTCACCCTGAACCAAAATCTAAGACCTCAAATTTCAGCACCCGATCTTGAAATCGAAGCTGGCGATGATGATTTATAGTCGATTAATAAGAATTGGGTGTACATTCTATGGGAATCATGCAATTGAAGATGGTGAGGATGATTTAAACTCGATCAGTTCATGCAATCGATGCAATCGAAGATGATGAATATCTAATTAACCTAAATTCTCAACGATGCTGATGAAGGTGATGGGTTAGAGTTGATTCTGGTGACGAAAAAGTTTATGGGTTTCTCTTCTTTGACGAGTTAAGTAATTCTGATTGTCTTCATCTTGATTTGATTATAGTTATGTTATATGAAAATGGGTTTTTCAAAAATTGATGAAAATAATTTAGGATTTTGCTTTCGTATCATTCTTAAATTTGTTTATTTTGTAAATTATCATGTTTTTGTTGGTGGTTGTTGTGGGTGTGGGTGGTTTTGGTTATTGGTGGTGGTGGTGGAGGAGGTGGCCCTGATCTGTGTTGCTATTGGTGAGAGAGTGGTGCTGGTGGTGGGTGGTGAGTGGTCCTGAGTGGTGGTGGTGGTTGTTGATGATGGGTGTGGATGATATTGCTGGGTGCTGGTGGTGTTGTTATATGGCTAAGGCATGAGACATAATCCTCTTTGTTCAATTTTCTCCAATTGGAATGTTTTAATGGTGTGTTTTCCTGCTATTTTTGTTCTGCAAAATTGGATCCTTAGAGTACCCTAGCGGGCATTGTTATTGCGTCACTGAAGTTCCGAGTAGAGAACATAGTGGCCTGGATTAGTTGATGTATCAGAAGAACTAGTGATGATGAGGATGTTTTAACTAGGACACAATGAAAATATCTAGAATGTTGCTTTGTTTTTCATCGAAAGGAAGTTAACTAGGCTTCAACATTTGATTCTTTTGTTGACTGTCGGGGACCAGGTAGCGGTGTGTTTGATTATTTGAAGTGGAAGTGTTGCTTTACTGATTTGTAGTTTAAGTCGTATGCTTGTTTGCATTTCTTTTTAACTATTTTTAGTGTTAGTATAATACAATTTGTAGCCTTCAGGCATTTTGCGTATCGTCTTATTTTTCTTTCTTAGCCAATTGAATTGTGTCATTTCGTGACCATGATAATCTTCTAGTTAGAATTGATCAAGGTGGCCTAGTTGAAATCCCAAGTTCAGTAATAGATATGATCTTATTCTTCCATCCCCGCTTAATTACATTGCATCAGGATAAAGGGAACCTTAAAGCCAGGGTTTGCAGAGAACTCGCCGAAGAAGGTGCAGGATGTACAACAGAGGGGTGCTCCCTAGAAGACGTCAGTAGGAAGTGGTGGTAATGTTTGTGTCAGCTGCAAGTTTGGTGGAATGCTCTTGTTGGTAACCTTTGTTTTGTTTATTTTCAGTTAATGTATCATCGTCAACTTGATTTCTTAAATGTGACCTCTGATTGGAAAGTTAAGGTCCATTTGTGAAACTGAGAACAAGCAAAGAAAAACACTGATCTTTGTAAACGTTTTAGATCTGAAGACTAAACTCGTGTTTACGGAGGCTTAACCTTCTGCTGCACTGATATATGATATATATCACTAAATCAAATGGTTTATCAATTACAGTGATTTTTTTCTTCTCTTTCCTCTCTCTTTTTAGCCATCAATTGAAGCATTAGTTTACCTCATATTGATACTGTGGTACACGATTATAACTTTAGATTTCAATTCCTGATTGTAAATATTTAGGCATGTACCCAAATATATCGATATGAGATGCTTCTAGCAAGTAGGGACTTACTCGTAATTTTAGAAGAGTGTTGTTAGTTTGCTAGTTGAGTTTTTCTTCGGTCGAGTGAGTATTAATTTTTGATACCCAACAGGTATTATCCTTACAATTATGGACCATTCGCCTCTGACTTCAAAGGTCTTGGGAGCACTTTCATTAAGTTCCAGATGGGTGCTCCTTTTAAACCCTTCAATCAATTGATGGATGTTCTCCCTCCGAGAAGGTAAATCACTAATGTATGGTTGTCTGTGAGGCACTTTGATTTAATAAATAAAAAGTCTTTTTCACAACTAACTTGAAGTTTACCTCTATATAGTGTAACTGCACTTCCTGGACCATATTGGAGTCTGATGACTTCGGAAGAATCCAGTCTGGTCGACTTCTACCCAGAGGGTAAGGAACTGGTTTTATGGTTTTGATTGAATGCTTCTGACAATTTAATTAACGTCTTAACATTTCATGATCATATTTCGAGGTCGACACTGATGGGAAGCGATACTTGTGGCAGGTTGCTACTAGACCCTTTAACTGTCATTACCAATCCAATTTTCAATCCTAGTAAGTCTATATAACTATATGGTTGACTGATATTGAAGGGAACTGCCAAACTTCCTTTCATAAATGAAGATTGCTCCTAGAAACCAAGAAAGTAGAGAAGGAACTAAAGGTAATACGTAATGATTCAATGGATTTTCCTGTTAAATTGATTTATATTATCTTATGCTTGGTTGTGGCTGTCCTTACAATATCTAAGGAAAAAGAGTCGAAGAGGAATTATGAGACAGCGGATATGATGTTCATAAGCCGATTTCACGGTTTGGTTCCAAACATTTTGTTGTGTAAAAACGCATTTACTAAAGCTCCAATCGACGCCCAAGTACCATCTCCAAACATATTGCCTAAATTACTTTCTGTCTCTCACAGTGCTGGGTTAAACGGTTATGTTCTTGAATGTAGTGAGGAATTGGTGAACTTTATTGATGAGGAGGATGGCGTAATGTAAGCTCTGTAGATGCACCTTAATAAACTTCTTAAGCTCTGTAGATGCACCTTAATAAACTTCTTGAGAAAGTTGAACTTCCCGAAAAGGTGATTAAATTCTGGCTGTAAATATAGAGATGATTTCACCGAAGAAAGATTGTTCACAGAGATTGATACGGTACTGGTCTACTTTGTACTTGAGTTTTGTATTATTTCGGCGGCCCGACTTATCTTCCTCCTTTCCCCCAACTTAATTTTATGTGAAGGGGTACCTACTGATGTTTTAGTTTTAATTTCAATTGTCTTGCTGGTCATTTTCTTTTGACAGATCTTTTGTTGGGGACCATGAAAAGGACTGGATCTCAAAGTAACATTGAAGGGAGAATTGTCAATGTTTCTTCTGAAGCTCACAAATTTGCATACAAAGAAGGGATTCGCTTTGATAAACTCAATGATGAATTAGGGTTCGTAGTTTGATAATAAAGATTTTGTTACACTCTCTTCCAACATGACAGTTTCACTTTTTCTTGAAATGATTGAGTTTATAATAGCTTGTATTAGTTTGCAGTGGATTTATGCCTTTTTACAACCGTTGGATTTATTTTGCAGTGCGCCAAAACTTGGCCATTCCCTTTAACACCGATTTATGCCTTTTTACAACCGTTGGATTTATTTTGCAGTGCGCCAAAAAACTTGGCCATTCCCTTTAACACCGTTAGATAAAGTAATTTAGATGAATTCGACTAAAATTGAAGACAATAAGTCAAATTGGAGAAATTAGACAGACGCAAATCCATATTGGGCAAATGTGAGTTAAAACTGTAGTGAAATTGAAGAAAATAGAAAAAAACAACTCTTTTGAATTGAGGCGATTGCGTCAAATTGAAGCCAAATATGCGTAAATCAAAGTTGAATTGTAACGAGATCAGGGGAAAGTGGAGAAATTGAAAATCAGTCCTTTTGAATTGAGACGATTTCATTGAATTGGGAGGCAATTCTCCATCCCCGTTGGATAAGGTGGTGATCCGTGTGCGTTTTTATATTTTGCAAATACATTCGGTTAAAATGATTCATAACTGGAAAAAACCGATGAAATCCGATTGAATCTGAGTGAGGCGAGCAAGATTGATGGATAACAAACAAAACTAAGTGAAGTGGATGGGATAAAAAATAAAATTTAGTGAGGTAGATGGTAGAAACCGATAATAAGTGAGGTAGATCGAAATTGGATAAAATTCAATAAATCTAAGTGAAATCGAGTGAAATTGATGAAAAATTGATATAATTTGAGTAAGATCGATCAAAATTGAGTGTATTCAAGTCGGTTCGATAAAAAATTGAGTGAATTTTAGTCAGATTGATGAAATCATAGTTTGATATTGTTAGATTTGTTAGATCGATAAAAAAAAATGAACAAGTCTGATCGAAATTGTATAAAATTCAATAAATCTAAGTGAAATCGAGTGAAATTGATGAAAAATTGATATAATTTGAGTAAGATCGATCAAAATTGAGTGCATTCAAGTCAGTTCGATAAAAAATTGAGTGAATTTTAGTGAGATTGATGAAATCATAGTTTGATATCGTTAGATTTGTTAGATCGATAAAAAAATGAATAAGTTTGATCGAAATTGGATAAAATTCAATAAATCTAAGTGAAATAAAGTGAAATTGATGAAAAATTGATATAATTTGAGTAAGATCGATCAAAATTAAGTGTATTCAAGTCGGTTCGATAAAAAATTGAGTGAATTTTGGTCAGATTTATGAAATCATAGTTTGATATTGTTAGATTTGTTAGATTGATAAAAAAAATATGAATAAGTTTGATCGAGATTGAATAAAATTCAATAAATCAAAGTAAAATTGAGTGAAATTGATGAAAAATTGATATAATTTGAGTAAGATCGATCAAAATTGAGTGTATTCAAGTCGGTTCGATAAAAAATTGAGTGAATTTTAGTCAGATTGATGAAATCATAGTTTGACATTGTTAGATTTGTTAGATCGATAAAAAAATGAATAAGTTTGATTGAGATTGAAAAAAATTCGATAAATCAAAGTAAAATCGAGTGAAATTGATGAAAATTGATATAATTTGAGTAAGATCGATCAAAATCGAGTGTATTAATTTTGAACTGTTAGACTGGTGATCCTTATGAGTATAAGATATTAATTTTGAACCGTAAGATTGGTGATCCGTATGAGTATAAGATATTAATTTTGAACCGTCAGATTAACGATCCGTATGAGTAGAAGATGTAAATCCTAGAACCGTCCGATCAGCTTGAAATGTTAATCTTGAACCGTCAGTTAAAACCATATTCATTTTACTTATTGACCACATAAGTTTTAATTATTTACGTTTAATACCCTTCTATATAAACACCCTAACCCTAAGTTTCATCACTTCTCCCTTCAACGCCTCCCTCCCTAAACTTCTCCTCCTCCATCGCTGAACTTCTCCGCCTCCATCACTGAACTTCTCTAAACACTACAGCACCTCTTAGCCTTTCACCATGAGACCAACTTCATGTTATGGCAATTACCATTCTCTCACATCGATTCATGTTCATCTTCAGTCGGACTCAATCTCTCCTTGGTTTACTGCCATTGGCTTCAACAACTAACGTCTGTCGACAAACCATCAACAACTTCTTGCTCTTCATACTTTGAATCACAACCACAGCCACACAATCAATCCATCCCCAAAGACCCACCATCAGTTTAAATCCAACCTAGTTCCTCTCCTATTTTTTTGATCTGAATCTTGCTTGCTCAATGCAGTACCAGCCCTCACTGTAACAGGAATACTGGTAAGACTGATAGAACTTAATGCTTCGCAAGCAAGTCTTTTTCTACTCTAGGTATAAAGTTATTCATATTTGTGGGCTTATTATAGGTGTACATTGGATCATTCTCGGTAGGAATGGGTGCAGTTCCATGGGTTGTGATGTCTGAGTAACTAAACATCAAGTGTTCGCATTGGTTGAGCTTATAGGTGTGAATTTGTAATTGATCCAGGAGGTGTTAGATCTGTGAATAGGTGTGAATTTGTAATTGATTTTTGGGGTATGTTTGCAGATGTGACTGAAGTGTTATGTGAAATTGAACTTATAATATGGAGTGTGAAGGTATCTACCACTCCAGATGACAAAGTAATGGATCTGTTCTTCATAACAGAGACACAAGGTTTGTGATTCTTTTCAATTTTTGTTCTTCTTTTTTCATTTTCTAATGCAAAATGTATTTTTAGTTTTGGAGAAACTGCTACTTGTTATAAAAATCGGCAAAAAAAGGGTAATATGAGAAATCGTATAGCTCATAAACGTAGCTTGAAACATCAGACTTTTGTCCTAGTATAGGGGTGACAAAGAAATGGGGACCGGACGCTACCATGTGATTTGATGTGAGCATCGTTTTTTGCTACAGTGATTTATACATAGACAGAGAGACTAATTAAGCTGTGAAGTTATGGTCCCGTTTCTACTTGTTTGTGTTAACACTAGTTGTGCTTGTCTTAAGGTAAGTCTCTAGTTATCATTCTCATGCTGGTAACAAAACGCTTCTTATTTCAGGGAACTACTGCATACAAAACAGAGACAGGAGGATACATATAATCATTTGAGATATGTCTTAGGTGATGCATTGATAAGCTGTGAGATAAAATTGAGTGGTTTTGAGGTTCTCACATGTTCACAGGGGTCTATTCTGCCTCCTGCCATCACAGAAGAGATGTTTGGCTTGGAGCAGGGCAATAATCACCCACTAAGTAAATATCCTCCATCGAACAAAATATCTGTCACGGTGGACAATTCTCTCAGTCCTGCTCATACCCTCATCCAAATATTATGCATAGATCACAAAGGCCTTCTGATGCGAACACTTAAAGATTATAATATGAAGGTAAATACCTCAAATTCAACCAATTTGTAAAAGTTCTTAACATTCTAAGCAGGGCATGAGTAACTAAACATCAAGCATGGACCATCAAAAGAAGGGTATATACCTAAACTAATTCGTACATTTCTGTTGAATTAGTAACCATATTCTTGACTTAATTCTTCTGTTGAATTCCTCTTCTTTTTATTTATCTACAGGTGAGGACTGTTTCAGAAAAACAAATGATGTTATATTGAGAACAGCCGTTCACTATGTAAGCTGTCCAATCTGGCTTTGTATCAGGCTTAGGAAAAAACTTAGCTCTATGTTAGATACATATCTTTCTTGAGTGAGGCCATATCTGTTTTTGAAGTAGTGTTCTTTATGTTTTGCTTTAAGATTGTGGAGATTGTAAATATTTCTTAAAGAAAATATTATATTGTATTTTTTTCCTTTTCCTTAAAGAGTGTAATTTTCTTAAGAAATGATATAAATTGAATTATGTGATATAATAATTTTTTTTTTTAATTTGGTTCATAATTTATTTGGTATTAATTTTAATTTAAATTATGATTTGGGATTATGTAAATCAGAATAGTGAAGTAATTTTTTAGCGAACAAAAAAATTGAGTAGCTTAAATACTCAAGCAACCAACTTTAAGCCAATTAAAATCTGAATTCTAAAATAATTTGGAAGCTTAAAAATTTAAACGATCAACTTGAGTAAAAACTTTGATACCTTAAAAGTTTAAGCAACCAACTTCAGGACTATCACGATTGTAGCAAGCAAAATCATTTGATCGTTTAAAATTTTAACCAAGTAAAATCAGGTTAAGTTGTTCCATGTATCTTCCAACTAGGTAATTTAATAGCTCCTAAGTCACAAGTTGCTTCTAGAGAGTAAAAAATTTTGTACCTCAAAAGCTTGAGCAACCAACTTCAGTCCAATAAAAATCATAAATCACTTTTACCGAGCAAAATTAGTTGATCGCTTAAAACTTTAACCAAGCAATTTCAGAAATAGTTGCTCCATGTATCTATCAACTAAGTAGTTTAATTGCTTTAGAATGATTGGTATATCTGAAGCGATTTATATTTTACTTGCTATATTGGTTGGTCTAGATGTTAAGCGATCACAATTTTACTTGCTCCATGTTAGTTGGTCTAATGTGAAGCAATGAGAAAAGCACTCGCTTTAGGTAAGTTGGTTTATTACTAGAGCGATTGCATGGTCGCTCAAGGCTTTGAGATACATGGCTTTGGGCAACCAACGTAGCGAGTGCCACTTTTAGTCGCTATAACGGTTATAACGACTTAAAAGGGGCTTTAAGCGACTTAAAACGACATGTCGCTAAAACCCGTTTTTCTTGTAGTGGTTTTAGGGTAAAAACATATAAAAAAGTGAAAGGGTGAATCGTAATGAATATGAGAGATAAAAATTATACGAGGTTAGCCTAAACCAAAAAATGGTCGCTCAAGCCTTGTTTCGGTCATAAAGGAGGATAAGGGTTGAACTTATGGAGGGAAGCAGAGAAGATGTGATTAGCGCGTGATGAATTCTAGTTGAAGAATATAAGTCTTTGTGTTGATTTCAAGTAAATAATGTAAAATTGTTTATTGTAATCAGCAGTCTGGGCAAACTTCAATAAACTTAGATCCTTTAGAAATAGATGAAGTGATATATTTATAGTGTTTAACTCACACTTATAATCTCATAAGAAGTGGAAGAGGTGGAGAACGTGCTTGAGATCGTGCCCATAATTGTAGGGAAGATTCTAGAAACTGGAACACCTACTAACTATTCATCCAGTAATATTTACGTAACTTAATTATTTTTCATCATAGGTGTTCAGTTACACCGCACATGTTATGAACCGCCAGACCAATACCCTAATGAGTATCCCCATGGGACATGTTTGATATATCGTAGAATTAATGGTTAGGTCATGTGAATGACTCATTTGATTAACTAATTAGGCAGTGTGATCAGAGTGTTAATTAATTAAGTAAACCACCTACTAGTGTTAATTCTAGTAAGGTTAATAAGTCTGGCTCAGTACATCGAGTAGACTATACTATTCAACGTTATTTACGCATTACATCTTAGTAATGCCAGTCATGGCATTGTGATGCCATCACTAGTAAGTTATGCCAGGTGATGACGGTTGAGTGATCTAGTACTCATGATCAGTGAAGCACTTCATGGTATCAGTGTAAGGCGAGAGTCACCATGAAGGAGCCAAGAAAGGATTATGTCGATAATAACTTAATATTGATGCCTGGGTGTCGTGGAGGCTGAAAATGATGCATAAACATTACCCTGATACCCCCGTCGATATAAAATTAGTCTTAGGTAACCACGCATGATTTTAGGGATGACATGAGACATGGGCATCACTTAATACACGATGCGCAATCATGGAATCGCTTAGTGAGTAGTACATGCATGTGATATACCTTTGCAGAAAGTGCCAGTTCATGATATATTAGCAGTAGGGGTTCATGAGACCCCTTTGTGAGTGATTTGCGCTAGTGTCATCACTTTGTGAAAGGTGGCATCCCGATATGCATTTGGTGCATATCTTCATTAATTATGCACATGGATGGCTCTGTTGAACCTTGTTCGTAAATTATGCCAGGTGTTATCCATTTAGTAAGATTACTCGATTATCAGCTATATGTGGCTTGTTGCATAAATTGGAGAAGCCAAGATCCAATTGCATCAAGTGGCATTTCGAAATACCGAAGAATACGTATATGAGTAATAAGGCCAGCATTGTGAAAGCCATGACGATTGGGCGCTAGCATTGGGCTAGTGCCAAGAATTAGTCTTGTGCTGGGGTTAGCCTAGCGTCGTGCAAGTGCTGATCAGGCTCGGTCGTGCAAGCAATATGCGAAGCTTGGAGATGCAAGAGATGATTGAAGCTTTAAGATGCAAGAGATGTCCAAGGCTTGGCTGTGCAAGTACGTTAAAGGCTTGTCCGCACAAGGTACTCAAGGATAGATTATACAAGTGATAGGATTTGAGAAACCTATGTATATAGCCGCAATCAAACGGCATCTACAATGTGGGAGTGGAAAACACGGGTCAAACCCAAAGGTAGTGGGAAAACACTGAAACCAATATTTCCGATAAACTAATCAATTGTGATATTTTTGGATTTTCTTTTAAGAATGAAAATAAAATAAATAAATTAAACTACACTAACAAAATAAAAACACAGAGAAAGTCGGTAACCAGGGTTTATAGTATCCACCACCATTTCTATTTAATTACCGAAGAGAAACATAATCTCTAATTATTTATTTATTCTTCGTTCTATCGACATCACCTATTATATATGTAGAGTTGCAAATATCACTAGTATACCCTAAGCATAGCACATCAAAAGATAAAACTCAAGCATTCACCATCAAATTGTATTAGTAAGAAAATTATAAGAAACTAAATATAGGTTCACAAATAGTATTTGGCTATTCTAAGCATAACCCATCAAAGAACTTAACCCAAGCATAGAATATCAAATAATGAGACAAACATATTTGTGATCCTATCAATTACGCACAAAGGTTATTATATCGTACAAAACCGGTGAAACAACAACTAATTTCATCATTAAATCAATAAATAAACAGAATCAATCAAATCAATTCATAACGGTCTATTGACAAATAATTCAATTCAACTGGTCTAATATCTCAAGTGGTTGCAACATAAAATTTCAAAATCCATAAAAATAAAAGAGAGCGCGAGAAGGTTAAATCGTTTTTTCTTTTATGCCTTTTCAACTTCCCTGTTTTGTCTTTTTCTTCATGTCCTCTTCCTATTTCGTCTTTTTCCTCCACCTTCTCTTCCACTCCACGCCCAACTCCCTAATCCCTTCTTTATATCCACCGTTTCCACTTCCTCTTTAACTTTAAGACCGAACCAAAAACTCCCCCAACACAGCCGCCAAACCTCCCCTTCTTCTATTTTCTCCGTTCTCTATGTATCAACTTCACCACGTCAGTCTTTTCACTTTATTTTACTGCCTAACCCCACGTGCTCACTTCCACTTTCTGTTTGTTTGAGAAACTCAAAGGGAATCCACATTTTCTTTCCTTTGACATGTCTTCAGTCAACATCAAAAGCTACCCCACTTTCTTTACTCTCAACTTTTACGCCAAAACACACAACCAACTCCGTCGGTCGTCCACTCCTCTTTATTTCTTTTCTAGCGTCAGAGTTAGATAGTTTTCAGCAACGCCCACTTTTCTGTCCTGTCTAGAAAAGCCCTATCTCTTCCCACTCCAGAAATCCCACCGATCAGCTCTTTTGGTCGCTTATAGCTTTGGATGTTATAGAACCGAATAATAAAATGGTAAAATTGGTACAATCACAAAATAAATTAGATAGTAAATATGTATAAATTATGGCCGTATCAAATACCCTCAGATCTATATCTTATTAGTCCTCGAGCAAAACTAATATAAAATAATAAAATAAAATAAATTCTAATTTACTTTCGTATGAATCATGACTACACTTAACATATGTAACAAGTCTTTAAACCTCTAAGTGGTCTTAACGGACGAGTTTTGTCTCGTGAGAGTTTATAAGAGGCATACCCACAAAACCTTTACTCCAACTTTTAGATTCATGTGAACGATTGAGGATAAACACTAAACAAGCTATTTAGTTGGACTACTAAATTCTTTGGATATAAGGATCATTATCCTATATGAATCCAATTGTTGTACACGAGTTTGCTTTCGGCGGAATAAAATTCATAGATAAGAATTCAAAACTCCATTCATATAGTCGTACAATGGCCCATAATACTCGGAATCTATCAAAGTTCAATCACATGAATAGATTTAAAAGATGGATATGGAGATAATGAAGTTTCCACATGTTGCCTAAGGTGAACGGTGTTTCCCATAATATTTATATGAACGTTGATGCTGGGATGACTCCTAATGGATTGAGATACGCTTCCACTTTCTCTTTTTTGAAGCAACAAATATAATATAATGGAGTTTGATCTTAATCACTCAACCTCATCCCAAAGGTGACAAGAAGGAAATACTAGGGCCCATCAAATCACTTAGAGAAACACATAAATTGCAAAAATAAAAACAGAAAGTGATATGGTCAAGATTGACTCCGACATATGGTGACGCCTATCATGTTATTTCTAACACCTGAGCTAGGCATCCTTTTATGAATAGACCATTTAACTGGGCACGCTGATTCCTTTAGACAAGAATTTTGTTTCCATCTACTTAGAATGGTTAGTGTCATCCTGAATAGTTCACAGGTTTCTAGATTTTGGAGTTTCTTATTGGCATCAATTTTCGAAAACTCTACCCCAAACCTAAATCTAATATTGTCCTCAATGTTTCAAACCGTGCAAGCTAGAATGACATGCAATAAGAGAGACAAATATAAATCAAAGAAAAGGGATTGGTAGATTTTACCTGATTGACGCAAGAAAAGCAGTATTCTATGTAACACACATCAAAAGATAGTAATAACATAGAATATTAGAAATAAAATAAAATAAAAACAAAAACTTCTAAAAAATATAAAAATAAGACATAAAATAAAAATCTACCCAGTAGAATGTACAAAAAGGATCCCCATAAACTAATAACCTGAAAGTTTGGGAATCAACCCAAAATACAGTATTTACAAATGACAGCTTCACACTTATGTTATGACAATGTGGACACGGTGAGACTGTCAAAAATATAGGAGTACCCCAAAACCAAGTTTTTACTACATATGGAACTGCGTAAAGAACAAAATACGGGGATACTACTGGGATTGGGAAAGTATCAATAGGTTCATGCATGATGTCAAAAGGAACATGCAAATCCTCTGGGTACTTGGATGCAAAGTAATTCATCAAAACTTTAGAAGCACACAAATCTAACCATAAATTAGGTAACTTTTGAAACTCTAGGATTCTAGAAACAACCTCTAAGTTGGGTGAATAATCTTGTGAGATAAATTCATCTACGGAATTAGGAAAATCATCCACAAGGTCATCTATATATTCTTTCTGGAACTGATAGTTACTACAAAACTGATCATCAGCAGCATATAACCTCTTGCATGCAAGAACTCTCAATCTTTGATCCAATCTAGAAAATTTGTGGTTATAATCCTCATCATACATTGTTTCATTTGATTATTGACTTACCATATGTAAAAAATCAACCTCATGGTACTGGGGTTGATACCCATCTGAATAACCACCCATATTGAAATGACGTGGAGTCCAATTCCATACCTGAGACGATTATAAGCACGAAATTTCCTTATACCGTGACTCATACATATATTCTCAAATCATCATATTAGATAATGTCTCCTGAGAAGGAGTCATCATCCTCAAAAAAGTACCTGAAATAAGAATACTAAAACAAAAAATGAGTGAAAATTCCTAAAATAAAATATAAATAATGTACATAAAAAAATAAAAAATAAAAAACAAAAAACTAAACTACTTTAGTACCTAAAAATTGATTCTAGGAAAAACAATATACTGTAGAAGTACTATCTTTAGATTAGGAAATCAAAATCGTACATGGAAATCCTAAACCACGATAGTAGACGTTCCTCCCTGCTTCGGTCACAAGGAGAGAAAATGGGTTGATTTTAGGGGAAGAAAGCAAATAAAGTTGAAGGAATTTGTGTGTTGAATTGTGTGTACAAATGTTGAACTATTGAGAAAATAACAGAGCTTGAGAAAATGATAAGCTTGTTGTGTTTTCAGAATAGGCTAAGTAGCCTATTTATAGTAATTGGGAACACACGTATTTTCCTTGTAAACTAGTGGAGGTAGTGAAGATATGGAGTAATGAAGATTGTTGTGGTAATGGTGTAACCGCTCATTATCCTTGGAAGTTTCTGGAAAACCATGATTCCATTATCTCCTCAATTTCTACAACCGTCGCCACTATTTTGTAACTTTCAGATCATGGGGTGTTACCACGCCACATGTTGTTGTAACCGCCAGACCAAAAACCCATGAAAAATCCCCCCATGTAATATGATTTGATTTATCATAGGAATTGGTGGATTCATGGACTCAGGATGATGCTAGCACAAACAAGAGCGAAAAGATGCTCGAAAGTAGGAAGAGTGGAAAACTAGCACTAGCGTTGTGATAATTCCACCTTGCAGGTAAACTCCAATTCCACAATTCTTGTCTCTGATTATGATAATTCTCCATTGGCTTCACTGCAGCGTTGTTAGGATCTAACCAGGTACACCAGAGTTTATAGCAAAGTTTTTTTTTATGGTGGTTTTAATTTATATGTATATAAGCATGTATTTGCATATCAATACTATATATATAAAACACAACCAAATCTTGTGCTTGATTGCCCAGTAGTTGACATGAATGTTATCCAAACCCATTGTATATGTCGAATAATCATGAAGATAATGCCACCACTGCTTCTAGTCGTGTCAGAAGTGAAAATTCTGATGTTATTTCTCTGGACGATGTACCCAACATTCATGATGAATTCTTTAATGGTGTTATCGAAAAGGCTGATGACCCTGATTACGTTGGTAAATTTATTCCGAGTATTAATGGTGCTCCTCCGCCTCAGGATATTTATCCACGATCTATTTTCAGATGTTGTTTGCAGGGAAGAGAACACAAGCCCACATTTGTTGATTTTAAGACATTCCAGATTCCTTTGCCTGAATGGACATGATGGGCTGAAGTTATGTTAAAGAACTCCAGGTGAAGCTGGTTCTATAAAATGCTAAGATACTCCATGTTGTGCGAGTGTCTGAGACTTTGAGACTTAATAAGGACACCAAGGGTCTGATTGCATTTGCTTCTCGTTGGTACGGTCCAGCCCATTCAACAATATGTTCTTGAGGTGAGTTAACCATCATTTTAGAGGACGTGTCGGTCTTGATGCAACTGCCTGTTGTTGGTAGTATTCCACTTGAATGGTCTGAGGAAGAGAAGAAATATGGTGCCATCCTTGTTCAGAAAATAGAAGCTTTACAGAAGTCTGATCATTGCAATAACAAGAATTATTCGTCTTTGATTGACTACTGGTGGAACGGAAGTACAAGTGTGCATTGCCACATTCCTTACACTTTGGCTTTCCAGAGATGTGTTCGAAGATTTTCCTGGAGGTCAATTGAAGTCTGCACTTGTTCCGCTTGCTATTGTGCTTGTTTGTGGAAAAACCCTTCCTTTTGGTAATTTGTTCCTAGGATCTTTATTTTCTCATTTGGATAGTTTCATTCGTGACATGAGGGTTTCTAATGGTCATGCCAAGGTAGAGTCTTTTATCCCTGTTATGTTTATGCAAGCTGGCTATGGGAGCATTTTCCTGAATATGCGCCAAAGACCAAGCCTTCTTTCCCGAGTACAGAAATAGAGTATGCTAGAATACTCTGTTGGAGTAAGATGAAACCTTATCTTGTTAGTCTTATTAGCTTAATGTACAATGAGAAGAAGGTGAATTTCAGACCTTGGGGTTCGAGGGTTCCACATATGATTCTACCGGAGACCTTTGCTGAGAGTCTTAATATTGTCCTACGTTCTGGCCCTGCTGATGAGGGTAATATTACTATATTCGGCGAGGCCACTTTTATGAACAATTGCACTCCAGGATATATTATTGCTTTCCACTCCAATAAGTATGTCATGCAGAGTTATAACATCGATAGGGCGGCTCGACAAATGTGCTTTGATAAATCTATTCCTTGTTACCGTACTAAGGCGCCCTCCATAGGCGTGCTTCAGCGATCCGAGGGTACTCATACCATTCCTGATCGAAGCATTCCTTTCCTGCAGTCCCATAGAAAAAGATGTGCCACTGCTGAAATATGCTGATTTCTGGGATGCACAACTTATTCTCCTCAAGAACTTCATGTCTGGTGACTCCTTTAATTTACATAGTGATCCTTATGAGAAGGATTTAGTATCCCGGACGAACTTGAAAATTACTTATGGAGCGAGACATGATTCGGTTGCAACTTGACATAGGTATCTCAAATCATCCTCCATTTAATCATCATCCTTTTACTCAGTAATTAAGTGTTTACTTCGTTTCTTGCAGTCGTGGTTTCCGAATCACTTGCGTCTGATGTCACGAAAAATATCACTCCTCAATCTGGGGATAAAAGACCACGGGTAGTAATACCTGGAAGTGGAGACCGTCCTTGGAAGAAGGTAAGCGTCGTGTGTTTTTTCTTACTCTTTCTGTATGAAATAAATATGTATTTTCTCCTGAAAAGTAACTTTACGTAGTCTGGGAGTATAACTCTTCAAGGTGACTCGAGTATTCAACCTTTCAAGTTTAGTTTCCCAGATGTTATTTGGTCCTCAGCACCGTATGCTGTAAGTGAAATTTCTTTTGAAGATTCTTGAGTTGTAGAAACTTTCGTCTTGCTGAACTTAATGAATTCTGATTCTTATGAATGATCATCATTCTTAGATATCTAGAAGTACGGATACTCTAGTATCCGGAAGTACCGATATGGTTGGAAGTACTGAGGAAGAAGGCCGAGATGAAAATGAACCTGAAGAATCGTTTCAGACTGAATAATCTGAAGAATCCAGAACTGAAAATGAAAAACTCGCAGACGAGTCGTATTATGAGATGTTTTCTGCTTCCGATGGCTTATTACATCTCCAAGTAAGTTTACTCCATTGTTTTAGAATCATAGTGGAATGATTATAACTCTTAAACCACCAAATATGCAGAATCATATATGATTTTCTAAAAGACCTTAACAATTTTTGCATGAATCATGACGCTGGTAACGTCTTTTTTCTAACTCAGGACATGAGAAAACCCTTCGTGACGTGATCGTTGAAGGGAGTACTCCGAATGGTGTTATTTTGTAGCATGCTAATGCAATAAAGATTGTTCCAGCCGAGTATCCAAATGCCGTAGTTAGTTTTGATTTCCAGTTTGATAGGACTCGACTTGACTACGTGCGTATTGGAGGTTTCACTGTCCCGTCCGCCTATGCTGAGTTGTATGCCAAAATATGGAAGAAGTTTGTCCATTTTTTCATAGGTAATCCTAAGAACTACTGTACTCTTGAGAAAAATGTGTCTGTATTTGCCAACTGTGAATGAGATGGTTTTTCTTCCCCGTAGAGAAATCTCTGAGATGGTGCTTCTAGACTGGAAGGATGCTCTTGAGGATGCCGCAAGAGCTGAGCTTGATGTCATCTGGCTTCGTCGTCATTTAGAAGTTATTGAAAAATATTTGCAGGAGAAAGGCGTATTTTATAGCTTGGAGACGGTTGCTAATGCTAAATGTGAAGTTGATAGTATTTCTCGGGAGTTAAAGCTTGCGACTGAGGCCCTTGAGCAAATGGAAAAGGCATACACTGAAGGTGCTGAGCCAGTTTTCAAGGAATTTTTCTAGGTTTTCATAGGTTTTGAGACATATGGATTTTATTTGTGGTTTTATTTTTTGGGATTTTTTGAGTAGGCAGAAATTTCTGAATAATTTACAAGGATATTTTTTTTTTTGAAAAGAAAAAATACTTTGCTTGATATAAAGAATTGAAATCCTAAGTATGAATGCAAGATATTGGAAACATTTTGGAGGAATTACAAACATTGCATAAAACAGGAAAATAAAGCAAGATGGTGGTAAAATGCTTTAGGCGTTGTGAGCTGTCAGCCACTTGCAATGTATGACCACCCCTTATGAATTATCAGTATTGAAAAGCTTGTAATAACCGTCGATTAAGATTTCAGTGATGAGATACGGCTCTTCTTCAGGAGAGGTTGTTGTCTTCTTCACTATATCTCCGACATGGAAGGCATTGGGTTCAGGCCCCACATCTTCATGAAATGTCTTAAGAATAATCGGGTCACTAATTTTCTTATCTCACGTATAGACAATCCATACCCATTTGATAATATTTTGAAAAGGATCAGCCTCCCATTCATATCGCCGAGTCAGAGTAGGGTTGATATCTGGGTCAAGTCCCCAAGCTTTCATGGGACGTGGGATTGCTGGTTGTAAAGAAGTTGGTTGGATATGGCTTACTTGTGTGTGAAACCTTTGAGCCTATGACGTCGTGTTCTCTTCTGGCAACTGCTTCACATCCAGATTCAGCGTGTGACGAAACTCTTATAACAGGGAATCTTCAGAATTTGCCGGATTGTTTGAGAGTCTTGGAGGTGTTGGCGCCGGTAAAAGAGATACACCCGCTTCCATCTTTTTGCTATGGACCCATGGGCATCCCAGAATCATGTCATAACTTGGATCCTCTTTGATAATGTGAAACTTGGCATGTGTTCGGGTGTCACCTGTTTTCACCTTAAAAGTGATGTATCCATAAGCACTCCTGGACTTCCCTTAATAATTATTGATTATAGTTGGCGAGTGCGTAGCTTCGTGCCTGGAAATTTATGAAGCTCTCAGAGTCTTGATAGTGATAATATTGACGTTGGTGCCTGCATCGATTAATGTTTGTTCGAACTTGGTGTCCTTGAGGCAAGCAGTGGTGAGAATTCCCCATCTAGGCTTCTCATTGTGTTGGATGATCACGTCTGAAGCGGACTTGGGATATGAAATATCACTTTCTGCGAAGAGTAGACACATACCCGACATAACACGATTAAGAGCGGTAAAAATATCTTTTCGTTGCGCCTTTGACAAGTAGAGAGTTCATATACGCGCTTTATCGTGGATTGGATAGTTTTGTTGACTGAGTCCCCAGGGAGAGTGAAGCTTCTAACTGGGAGGGGATCTTTGTGAACGCCTTCAGTCCCCAGGCATAACTCTCCTGAGTCAATCTTTCTCTGAAGATACGCCTTAAACCATTGCATTCGCTGGTGGGATGATTGACAAATCTGTGGAAATGATAGTATTTTGGATTTGACATGTCTTTTTCGGTGGGTGGATATCGCACGGGTGGAAACTTGATAGCCCCATTTTGTACCCATAATACCAGTAGTTCGAGGACCTCCTAGATGGGAATGGGGAAATCTGGGATTGTCAGATTCGTCTTGGTTTGTTGTGACTGGTGCGGAGTCTCGGTCGAGCCTTGTCCTTGAGTTTATATTGGGGCCGTTGCTGGAGTTGATGCAGCATGCTTAGTCTGCGACATTGATTGGGTAGAATGTTATTTGTTCACCAAACACCTACTTCCACGAGTATCTCCATAGCTTTCTTCTCTGGCGGGCCTCGTTCTTTCCAACAAGGCTGAGCGGTTGTTACTGATCTTTTGGCGGCCTCATGTATTTTAGAGAAGGTTTAAAATCGTAAATTTTCGAATAAGACACGATAAACATGAATCATACTATTAATGCAAAGCTGCACCAATTGTTGCTCAGTTACATTTTGGTCATAGCAGTCGAGAGCTTGTGTTCTGAATCTCTTTATGTATTCGTTAGGATGCTCGTTGTTTCTCTGGAACATTCTTCCCAGATCCGAAAGAGTGATTTCCTCAAAGACAAAGAAATAATTTTTGTAAAAAACATTGACCATCGGAGACCAACTAGAGATGTTGTTGGGAGCGAGGTTGTTGTACAAGGTATAAACTCTTCCCGGAAGAGATTTAAAGAATTCCTTGAGTCGCAACACTTGGTTATATTCATGCACTCCTAACTATTCTAAGAATCGAGAGACATGTTCTCGAGCATTCCCGGTGCCATCGTACAATGAGAATGGAGGAGACGAATATCCGCTTGGCAGTGCAATCCTATGGATTTCAGTTGGGTAAGGGGGTTGATGTTGGTGTTATGAAGATGAATCTTCCTTTACACAGTTTCGCAGGCGCCTTTCCAGATCTTCACGAGTAACAAAGTTTTATTGTTATTGACTCCTTTCTGGTACATGGTTGGTGATAACCTGTACTTTATCATCTGCTTGGGCGTTAGCTCTTAACGTGTTGGCGCCGCCGGAAGTTGTGTTCTCAACTTTCTCCATTTTATGATGACACTGCTTCGGCGATAACTGCTCCGTTAGGGTTAAGAAAGGAAAGAACTTCCTTCTGGGTAGTGGCCATGGCTACTTGAGTTTCAGCCAAGGTTTCTTGCCGCTTCATCAGATCATCCATGGTTGGTGGTGCCTGCTCTTTGTTTTTGGCACCTTCAGTGGTATGAAAAAGAGTGTTGTCATTTTCAGTGGTGGCGTTTTGAGTAATGATCTCTGGAGTTCCACCACCGGTATTACCGGGGTTAGTAATGGTTTTTGAGCTTGAATTGAGATTGGTTGTTGAACCCGACCTAAGATCCACCATTTTTGGGTGATTGAAGAATTGGTTTTCAGATGGTTGAAGAAATAGATTCGGGACCGAGAGATTGATCTCCCACTGTGGTCGCCAATTGTTAGTACCTAAAAATTGATTCAAGGCAAAAAAATATACTGTAAAAGTACTTTCTTTAGATTCGGAAATCGAAATCGTACATGGCAAGCCTAAACCACAATAGTAGCCGTTCCGCCCTGCTTCGGTCACAAGGAGAGAAAATGGGTTGATTTTAGGGGAGGGAAGCAAATAAAGTTGAAGGAATTTGTGTGTTGAATTGTGTGTACAAATGTTGAACTATTGAGAAAATAACAGAGCTTGAGAGAATGATAAACTTGTTGTGTTTTCAGAATAGGCTAAGTAGCCTATTTATAGTAATTGGGAACACACGTATTTTGCTTGTAAAGTAGTTGAGGTAGTGAAGAGATGGAGTAATGGAGATTATAGGGGTAATTGTATAACCGCCCATTATCCTGGGAAGTTTCTTGAAAACCATGATTCCATTAACTCCTCAATTTCTACAACCGTCGCCACTATTTTGTATATTTCAGATCATGGGGTGTTACCATGCCACATGTTGCTGTAACCGCCAGACCAAAACCCCATGAAAAATCCCCCCATGTAATATGATTTAATTTCTCGTAGGAATTGGTGGAGTCATGGACTCAGGATGATGCTAGCACAAGAAGGAGCGAAAAGATGTTTGAAAGTAGGAAGAGCGGAAAACTAGCGCTAGCGCTGTTGGCGCTTGTAACACCCGCATTTTTTTGCATGACACTTACTCAGGGATGCGTTATGACATTGGATGAAGCTTCATCCTAATCTTATAAAGTTTACTTAGGAATGCATCAGGGTGTCGATGCATTGGCTATGAATTATAGTGCTACGGCACTATTATGCCGCGAAACTTACTAGAGGAAGCTTCACTGTCCAATGACGCTAACCCGAGACCGCATTATAGTGCTAAGATACTATTATGCCGTGATGCATACCCGAGAATGTATCACTAGAAATTGCAATAGATGAATGCCATCTACCCTTCTTATATCCACTTGTAGAAATGCTAATAAGACATATATAGGGAATAGGTGTTGGTTGGAAATTCATGAAGCGTACCCGAGGGTGCTTTCCCAAGCAATCATCCATGTTGCTATGAAGCTTACCCGAGAAAGCTTCACTGATTCGTGATACGTACCCGTGTATGCACTACGAAAAAGTGCATTCGATGAATTCTCTTAACCCTCCTTTTATATACTTGTAGAAATGCGAATAAGACATATATAGGGAGGGAGCTTGAGTTGAATGTGCATGAGATGTGATGCACATATATGCGATGTGGCCTATATTTTGGTACATACTTGATGCATAAGCATTAATATGATTGTAGCTTAATCGATGGAGCATGAAATATAAGAAAGCATCATTCATCCATGTTGCATACTCGAGAATTCATTATGCATGCTAAGTAGCGATAGTTATGAGCAAGCCTGTGCATACTTTGCTAAAGTTCCTTGGCCTATGCGGACTAGGTTTAGCTTGGCCTTTGGCCTTGCAACGAAGTTGGAATCGATGTTGGATTTTCCTTAATAAGCTTAAGTTGCTTGTCCCTTTTCGGATGAACTACAATTTTGCTTGATCCCTTTAAGGTACGGGTTAGGTACGAAGGCAGCCACAATGTAATGCATTGAGGTGCAGCATCTTGTCGCTCATATCATCTAATTTGGAGATGATTGCGACGCTTTGGTAACTCATATCATCTGGCTCGGCAATGCTAGGAAAAAGATGATTGTTACCGCACTTGATGAGGCAGTTGCATTCCATTTGATGGATGTTCCTACTTCCTATCAAGCCATACGATATGAACGGAATACGCCTGGTTGTTGCACTCTTGGAAAGAGAAAAATCAGTGTATGCACCCAGCGGTTAGTCGAAACAGAGTAGTTGAAGCGATAAATAGGCCTGAAATGGCCTAGTTGCTAGTTCAAGGCATGAGTTAGGCCTGGAAAATGCTCGTGAGTATGTGATTCTTTCCAAAGGATTCAACATTGGCTTTAATGGCCTTGTACCCTCAGCAGAACAAGGGTGAGTTGGAACGGTATGGAAATTAAGTTTCGAGTATCATGCTTGCAAAGTATTCTTGGAAAGGCAAACTAACTTGCATTTTCCTAACGAGAATTAAAGCTTTAAGGTTCGGTCACCGTCTTTTCAAGTGAGGCGTCTGGGAGTTCTGGCCTGCACGGCACACCGCGCCGAGGGGCGGAATATCCCGGTATGTCATAGCGCTGGTGTTAGCGCTAGTGCTAGTGTTGCCAGGCTAGCAACGCCAAGCTTGGCGTTGGTGCTAGCGCTAGCATGGATATGGCCTGTTTAGCGCGTAAGCATATTGGCTTTGCTAATTTTTGGCTCTTTCCAGGCCTTTTGGCACATATGTGTGCTACTTATTGGTCTTGGAAGTGTGGCTAAGGTTAGCACTTGCTAGTGCCATGGCTATTACCTATGCGCCGCTATCTTTGACATTCATTAATGTCATGGCCATATTTATGGCCTGTTTATGTTTTCTCAATTGTATGAGATAAAATATTAGCATTTTATGCTTAATTTTTATGCAATGCATACAGAACATCTTCAAGAGATTCAACCGTGGAAGTTTGAAACTTGAAACTATGCTTGATGCGACTCTGCAATTAGATGGTAGGCATCTAGTTTGCGTTTTTATTCAGATATGGGTTAGCCTTTATTCTGAATGTTCGTAATTTTATATAATCAACATATTATGTTTTATACAAATAGTTCCCATAGATGTACATGAAATAACGAGAATTTAGTTGAGTATAGCTCTGAAATTTCTATTGTGCATATATATGCGAATGAGCTATAAGGCTAATTTAGTCAGGAGCTGAATATCCTTTTTCTCGATTTTTCTTGCAGAAATATAGGATATGAGGATGTATTCATAATTCTGATGCCGGGTCAGGAAATTCTGCACATTTATTCTGTGCTTCTGCATCTAGGCGAAGAGCAATATTACAATTTTCTCCCTTATCAAAAACTCACCATCAACAACTACGATTAGAAAATCATAAATACTAATTACAATATTTCACAACCGCTCCCCGGCAACGACGCCAAAAATTGATAGGATTTGGGAACCTATGTATATAACCGTAATCACACAACGTCTACAATGTAGAAGCGGCAAATATGGGTCGAACTCACAGGGAGCGGGAAAACACTGTACCCAATAATTCTAACAAACTAATCAAATATGATATTTTTGAATTTTCTTTTAAGAATGCAAATAAAATAAATTAACTAAACTAAACTAAACTAGTAAAATAAAAACACAAAGAGACTCGGTAACCAGGGTTTATAGTATCCACCATTATTTCTATTTTTACGAAAGAGAAACATAATTTCTAATTATTTATTTATTCTCTGCTCTATCGACCACCTATTATATATAGAGAGTCACAAATATCACTAGCATACCCTAAGCATAGCACATCAAAAGATAAAACTCAAGCATGCACCATCAAGTTGCATTAGAGAGAAAATTATACGAAACAAAATATAGGTTCATAAATAGTATTTGGTTATTTTAAGCATACCCCATCAAAGAACTTAACCCAAGCATGAAATTTTAAATAATGAGACAAACGTATTTGTGATCCTATCAATTACGCACAAAGGTTATTGTATCATACAAAACCGGTAAACTAACAAATAATTTTATCATTAAAGCAGTAAATAAATATACATAATCAATCAAATCAATTCATAATAGTTTATTGTCAAATAACTCAATTCAATTGACCTAATACCTCAAGTGGCTGCAACTTGAAACCCTATCTACATAATTTAACAAGACATGATTATAAATTTCTCAAAATCCCTAAAAATGAAAGAAAAAAGTGAGAAGATTAAACCGTTTTTTCTCTTATGCCTCCTCAACTTCCCTGTTTTATCCTTTTCTTCCCGTCCTCTTCATATTTTTTCCTCCACCTACTCTTCCACTTCACGCCCAACTCCCTAATCCCTTCTTTTTGTTTACCGTTTCCACTTCCTCTCTAACTTCAAGACCGAACCGAAAAACCCTTCAACAGAGCCGCCAACCCTCCCCTTTTTCTCTTTTCTCCATTCTCTATATATCAACTTCGCCACGTCATCCTTTCTTTCACATTCTTTTACTGCCCAGCCCAACGTGCCCACTTCCACTTTCTGTTCGTTTGAGAAACTCAAAGGTAATCCACACTTTCTTTCCGTTTAAACGTCTTCAGTCAACATCAAATACGACCCCACTTTCTTTACTTCTTATCCCTTACACCAAAACACACAGCCAACTCCATCGACCGTCCACTCCTCTATCTCTATTTTCTGGCGTCAGACTTAGCTAGTCTTCAGCAGACGCCCACTTTTCTATCCTGTCTAGAAATAGCAGTCCCCTATCTCTTCCAACTCTAGATAGTCCACCAAATCAGCTCTTTCGGCCGTGTTTATCTCATAGATTTTAATTTTATAAACCACTTATTAAAGTAATAAAATCATAAATTATGTATAATTAGCCAATATAAATTAATCTATAAATATGTATAAATTATACTCATATCAACAAGTGATTCCCCAAGGCTTGTCCGGGCAAGGTACTTAAGGATAGATAATACAAGTGGATCCCCAAGTCTTCGGAAGTGCTAGCTGGGATAGTTGCACAAATTAGAAGATGTGTAGACTAGGTAGAAGTCTGGCGCCAGAGAGATGCGCATACTTAGAGAGATGCGCAAGATATGAGATGCTCAAGATAGAAAGCTAGGAGATGCGCACTCTTAAAGATATGCACAATCTTGTGGTGTGTTCGAGGTCAATACTATGCAACGGTTCCCAAGGACAGGCTCGCGTGAGGTATGCTTAAGGACTGTCTAAGAAAGGAGTGCCATTGGACCATCTAGGAAAGGAGTTCTCGAGGACGCGAAGCTGTGGAGCTCGGCAGTGCAAGGTAGGTTCTGGCGTTTGACTAGCCCAACACCGCGTTCTTGAGGCCTAGCGTTGGGACTAGCCATCGCCGTATTCTTTAGCCTGGTGTTGGGACTAGCCCATCGTTGTGCATATAATAGATTGTGGGCTATTCCTAATGTCGTGCATTATTGCAGCGCTAACGTTAACTAGATTTTAGCACTGGGACTCGCCCAGCGCCGTGCACACTAGGGTTTGATGCACCCCTCTTTGGCGCAAACATTGGATTTTGGCCGAATCACGGCTATTGACGCATGATGCCAAGGAATTCAGTCGGGGAATCATTGCAATATGCATAAGTTCAAATTGTGCTCTTCGGTTTCGTGGATATCCATTTAAGAGCATGGCGTTCATTTGAGAATAAAAACTTACTTCGAATTTTTTTATATATATTCAGAGAGTCTGGGAAGAATTGCAATGAGCACTAGTACATATAATAATCAAAATTTCAGTCAGGTGAAACTCTGATATTGTGTGTATGCATATATTTATATAAAGGCTACAAGATCTGTATATAATGTATGTATCTATTAATATAATATATATTCTCAATTCTCTTGCGGAATGTGAAATAAAAATACAGCCTTTATGTTTCTGATACAAGACCATACACAAATTTGTAAATTCGATATTTTTGATACGAGACAAAAATAATTTTATAATTTTCATCTTTGTCAAAATTCCACCATCAACAAGTTTATCAAAGATAAACTATTTGTTGTCATAGACTATAAAGTCTAGCAAATAATCACGTCAATATCAGAAACACAAACAAACTTTAAGTCTTCAAAGTCTTCAATCTTCTTAATATTCAATAATAACAACCTAAACTTGATTCCATTAAAGATTTTTCTCACAGAACAGAGTTTGTTAATGTTGTCGGATCAATAGTTTTATCCCACAGATCTAGAATAACTTAAATTAGTAATAGTCAAATATTCAAAGTCTTAAGTGGCCTTATATCATAAGAGAATGACCATAAAAAAAACAAGAACTTATCTAGAAGATAATTATACGAATTAGTCAAATAACAGGTAATAATCAACAAAAACTAAATAACATTCAAGTTTCCCACCAACGGTACTTCTAGTGCTTCTTGATCCCAAAAGAATACTTAAATTGCAAAACGCTTTCGTCTAGAAACAAATCAAACTTACTCGTCACTAGTTGTATAAAACAACCATCACATCATGTGTAGAATGGGATGAGTTTGTAAGAATACAAGCTCCACTATTTATAGTGTTTTGAGAAAGGCTTGTTTGGAAAACAAGAGACCTAATTTTGAAATTCTCAAAGATATTTTTATTAATACCAATTTTGAAAATAAGATATTTTTTAAATATTATTAACACACAATATTGTCACAAAGTCTTACAATATATTTCCAACTAATATATGAGAAATCTTACTAGTATGACAATTAGTATTAACTAGTACAAATCCATGTACTTTGCTAAAATAGAAAACTACTCATGTGCAACATTTTGGGAAAGAAAAATATCCTATACTAAGGACAAGGACGAATCGACTCACACTTAGTAGTACCTTCTCTTCTCTGAGATAGAGTTAAATTTGAAATGAAATTTCTATTAAAATGATGATAACCCAACCCTTATATCGACTTACACATAATAAAATGACCCGACCCTCCACCGATATTGTTGCCACTGCGGTCATCCGTCAATGTGGGGTTGTCAAGGGGCACCTCTACGGTCATCCAGTAGCATCTTCCTAGGAGGTCACCCATCCTTGAATTACTCTCGCCCGAGCATGTATAACTGTATAACTTTTTGCCAACTATGGAGCCAATTGTGCTGAAAAGGCCTCGGTGTAAGGAAAGGGAAAACCATTACATATATTCCATTCAGCGAACCCTACCTACCTAATCGGGGTATTACAGTATCACCACCTTATATTAGTGTAGATGGTGGAATTTTGACCAGGATAAAACAGTAAATTATCTCTCAAGACTTGAGCCTGAGAAATACTAAACTTTAAAATTTTGCAAAAAGAATTCTTAAGGAGGCGCTTATCCCTGCCCTCTCAGGTGTTTATCCCCGTCTTTTCTCTATATGTATTTCCAACTACAGATATGATTAAAAATTACTGAATGTATCAAACATTCATCAACATACAAAAATCATCAGAAAACAAAACTGGTGCTTCAGATGTTTTATGATTTTACATAAAATCTCAAGCTCCTAGATGGATTGCCCACTATATAGAGCAATTTGAGTATTATTTTGGTGTAATATTCCATAGTTGAATTCCCAAAGATTATCCATATTGATATTTACACTCACTTGAGCAATATTGACCTATTAAAAATATCTGCATAACTTTATATAGGAGATTACATATGAGTCTATTCAATTAAAGTACCACAGATGTGCTTAGGTTAAAATTGTTTCAGACACAATTTCATAGCTTCTACTAGATAACAACTCAGTCTCAATCACATTAATCCTTGCTTAAAGAGACAACTAATGTGAACAAGTGAAAAGAATTTAATTTAGGGTTTTGAAACACCTAAAAATAGGATTTACAACACTTACAAGTGTCTCAATAACCAAATTTCAAACCCTAATTAATATCTTCAAACCCTAATTTGAAAAAGGAAGCTCTCCTAACCCTAACGTGTGTATCTTGCTAGCATGATCGTCTTGCTTCTAAGGCAAAGCTTGCACGTCTCTAAGCAAAGGCCAAACTCACGCGTCCTGCTTCCTTCTAATTTTGGTGTTTTACCCTTTTACCCTCAACAGGTGAGGCTTTGATTAAAGAGTAAAACATGAGCTTCTTTTTTCTTGACAAAATTTACATTTTACCTTTTTACCGTCAACGTGTGAGTCTTTATAAAAAATTTACATTTTACCTTTTTGTCTCTTGGCCAAAACTTGGTATTTTACTCCTCTTTTAATGTGACTCTCTATGTTTGAATTATTTTACTTGTGCTTCTTAGCATACAAGCCCAAACCCTAATTTTCAAGAGGGAGACATCTTTGCCTCTCTTTCCTCCAACGTGTACACCTTATCCAGGTAGCTAAGTTTGCGTGATTGCTTCTATGGAAAAACTCGTATGTATTTACTCAGAAACCAAGCTCACACAACCTGATTCTTACAAAATTTGGTATTTTTTACTCTTTTACCCTCAACATGTGAGGCTTTGTGCAAAGAGTAAAAAAAATATAAAAAAGGAGAGCATGTGTGTCTTGGACTCCTAGGAAAGCTCACAAGTATTTTGTTTCAATTATCAAACTCGTGCAGCCTAGATAATCTTTCTAATATTGAACATTAACGTCAGCTTTTAGTACTTGCAAATTAGGGTTTGCTATACAAAATTTCAAAACCCTAATTTACTTATCAAAGGCCACGCTAGGACTCATTCATATTTGTGACCTCTCACACATATATTTTTGTGTGAGGCCTCTTACACATATATTTTCTTACGTGGCTTCACACATATTTTCTCATGCTCAACATCACACACTTATTTTTATGAAACAAGCATGTTAATGAAAAATGGACTAAGTTGGACGCACTGCTCCTTATACAAAAAAAAATACATATTTATTTTATTTTAATCTGCTAGACTCATCAGTCTAGTCAAGAAAGACAAGTCTTTAGTCAAGAGACCCATTAAAAAGGCCTCAATCGACTTAACATCAATAGTGCTTAATACTACAATACTACACGAGACATCAAATGTCATAAATGGGGGGATATTCATTAGGGTTTTGGTCTGGCGGTCTACGACATGTGGTGCATCAGTGCACCCACTAAAGAGAAATTCAGGAAAGTTCAATCAGCAGTTGGGTAAAGGAGCAGTAAGTTGAATAACTGATAATTCAGCCTTAATCGAAGTGAAGAGTATTTGTCAACACCTTCTCCACCTTCTCCACTTCACCACTACTCAACCATCAACAGTTTCTTCCAGATAATAGGTCAAGTGGTTACAATAGCTATGATATAAATAAATTCTCAATCTATTGAACAAAAACAAGTTTTACAACGGAACAAGTCTGAATATCCAAATCGAACACAAAAGAACTCGATCACTCAATTTTTCATATATATTCACACCAATTATATCCCATGTAGTCTGATACTCTGACCTCAACCTTTTCTTGCTTCCCTCCTTAAGACCAACCCTTCCCCTTCTCGTTTTGTGACTGAAGCAAGACTGGAACGGCCATTGCTTGGTTTAGGCCATGATTGTACAGATTGGTCTCTTGAATCTAAAATAAATACTTCAACAATATAAATGTTTAAGAATTGATGAATTATCACCTGCTCACCCCACTTTTTCCTAAATTACCCTGCAATTCGTTTTTCCCCACAAATAATTGGAGCCTTCCTCGACTCCAGAATATACAAGCCCAGATCCGTACATATCCAGTAGGTAGATTTTTATTTTTTATTTTATTTTATTTTTAGGATTTTTCTTTTTTGTTTATTTTTCTTTTTGGTGTTCGTTGTTATTACTATCATTTGATGTGTGTTACAGAGAATACTGCTTTTCTTGCGTCAATCAGGTGAAATCTTCCAATCCCTTCTCTTTGATTTATATTTGTTTCTTCTGTTTATATTTATTGCATACCATTCTAGGTTGCACGGTTCGAAATATTGAGGACAATGTTAAATTTTGGTTTGGGGGTAGAGTTTCAAAAAATTGATGTCAATAAGAAACTCCAGAATTCAGAAACTTGTGAATTATTCAGGATGACACTAACCATTCTAGGTAGATGGAAACATAACTTTTATCTATAGGAATTGGTGTGCCCAGCTGAATGGTCTATTCATATCTGAATGCACTCAGGTGTTAGAAATAACATGATAATCATTGAACAAGCATATCTCAGAATCATAATAACCATATCACTTTATGTTTTTATTTTTACAATTTTATGTTTCTCCAAGTGATTTGGTGGGGCCCTAGTATTGTCATAAGGTCGTAGCTCTGATGCGTTAGAATTTTAATTTTGTTGAAAAATAAAAAAATAAAAATATATGACACTTTGACATCAATATATGTGTTTTCTCCCTATCTCCGTCGCCTAAGCAAGCGTGGAATGCAGGATCCATGGAAACTATTATGAAATCTGCTGAAAAGGAGCACGCGCTTAGATTCAAATGATCTAATCATGTAGTCGTGAAAAAAAAAGAATAACAAAAAAGAAAAAAGAATTATGTCTATAAATAATAATAAAAATAGGAGCATCCGAGCCGGACTTTATACTAATATATTGGGAAACACCATTCACCTTAGTCAACATATGCACCATTCATCACTTCTATTTCCATCTTCTAATCTATCCCTATGTTTGAATTTGATTGATTTCGAGCAATGTGAATGTTTCCATTTAGTTTTGGAACTTTTAATGATTATTTGAGTAGAGTTGCATTCTTATATGAATTTTAGCACGCTGAGTGCAAACTCGTGTACATAAATTGGATTCATACAGGGTAATGATTCATATAGCCGAAGAATTTAGTATGCCAATTAAATGGCTTGTTTAGTGTCTATCCTCAATCGTTCACAGGTAACTAAAATTAGGAGTAAAGGTTTTGTGGGTACACCTCTTGTAAACCCTCACGAGACAAACTCGTCCACTAGGGATACCTAGGGGTTTAAAGGCTTATTGCATATGGTAAATGTAGTCGCGATTCCTGCAAAAGTGAGTTAGTATTTTTATTTTATTTCTCGAGGATTAGCAAAATATAGGTTTGGGGGTTTTTGATAAGCACTTAATTCATACATTTTTACCACTTAATTTATATTCGCTAGCACTTAATTTTATGCTAATTATGTATTTTTATTGTTTTAATAGGTAGTTTGCATAAAATCCAAAGCTATGAACTAAACACGGTTAAAAGGGCTACAAAACTATTTTATGTGCTTATGCCTCTAAAGACTAGAGTTAGACAAGAACTAAAGAAAAGATTGAATAAAGAGTGGGTGAGAGAGAGAGTTCGGTTAGGTGAAAACCGAATGAAAAAAGAAGAAGAAGTCTAACTTGGTGAAACAAAAGGTAGGTCTGCTGCTGAAACAAAGACTGCGCCTGGGGTTGGTTGGCACATGGAGTTGTAGCAAAATAGGTGGTTCGGTGGTCATGTATATAGAGTAGGAGTTTGGTGGTAGCTTTTGTGGATAGTGACGTGACCAAAAACCTAGGCTAGGATGAAAAAGGGACAACAGGTAGGAAAGAAGGGTTGTGCTAGACGTGAATATGATGTCTCTTGATTTGGAGGTTGACTATGCACGTGAAGGAGAGAAGGTTAGGTATGCTAGCTAGAGTCTACAGAGAGAATAGGTTACAAATCCTAGTGTAAAAGAGAAGAAAAAGCGTAAGAGAGGGTAGTTTTTCTTTTAGGCTTTTCTTAAGGTCTTTTAGGCTTAGGGAGGCCGGTACGGTGGAAAGAGGGAATAAAGGAGGCGGAAGGTGATTGGAAGGATGCGTCAGTAGGTGTACAGGAAGGAGAGCGGGAGAACAGGAAGGAGAGAAGTAGGCGAAGCTATAAATAGCTAGGGAGAGAGATTGGGAGAAAAGGTGGAGAGAGGAGGTGAAGTATAAGAGAGAAGAAAGGACAGATAAAGACCTTCTTCTGACGCCGGTGTCTGTATCAGAGAAGATAAAGACGACCTCTTTACGGAAAACTGGTTTAATCTTCTCTACTTTTCTCTGTAATTATTCTTATGGGTTTTGAAAGCCCAATCCCATGTCTTGTTAATTAATTTGTAGCTAGGGTTTAATGTTGAAACCACTTAAAGTTTTAGATCAATTAAATCGAATTATTTGATACAGACTATTATGATTTGAATAGATTAATTCCATGATTTTGATTTATTTATTTAATTAAAAATTAGTTGTTGCTTCACCGGTTCTGTACAATACAGTAACCTATGCGCAGAATTAATAGGATACCAAATATATTTGTCTACTTATTTGATATTTCATGCTTGGGTTAAATCCTTAGATGAGGTATGCTTAGAATATCCAGGTATTATTTGTGAACCTATAATTAGTTCGTATAATTTTTTCGCTAACACAATTAGATGGTGTATGCTGAGACTTAGAGTTTTTGATGCGCCATGCTTAGGGTGTCCTAGTGATATTTGCGACTCTAATACATATAATAGGTGATGTCGATAGAACGAACAATAGATAAATATTCAGGAGTTATGTTTCACTTCAGTAATTAAATAGCAATAGTGGTGGATACTGAAAACCCTGGTTACTGTTTCTCTCATTTGATTTATTTTATTAGTTTAGTTTATTTTTTTCGTTTTAACTTTATTCCGAAAAATCCAAAAATGATGCCCTTGGCCTTGACGACCTTGCTTGGCTCCGCGACGCCCTTGCTAACTCCTCAGCGCCATGGCTTCTCCACGTCTCAGCTCTTTGGCGCCTAAGGCTTATGCGTCCCTGGTGGCAATCCTAGCACGTCTCCTAGCATCCTATACGCCTCTAGCAAGATTGGCGCGTCACCTAGCTCATATGCGTCACTAGCTACACTTAGCATATCCCTGAACAACGACCATGGCTACTGCGAACTTGGCTTAGCATATCCATATTTAAACACTTAGCCACAAGTATATTTATGTTAAAACCTTAGTGTTAACTGTACAATTGAAGTGCTAACTTTAAACCTTCTTGGTACTAGCTTCTTAGTCGTAGTACAATTGATATTTACTAGAGGTTGTGCAATATAAGTCTCATTCCTAAGACATTAGCACATTATTTTTTTTACATTAAAAGAGTTAGCACATTCTTATTCACGCTAAATAGCTAGTACTAGTTTTGCTAGCTGATAGGATATTAGAATACCCTATATAAATAACCGCAATCACATGCTGTCTACAATGAACCCACAGGGAGCGGGGACAATACTGCAATCAATATCTCTAATCAACTAATCAAGAATAATATTTTTGGATTTTTCGGAATAAATTTAAGACGAGAAAAATAAACTAAACTAATAAAATAAATCAAATGAGAGAAACAGTAACCAGGGTTTTCAGTATTCACCACTATTTCTATTTAATTACTGAAGTGAAACATAACTCCTGAATATTTATCTATTGTTTGTTCTATCGACATCACCTATTATATGTATTAGAGTCGCAAATATCACTGGGACACCCTAAGCATTGCGCATCAAAAAATTTAAGTCTCAGCATACACCATCTAATTGTGTTAGCGAAAAAATTATACGAAACTAATTATAGGTTCACAAATAATACCTGGATATTCTAAGCATACTCCATCAAAGGATTTAACCCAAGCATACATAAGTAGACAAATATATTTGCTATCCTATTAATTCTGCGCATAGGTTAATGTATTGTACAGAACCGGTGAAGCAACAACTAATTTTTTATTAAATCAATAAATCAAAATCATGGAATTTATCTATTCAAATCATAATAGTCGGTATCAAATAATTTGATTTAATTGATCTAAAACTTTAAGTGGTTTCAACATTAAACCCTAGTTACAAATTAATTGTCAAGACATTGGATTGGGTTTTTCAAAACCCATAAAAATAATTTCAGAAAAAAATAGAGAGGATTAAACCAGTGTTCCGTAAAGATGTCGTATTTATCTTCTCTGATCTAGACACCGGCGTCAGAAGAAGGTATTAATCTGTCCTTTCTTCTCTCATGTACTTCATCTCCTCTCTCCACCTTTTCTTCCAATCTCTCTCCCCATCTATTTCTAGCTCCGCCTACTTCTCTCCTGGCTGTTCTCCCTCTCTCCTGCCTGTACACTTACTGACGCAGCCTTCCGATCACCTTTCGCCTCCTTTATTCCCTCTTTCCACCGTACCGGCCTCCCAAAAACCTATAAGGACTCAATAAAAGCCTAAAAGAAAAACTACCCTCTCTTAAACTTTTTCTTCTCTTTTATACTAGGCTTTGTAACCTATTTCTCTCTCTAGACTCTTGGCTAGCAGACCCTACTAACTAACCTTCTCTCCTTCACATGCATAGTCAACCTCCAAATCAAGAGATATCATGTTCACGTCTAGCACACCCCTTCTTTCCCACCTGTTTTCCTTTATTCATCCTAGCCTAGGTCTTTGGTCACCTCACTATTCACAAAAGCTACCACCAAACTCCTACTATATCTATCTGACCACCGAACCACTTATTTTTCTTTAACTCCACGTACCAACCAGCCCAAGGCGCATTCCTTGTTTCAGCAGCAGACCCACCTTTTGTTTCACCACGTTAGACTTCTTCTATTTTTTATTCGGTCTTCACCTGACCGAACTCTCTTTATTCAATCTTTTCTTTTGTTCTTGTCTAACTCTAGTCTTTAGAGGCATAAGTACATAAAATGGTTTTGTAGCCCTTTTAATCGTGTTTAGTTCATAGCTTTGGATTTTATGCAAACTACCTATTAAAACAATAAAAATACATTATTAGCATAAATTGAAGTGCTAGCAAATATATATTAAGTGGTAAAAATGTATAATTAAGTGCTTATCAAATACCCCCAAACCTATATTTTTCTAGTCCTCGAGAAAAGTAATCTAAAAAAAATAAAATAAAAATCCTAACTAACTTTCGCAGGAATCGCGACTACATTTAGTATATGTAATAAGCCTTTAAACCCCAAGGTATCCCTAGTGGACGATTTTTGTCTCGTGAGGGTTTACAAGAGGTGTACCCACAAAACCTTTACTCCAAATTTTAGTTACCTGTGAACGATTGAGGATAGGCACTAAACAAGCCATTTAGTTGGAATATTAAATTTTTCGGCTATATGAATCATTACCCTGTATGAATCCAATTGATGTACACGAGTTTGCACTCAGCGTACTAAAATTCATATAAAAATGCAACTCTACTCAAGTAATCATTAAAAGTTCAAAAACTATATGGAAACATTCACATTGCTCGAAATCAATCAAATTCAAACACAGGGATAGATTAGAAGATGAAAATAGAAGTGATGAATGGTGCATATGTTGACTAAGGTGAACGGTGTTTGCCAAAATATTGGTATAAAGTCCGGCTCGGATGCTCCTATTTTTATTATTATTTATGTATTTTTTTCTTTTTTGTTCTTTTTTTTTTCACGACTACATAATTAGATCTTTTGGATCTAAGCGCATACTCCTTTTCAGCAGATTACATGATAGTTCCCATGGATCCTGCATTCCACGCTTGCTTAGGCGACGGAGACAGGGAGAACACACATATATTTCTGTCAAAGTGTCATATTTTTTTATATTTATTTTTTTCAACAAAATTAAAATTCTAACGCATCCGAACTACGACCTTATGGCAATACTAGGGCCCCACCAAATCACTTAGAGAAACATAAATTGTAAAAATAAAAACAGAAAGTGATATGGTTATTATGATTCTGAAATATGCTTGTTCAATGATTATCATGTTATTTCTAACACCTGAGTGCATTCAGATATGAATAGACCATTCAGCTGGGCTCACCAATTCCTATAGATAAGACCTATCTTTCCATCTATCTAGAATGGTTAGTGTCATCCTGAATAATTCACAAGTTTCTGAATTCTGGAGTTTCTTATTGACATCAATTTTTTGAAGCTCTACCCCCAAACTAAAATTTAACATTGTCCTCAATATTTCGAACCGTGCAACCTAGAATGGTATGCAATAAATATAAATAGAAGAAACAAATATAAATCAAAGAGAAGGGATTGGAAGATTTCACCTGATTGACGCAAGAAAAGCAGTATTCTCTATAACACACATCAAATGATAGTAATAACAAAGAACACCAAAAATCAAAATAAACAAATATCAAAAATCAAAAATCCTAAAAAGAAAATAAAAACAAGAAAATAAAAATCTACCTACTGGATATGTACAAAAAGGATCCCCATACACTAACAAACTGAATATTTGGGGATCAACCGAGAATACAATATATACAAATGACAGTTTCACAATTATATCATGGCAACACGGAGACACTAAAACTATCAAAAATAGAGGATTACCCCCAAACCAAGTTTTTACTACACTAGGAAATGCGTAAAGAACAAAATATGGGGATAATATTGGGATTGGGGAAATATCAATTGGTTCGTGCACAATTCATGAACAGGCAAGTCCTCTGGATATTTGGATCTAAAGTGATTCAACAAAACTTGAGAAGCACACAATTCTAACCCTAAATTAGGTAACTTTTGGAAATCTAAGGGTCTAGAAACAACCTCTAAGTCGGGTGAATGATCTTGTGAGATAAATTCATCTATGGAATTAGGAAAATCATCTACACAATCATCCACAGGGTCATCTATATATTCTGTATGGAACAGAGCGTCACTACAATACTGATCATAATCAGCAAATAATTTTTGGCATTCCAAAACTCTCAATCTGTTCCAAACTAGGCGGTCTGTTTTTATAATACTTCTCATATAACATTAGAGGTGATTCTTCACTTACCAGAGGTGAATCAAAAACTTCCTGATGTCGTGACCGATTCATATATTCCCTCAGTGTCATCTTAGATGACGTCTCCTGAGAAAGAGTCATCATCCTCGGAAAAGCACCTGAAAAGAAATTCTAAAACAAAAACAAGTGAAATAGAACTAAAACTCCTAGAGTAAAATAAAAATAAAAATATATACAAAAATAAAAAAAATAAAAATAAAAACCTAAACTACGATTAGAAATCAAAAATACTAACTACAATATTCCACAACCGCTCCCTGGCAGCGGCGTCAAAAATTGATATGATTTTAGAATACCCTATATAAATAACCGCAATCGCACGGTGTCTACAATGCAGACAACGGCAAGTACGGGTCGAACCCAAGGGATAGAGAAAAATACTGCAATCAATATCTCTAATCAACTAATCTCGATAACAACAGGTCCATAGAAATATATTATCAACAAGCAGAACATCAAAAATTTGAAGTCAGTTAAGGTTTAAAAGCAACCGTTTAAGAAAGAGCAAATTTCATATTCAAGTAAAGTAACAATACAATTAACATGTTAAAGACTTACGTACAAAAGCGAAAGAAATTAAAAGATGTGAGTTAGCGAAGTTCGGAGCCAAGCAAGGGCGTCACGAAGCTAGAGACGCGGTTTCGAAGGCACATAGGCCTTGTGGCGTACTTGACCACTAGGGTTAGCACATTTGGCACTTAGATTAGGGTTAGCACTTTTGTGCTAGGTTTTAGGTGCCAAGGTGGCAATACATCGTCTAGAGCCTGTTTTAGGCTAAAATGTGCTAGCTAAGACCATTTTAGGTTAGTTAGCACTTTTCAGGCGCTAGGGTTTAGCTCCAGGTAACTTAGCGCTTGTGTGGCTAATTGGTGCCAATTCGGTGCTAAGTCAAATTACTAGTGTTAACTTGGCACTGATAAGAGAGAAGGCTAGGGTTAGCCTAACTGAGAGGTTCAATACGTCTTTTATGGCATTGCTTATCGATTGTGGTGCATTCGAGATGAGTGGCGTATTATTTGTGGCTTATATTTAAGCAAAGTGCTATGATAGCACATTTAAGCTCAGAGGAGCAATTTAAGACGAGTTTGTTGCGAACGAAGCGTTAAGCTAAAGTGTTGTTTCGGGGTTTAAGCATAGTTATTCCCGAATTTGGTAGATATTACCAGAACATCAATGCACACTTGAGACAAGTTCAAGGAATTCAGCAGTGGAATTTTATGCGACTTGAGACAAGTTTGATATGGCATAAATATTGTGAGTATTGAGGAGGCTACGAAGCCAATTTAGAATATTTGTAGTTGTTCATAGAAGATTCAAGTTTGCTCTACACTAGTGGGAAATCCATCTAGTTTCTTGAGACTTATTATGTAGAGATTATAGAGTGCATTGTTAGCATGGAATGTCTGTAGCCTTTTGTAGAAAATGTATCCTCAATTCGCCTGCGGAATATAAGGAGGAATATAGTATTTTGTGTTTTGAGGTGAACAAGGGTTATTTTATAATTATAACCCTTGTTAAAAACTCACCATCTAAAAAAACACATCAACATCGATTCCAAACTTGGAATCGAAAATGTTTCTCATAATATTAATAAAGATTTTAACCTCCAGTCTCAAATGAATAAATATTAACAATAATATATTTGAATTAAATACGTGTTCAATATTTTCTAACATAGAAATTTCTTATTCATATTTGCTCACCTTTCGAAAACTTAAAGATATATAATTTAAGATAGAGATTTCGAATTTGCAAGTCTAGGATCGGTCCTGGAATCGATCCTAAGATCGGTCCTGAAAGGAACCGGTCATAAATCCTACTGGATATTCCAAACTTAATTCTTGTCAAAACAAACTTTAAACTAAGCCAAAGATAAAACGTTCTTAACATAACTTCAAAGTCCAGAGTCACCAATTGATGCACATATATAGTTTCCAAAAAGTTCAACACTATTCCATAAAAAGAGTCATATTAGTGTTATGTCAAAACTAAGAAAGTATAGTAACTATACTACGTGACTCTATACAATAATTTATAGAAACAACCAATGTACATCCTTCCGTTAACACTTAAATCATGAGAATTATCAAGTCATCTAAACAACTAAAATCATGTAAAACAAACTTTGCATGTTATGTTTTCAATGAATATGATGGGTGTCAAACCAGTCAAAATATTTCCTACACTTTCTACAATAACAAGTAGAGTAGCAACTAAAGATTTGTTCCCACAGAGAGCAAGAAATTGTTATTTGTTATCAAATTCTTAAGTTACCAATGGGGTTTTGTTGAATTACTAAGATAATTTAAGCTAAATTAAAATAAAGAAAAAATATTTACGGGCAAGAAGAAAGTTGGGAAATAATGGTTAAGGGTTTCATATTCAATCACAAACATGTAGTTGAAGTAATAACTAGAATCGATATTTAATCTCTCATCACATAACAAGTGAAAAAAAACCAAGATGACTATATTTAGTATATAAAAACTCCTCCCATATTATTATTTATAAATAAAAACCATTTGAAATAAAATTGATACAAACCCATTTCCATTTATAATGTTAAAATTTAGTTTTTATTATTTTTTAAAATGGTAGTCTGCCCTTTCTTTCCTTTTCTTCTTCTTCTTCTTCTTCTTCTTCTTTCTTCCTCCTCCTCTTCCCCACCACCATTACCACCAACAACAGCAGCTCCGACGCCACCAAACCAGTGAGAAAAGACATATCAGCAGCAACATCACCTCCGTCTCCTCCACCAAAACCTCCTTCTCTTTTTATTTTACTTTTATGTTCACCAACAGTACTTCTGCCACCCATATCCGCCACTAACAACACCTCCGTCTCCTCCACCAACACCACCAGCACCTCCTTCTCTTTTATGTCATGATTTTACATAAACAACACCTCCTCCTCCTTATCTTTTCTCCCCTACCACCACATGTCTAGATCCTCCACCAACAACACCTCCTTCTCCTCCTTCTATCCTCTACAAACATCACCAACACCTCTAGATCATCATCTCGAAAATCATCATCAAAAAATAATGATACATCATCATTGTCGAAATTAGGGTTTTGTGTTGGTGAAATGTCAGAAAAATGATGAAACCAAATTTGGTTTCATCAAATTCTACAAAAACTAAACAAAGTTGAGACCAATTTTTATGTTGGTGAAATGTCAGAAAAATGATGAAACCAAATTTGGTTTCAACAAATTTTACAAAAACTAAACAACGTTGAAACCAATTTTTATGTTGGTGAAATGTCAGAAAAATGATGAAACCAAATTTGGTTTAATCAAATTTTACAAAAACTAAACAACGTTGAAACCAATTTTTGTATTGGTGAAAACAATAAGTTTTGTTGAAACCAAATTTGGTTTCATCTGATTTTTGCCTATATTTTATCGTGAAACCTAAGTTTAGTGGTAAAACAATACATTTATGTTGAAACCAAATTTGGTTTCAACTAATTTTTTTCCTAGTTTATTCAATTTGGTGCATTTGGTTTCTTCATTGAAGTTGTGTTGGTGAAATAACAATTTTATGTTGAAACCAAATTTGGTTTCATCTTTCTACCTAATTTTTATCGTTGAAACCAATGTTGCTGGTGATATTGGTGGTGGTGTTGCTGGTTGGTGGTAGTGATGGTTGGTGATAGTGATGGTTGGTGATAGTGAGTGGTACTGGGTATTGGTAGTGGCGATGGTATTGTTAGTGGCGATGTATTGGTGGTGGTGGTCGTTGGTCGTTAGTAGTGGTGCTGGTTGGAGGTGCTCGTTGGTGATGGTTCTGGTTGATACTGGTGGTTGGTGGTGCTCGTTGGTGGTGGTGGTTGGTGCTACTCGTTGGTGGTGGTGGTGGTTGGTGGTTGTGTTGTTGCTGGTGGCGCTGGCTGGTGGTGCTAATAATTGGTGGTGGTGGTGCTGCTGGTGGTGATGTTGCTGGCTAGTGGCAGTTGGTGGTGTTGAATTGGTGCCGGTAGTGTTGATGGTGAGAAGAAAATATAGATTGAGGGTGGGATGCTTATTATTTTTGTTGGGCTAAAGGGTAGTTTAAAGAGATTTGTTTAAATGAGGTTTTGGCTTATTTTAATTTTGTCTAGGATTTTGGTAATAAGAGGTATAGAGTAGTGGGATTTTAACCCACATACTATTATCAAAATCCTTATAAAAATCATCATGAATATATTCCGTTAATTTTCTAAATTCATCTATACCCATGACGAAAAAAATATGAATTCTATCTAGAGAATAACCCAACACATCACACAATCAAGTTCAATTCCCCCAAATAATATTAATATTTACGAGATATGCCAAAGTACTACGAATAATCAATTTAACAAAGGTCACAATTACATGCAGTTATAAGAAAATATTACTACAATCAGTAATCACACTATCACTATACCATATCAGGAATTTTGAGACATTTTGATTTTTTGCTTTAAGTAGATAGTTCCGCAACACATATAAACGTCTCAAATCAAAAATATGTTCTTTAATTCTTAATTTTCAGAATTAATTAAGAGTTTATGATACACATATATGTGTCTCAAAATATGGCGTAGTTGTAAATTTCTCAATATTCAGGTCCTTATAGCAAGTTCAATAACAAAAATTATATCTGATTTTTTATTTTCATTTTCCATTTCACTTAAATTTCATTCCCCCCAAAGCCCTAAATTGTCCCCCCCAAAATTTCTTTGTTTATACAATCCTCTAATCTCTTTCACCCTTATTTCCCCCCAAATTTGTCTCCCAATCTTTATCTCACAACATTTATTTCAAATAAAGTTTCAAACTTTCAATTATTCCCCTATTTATTTCAGGGGTTTTTCAGAAAAAAAAGTGTCTTAATTTTCCGTACTTCCAAAATACTCGTCTATGTGTATTGTGTATAACTTAGTTTTTATTCCATCTTTATTTTCTCAGCTGCGCCTCTCGTTTCTTCAGAGAGTAATGCCTCTCTTTTTATACCATGAATCAAAACCAGATCCATACCTAAATCGACCAGAAATCTCATTCTTCTTCGATACATACCTTTAAGCCTGTTAGAACTCAGATATATTATTCTTTTTCTTCTAATTCCAAACCCTAAATCGACCAGAAATCTTCCTGAGCCTATTACCAGAAACCAGTACCTGTTTTTACTGAGTTTGAGTAACCTAATCGCAGGTATGAAACCCATTTTACAGATTTTGTATATTTTGATTTTGTAAGCCCTAGAAATTGATTTTTAACTTTTGATTTTGAAATCGCAGAAGAAGATAGAGGTATAAAACCTAGAAGATTCAGGTATAATACTATAACCTTATCACTTGTTTTTGGTTTTCAGTCTTGATTTGAGCTTATTCTGTGAATAATATAGCTCTTATGGTATTTTTCTCTCTAGATTTTACCATCTCTGTGTTTGTTTTGTTGATTTCATGGAGTTTTAGAGCATGAGTATGTTTGTGATTTCAATTTTATGAAGTGAGATTTTTAATTTTGCTCACATCTCTGAAGGGTTTGATTTTTATATTGATTCTAAACTTTTTGTTCAACTGAAAATGGTACTATGATGGTATATGTTTGGGCAAAAATTCTCTTCAACCCAAAACAACCAAAATCAACTATTTCAATCATCAAAAAGAAGATCAAA
>JAJJMC010003991.1:5311794-5362804 GCA_023531435.1 Papaver californicum | reverse complement strand
TTGTTCTCTTTTATCCCGTGTCTCCATTATCACATATGCATAAGTATATATGTATATACGCAATCTAATATCCAAATTTATGCTTCAAATATAAAAAAGGATTCAAATTTGGTTATGGGTATTATCATGTAGGGTGAAGTATCGAGACATGTGAGAGCGTATAATATATTAAAAAATACTCCCTTCGTTTCAGGAAAAGAGTTACTTTTCCTAGCACAATTGTTAAGGCAAGATGAGAGAGAATAACTTTTGTAATTTATTTCCAAATTTGCCCTAACAAAAAGTTTAATACTACATATATCTTTATAATGAGAATAATAACATTTCTTAAAATAACAAGGATAATTTTGAAAGTTTGTTATATTAAAAATGAAAGTAACTCTTTTGTTGGAACAAAAATTTAAAGAGAAAGTAATTCTTTTCCTGAAACGGAGGGAGTATATATTTATTCAATTTCTCATCCCTCATTTTATTCTTTAACCAATTACTTGCACACAATAAAAACAAACTAGCTTAGGCTTAGTTTTATGGAATATATTTAAAATAAAAATCGTTGTTAAAAATTATGATTCCTTGGTTGAACGTTATCTAAAATCAACTTTGTAGCGCCAAACCATTTGACGCTTCAAATTTTACATTTTGCGCTAAACTATTTGGCATAAAAAATCTAAGTCATTAGATTTTATTAAAAAATTCTAATCTAATGGTTATTTTATTTACGTCCTATCATTAGGCGCTTTTATTATTAACCATTAGATCTTTTTAAAAATTTTAAATCCAACGACTCTAATATATCTATGTTAAATTATTGGGAGTTTTCTTGATTCAACTTTAAATCACGATAATACTGGGATATCGATTCAAGATGAATATCCATCTATAAAAATTGAAATATGAACTATGATAAAACTAAGCAATAACTTGAATCAAGACCTAACAGAAAGTTAAATAAAGATTAAACATCCAAATTAAATCACGGTCATACACTACAAATAGTAAAGAACAATTTTAAAAAACACAAATAGAATAGGATTTTTAAAATTTGGAAATGGACGTGTTCGCGTAATACCTATGTGTAATGTCAAAATATACGTTCTCCTTTATACTTTTCTCAAAAATGAAAAGAAAAACAAGTGTCACTCTATGTCATTATTTAGCCTTCCTAAATTGAGATATACTCTAATTATGGCATATTCAATTTTCTGCCCACCAAGTTAAACGGATAAAGAGTGTCTAGATAAGGTACTATCAAATTATCCTCTATTAAAACCTAAGACTCTAATCAATTTTTCATTTACATTACAAATCCTTTTATCAACGGATTCCTCGTTTCTTTTCCTCTTTTTTTTTTCAAACTAAAACACCGTCGGTAATTGACGATTCAAAAATCAAAGAAGAAAACGGTTACGGAAGATGAAGAAACCTAAACTCAATACGAGCAAAACAAATGGCTCGAATAAAGTACTTTTCTATTAATTAGGTTTTATCGACATACATACACTCAAAAGTTGAAATTTTAAAATTTAGGTTTTATTTGTTAACCAACATCGGTGGATGTTCATGTTCACATTGGCCGGTTTATACGATAATTTGTCGATGTTCGTGCCCACGTCAATCGATTTTCTTGATGTTCGTTGTGGTTAAAGAACATTAACATAGAATCAGTCGATATGAATGCCCATATCGTCTGATTCTGGTTTGAAACAAATGGGCATGTTTTTGTTGGTACAATTGGTGGATGTACATACCCACATCGACCGATTATTAAGTATGTAATATTTATCATATTCCCATAATCGTTTAATATAGGTGTTTATATCGATCGATTGTATGTAGAGAAAATGTCCAAATTTTCTGGAGGATTTTTAGCCTAGAATTGGTTGATATGAACACCTTTATCGACCGTTTATGTAGTGTAAATTTCTAGGAATCGGTAGATGTGGATGTATCGTGAGGGCCGATTGTAATCTTGGAATACCTAAATTACTTGAATTTGATTGTTGTTTATTGTATATTGTCATATTCTTTAGGGAAAAGGGAACGCAAACGAAAAAGAAATCGAAGAACAAACATGATCTTGTTTCTCCTCCGAGTTTGGGACCTCATCGACAGGGCGATATGAATTTGGGGGATAAACACCATAGGGATTCGGTAGGTAAACATAAAGGGGTCTTCATCGATGAACCAACTTAAGTGGAGCACCAAAGAGAAGAAAAATCTGAATCAGAATCTGATACAAAATCTGAATATGATCAAAGTGAAGAAATAAGTGATGACGAAGAAGAAGAAAAAAAAAAGAAATAACAAGGATATAAAGAACCAAGACAAGGAGATAAAGCTAAAGATGCAAAGAAACGAAGAAATAGGAAAAGAGGATACTTGCCAGAGTCTGAGTTGATGTTACCTCAAGATGCTAATGATTCTATTTATGGGTTACCCGGTGATGAAGGAGAGTTGATATTGCGGTAAAAACACACTTGGGCATCTATCTTTTGTGCAACCGTAATAATTATCTCAACCTTATGTTATATCATTTACTTTTTTTAAGCAAGCATGCACTTTCTAATTTGTCATGATATGTTATTTAGGATCACACCAATGTCGTGCGTCTTGTAAACCACTAATCATCAGTGAGTAAAATGATTTTATGGTCACTTTATGAAGAAGCACCCAAATTCGTCCAACTCATTGATGTTTCAGAGTTGTTGACTGCGGTAAAAAACTCGGTGGTTGGATAAGGAAACCCCCTTATTTCTTCCTTCTGCTAATGATATTTCGTGGAATCAGATACTTTGCATCTTCTGTTTGAGAAAATAACGATAACTACAAATGATGTGCAGTTAATCACATGTCTTAGTGTTGGATGTAAAGTCATGAGGGGGCCCGACTATGTCAATAGGCTTAATTAGGAGAACATTTACAATTTTACTTCGAGGTTTTTTGGTTGAGATGAGAAGAAGACCAAGTTGCAGATACGAGTAGCTGGTCAAAAACAAAGAATATTCCATCCAAGAGGTTGAGGGACCAATACTCGGGAACAAAGGAGCTTCATAAAAGAGGTGAGATGAATCAGGACCTTATTAATGCTACATCCACTGCATATATCCTCTACATCTTGGGATCTGTTATCTTCCCCGACGTTTCTTGATCTCGTTTGAACGCCAACTACATCCAGTTAGTGGAATAATTGAACAAAGTTTGCGACTACTCTTAGGGAAGTGGGTATGTTTATTCTTGTTGAACGAGATGAGAAAGTGTACTAGGGTAAATATGAACCAATTTGAAGGGAATGTGGCTCTTCTGCAGGTAATTCAAGTGGTATAGTTATTATAATTTGTTTATCTGACTCTTTGTTTTCTCACCTATAATCCTATCTTGATGTAGGTGTGGATATACTTGCACTTTCTAAAGTTTTCTAAAAGGGCCTATGAGAACAACAAGTGGGACAATGCCTGTTTTGGAAATCGATACTCCTTCAACGGCAAGACGAAGAGTTTGTAGAAAAAAATTCTGGATTTGAGACAACAATTGGATAACTTTACGACATCATCTGTTATCTCAAGCAACAACTAAAGGAAAGAAAGATGATTGGGTATGAGGAACAAAAAAAAATTTGGACCTTTGTTTCACTCCAAAGGCTATGTATTGTACAACTTGACAAGAGTATTGAGATGATGTGATGGTGTACAAGAGATCCTCATCAACTCTTTTCAACAAAAGTATAAATTGAATAAGTACTCTTGTAAGTCTCTTGATAATGAAATTTTTGTTGCTCACGAACCTTTACCATCATCCGCGGATTGGGAACAAAGGATATAGATCTCCGAACTCAGATGATGATATATCTCCAGATTACATAGCACAATACCTCAACATTTTGCATACTCATGTGATACGAATAGACGAGAGGTCTTTAATTAATGACCGAGATAGAGCTCTTGATGTTTTGGTACGTATTGTAGTCTTTTATGGTTTGTGAAGGTTTTGGAATGACTTGTTAAATGTTTGTTGTTTCAAATGAAATCAGAGAAGACGAATCGCGTTTTTGATCAACAAAGCAAAAGTGTTTTTATGAAGAGGAGAAAATATTGAGGAGAATGAAAGGAAGATTGCAAACTACACTACTCTGGAAGATGAACAAGCTGGTGCTATGTCAGGGAAGACGGTGCAGATTGGGCCAAAGAGAAAAACTAGAGCGAGAAATGGTGCTCAGGGTGAATCAAGTAGGGCCAAGGAAGAGATGACCAACATGATAGTGGTGATAATGATAACGCTCCAGAACGACCTGCCAAACAAAGTCATGGTGGGTGTCATGGTCGTGGTAATCGTTGTGTTTATATTGACTATGGGGATAAATGAATAGGGTTCTTGATTTAAAACTTACATCTTTAACTATGAAGTAAAAACTTATGTCTTCAACTTTGTTATTTTCGAATTAAAACATGTTTGGTGATGCAGATGGGAAAGCTATGGCACACTAGATTATTTGGAAGTTAAAGACCCGCGTATCGTAATTTAGCTCAAGAGGAGTCCATTTTGATGGCAAATATCCCAAAGATCAAAACATGTCGATCTATAGTTCCACATGGTCACTAGAGTTTAGCCAAATTCCATCGTTTAGGGTTTCAAACAGTCGTTCTTGCTATTCTAATTAGGAATTTTTTTTGTATTATTAATAACTTCTTCGTTAGGAGTCCGTTTGGGTCGCTGTTTGGGTCGCCGTTTGTGGCATATAATTTTATTTCAATAGTAATTTCATTATTTTAGGTAAAATCAAATTTCTCAAAAATAGCAAAGGGTTTGAGTCGGTTTTAGGTTTTTTCATCCTTTCTTGTTGCACAAGTTAGGGTTTTTCCGAAAGTCTATTTTAAGAGACTTCAAGTTATTGTTCTAGATAGTTGATTTTGATTAATAAAATTTATTTTATTGAACTTGTTCAAGTTTAATTCTGATTTTATTTATAGTCGGGAAACCGATGTCTAAATAATTATTTTTGTTCATAGTCGTTATTCATAGGAATAATTTGAGGTCTGAACAAACTATCTTTCTTCTTTATTTTCAATAATATCCGCTGCATCAGTTGGTAACCAGAGCAAAGTCGATTCTAGTGTTGATAAGATGCCAACAAGATTAGCAACTGGTCGTGGTCGAGGTCGAGGAGGAGTTCCAGAATATTTTAATATATAGAGAGAAGAATTAAGCGAAGAAATCCAAGGTATGCTGGCTCGACGTAAAATTCGACGTGAAGAAGATGAGAGAGAAGAAGAGAGTAATGACAACCCTTTTGCTAGAGGATATCATGAAGATAGAATAATCCAACGAGAAGATTCTGATCGCTGGAAGGCAGGAATACAAGTAAAGATTCCATAATTTTATGGTGGTTTAGAACCAGAAGAGTTTCTTTCTTGATTGAATATGATTGAGTAAGTCTTGGTATTTAAAGATGTACTAGATAATAAACGAGTTTCGTTGGCAGCAACTATGTTCCGTCGGAGAGCTAACTCATGGTGGAAACAACACAAACTACAACCCAATCGTAAAGGAAATGAGAAGTTAGTCTCATGGGAGAAGATGAAAAAACACATAAGACCAGAATTTTTGCCACATAACTAAACTGACATGATGTACCAGCAACTGCTAAACCTACGCAAAGGGGCACGTTCTATCAATAAGTACAAGAAGTTTTATCGACTACTTACCCTTAACGATTTGTCAGAGTCAGATGCACAAAAGGTCGCTCGCTATGTTGATGGTCTCCCTCAACAATATTAGGATACACTCAACATGTTTGACTGTAGTATTATTTCAGATGCACATTATATAGCAAGGAAAATAGAGAAACAAGTGGAGTGTAGAAGTTCAAATTGGGATATCGATGTTGCAGCATCTCCAAAAGGTAACCGTAGTACTTCAACAGCTAGTACAACTAATAAACCTAATTTTACGTCTGAACCAAATAAAATTTCAGTTAACACTTTTGAAAACCGATATCATAAGTGTATGATACAAGCATAATTTATACAAATTTACCGCCATATTTATATTTTCCAGTAGTTATTTTTGTTCTAATTTTATTGATTTTATGATATTCATAGGTTATAGACCGAGAACCCGAACTATAAATAAAAATAGTCAATCGTACTAAATTGGTGGAATATTGGACACCACTCTTAAGGCATTCTTTCGTGATCGTTATTAGAAAGGGAGACATTATGTTGTACACGTAAAACGTCTAGAGCCATACCATGGTCAACAAGTTCACTCAACTGAGAAGCTTGGTAATCCTACTTTTGTTGATAGGTAGAGATGTGGAAGGCAGTGAGGTGTGGCTCGGATTGAAAGAATAAAGAGGAGTGTGTCTGTTAACTTTTGTGAGTTGGAGAAAACAAGGAGAATTAAGTGAAAGAAAGTGTCAGACTTATGGGGGGAGAGAAAAGTTATATGAAACTAAATATAGACTCATAAATAATACCTAGCTATTTTAAGCATACCCCATTAAAGGAATTAACCCAAACATAGAATATCAAATAATAAGATAAATATATATGTGAACCTATCAATTATGCGCATAGGTTACTGTGCCGTACAAAACCGATGAAACAACAACTAATTTCATCATTAAATCAATAAATAAGAATTAAAAATTAATAATATTCAAATCATAATGGTATTTGTGTTAAATATAGATCATTCAAAGTTAGCCTAAATGTTAAAAATGATTTCTACCGTAAAACTTAGTTACGAAATTTAGCGAAACATGATTATAAAGTTTTTAAAACGTATAAAAAGATATAACAAAAATAGAGTGAAAAGATTAAATCGAAAATCAATGCGCATCTTCTTCTTTCCTGCTCTATATCCGTGTCTCTGCACCTTTTCTCTTTGGTTTCCGGCGCTCTGTTCTTGTCAGAAACTGTCCGCCACCCTTCACCAGTCGTCAAATACCCAGAACAAGCCAAGCCTCTCTCTACAGCCCCTCACAAAAACTCCGCCTCTCTTTTCTTTACACATAGTCTCCGCCTCCAACCAGAACTTTTCTTCTATCAATCTCCCCTCTCTACTTTTTTTGTTTTCTTTTTATATCATCTAATCTCCTCTCTCCGCTCCCTGTGGATTTGACACGTATTTGCCTCTTCTACATTGTAAACGTCGTCCGATTGTGGTTATTTATATAGGTATTTTTAAAAACCTTTCAATTTTTGGCGCCACTACCGAGGAATGGTTGTGGAATATTGAAATTAGTATTTTCTAATCGTAGTTTAGGTTTTTATCCTATTTATTTTATTTTGTATAATTATTTTTTTTGAATTTTTAGTTCTTTTTGTCCAGTTTTATGTCTGAGAATTTGGTTTCAGGTACTTTTGGGGTTGCTCCGGGTCGTCTAGCTCAATAACATTTGTCTGCTTTAAAATACTCACGAGTTCCTTGCTTGTGAGTTATATATTGAACGATTCTGGACATGTTAGGCGCTCGTTTCCATAAATTGTGAATGTTGATACGAGGTACTAGTACTGTTTTTCGAAGTGGGAAAATATTTAGTAGAGTTCTTTGAACTCTTCCATTCCAATTATAAGGGTGGGAGCAATTTTTTCTTTTCTTTTGTGGTGTGATTTATGGAATAAATGAATTGGTGATTGCTTGTTTGTTTACTTCCTGAATTTGCACCAATTTTATTTTGTATAATTTTTTTTTTATATTTTTTGTGTATATGGAGTCTGGTGACATGACATCCTTTCTAGCATTTTGGAACTTATCCAAAAAGTTCCAGAAAGAAGAGTCAGAAAATGAGTTATTTACTGAAACAATTGGAGAATATGCTTGATGAAATTCACATTATCAGGAACCCATAAGAGCAAAGTGTGTAAATCATGATTGAAATTATTCTCACGATTATGATCATTGCAAACCTTGTGAAGGATATGATTATTACCAACCGTACCTAGGTTGTGAGACATATTTTACCGATTCCATTTATTATTCATATGCTTCTCAGTCACGGTATGATAGAGACCATCCAGTATATTGTGAATCGTCTCCACCATCTTTGCTTGATCCCCTTAAAAAAGACATTGTTGAAACGGGCCAATGCTAGTGAGTTATTTTTTGTTGAAGTGAGTAAAACCCATGCTTATTGTGATCAATTTTCTAAAAAAAATGATTTATTGATTGCTCAACTAACGCACTCGGTGAATAGATGTGGTCTTAGTGAGGATACAAATTATAAATTTTTCAAATAATCATGATATTAATAACGAAACCGTTTTAAATGATGAATCAGTATGTATTGAGAATGATGATGTGTGGCTCTTAAGGATATTACACGAGAGAAATGATTGTACATGTTCTTCCTATGACTTAGGAGAATCAGTAGAATATTTCAAGGACACGAATGACCATGTAACACTAGAGATTTTGGAAGGATTATCGAATTTCTCACAAGAGGACAATATAGAGAATTCTGAATCCATATTATATGTCATTTCTTCTGATAGGGTTCCTAGTTTAGGATTAGATGTGTATGCTTCAAAAAATTTATTGGACTACTTTGCTTCTCGTGACATCTATGTATATGTGCATGTTTCTTCTACAGTTTCAGCTCCCATCCATATCGACTCCTTTGACTTGGTTATTTTTGTTCAAAATGATATACCCTTTGCAAAAACTAGGTTTGGGGGTTTTATCTTTTCACTCTACTTTTGTTGTATCTTTTTATGGGTTTCGAGAAATTCATAGCTATGTCCTGCTAAACTTTGTAACTAGGGTTTTATGGTAGAAATCAATTTTAGCATCTAGGTTAACTTTGAATGAATTATATTTAGCACAAATGCCATTATGATTTTAATATAATAAATTCTTAATTATTATTTATTGATTTATTGATGAAATTGGTTCTTGCTTCAACGGTTCTGTACGATACAGTAACCTATGCACATAATTGATAGGTTCTAAAATATATTTGTTTTATTATTTGATGTTCTATTCTTGGGTTAATTCCTTTGATGGGGTGTGCTTAGAATAGCCATGTATTATTTGTGAGCCTATATTTAGTTTCTCATAATTTTTCCGCTGATGCAATTTGATGGTGCACGCTTGGATTTAGTCTTTTGATGTGTTATGCTTAGGGTATACCAGTGATATTTGCGATTCTATATATATAATAGGTGATGTCGATAGAACAAAGAATAAATAATATTATGAATTATGTTTCATTTCAGTATTGAATAAAAATAATGGTGGATACTATGAACCCTAATTACCGTCTGTGTATTTAATTTATTAGTTTAGTTTAGTTTATTTCATTCGAATTCTTAAAAATCCCAAAAACAACATCCTTGGTTTGTTTATTACAGTACTAATTTATAGTTTTTTCCCGCTCTCTGTGGGTTTGACCCGTATTTGCCGCTTCTTTATTGTAGACGTCGTGCGATTGTGGTTATTTATATAAGTATTTTCAAAATCCTACCAGTGTGGTGAATCCGGACACAAAAACAGTGACTGTCACAAAGGAGAACGGGTAAATAAGGTGATGTTCGCTAAAGAAAACAGTGACGATGATGGTAAGACTCAGTTTGATGATTATCCTGAAGATGCTGAACCCTTCGATGAAGTTTTCTTCGGAGATCAAGGAGTGAACTTTGTGATGGGAAGAAGTTTCCTTACTCTGCGTCAAGAAGAAGGCGACCTATGGTTGCGCACCAATATATTCCAGTCAACTTGCATGATAGAAGGAAAGGTTTGTCGTTTAGTTATTGATCCTCACAGTTACGAGAATCTGGTTGATGAAGAGGTCGTGAAAATACTCAAGCTGGAAACCAAGGCACATCCATATCCATACAAGTTGTCTTTGCTTAAGAAAGGGAATGAGGTAAATGTAAAAAAACGTTGGTTGATTTCTTTTTCAATTGGTGACAAATATAAAGATAAAGTACGGTGTGATGTTACGAGTATGGATGCATGTCACTTGTTATCAGGTCGTCAATGGGAGTTTGACAGGAAAAGTAGTCATGATAATTTTAAGAACACCTACAACTTTTTACGGAATGACGTACGTGTAGTACTTGTACCTACTAAGGAGATTATTCCTAAACCATCTACTAGAGAAGCTACCAATCTTTTGTCATTCAAGAAATTTGAAGATGAGATAGAAGTTGCAGGTGATTGTATGTGTTGATTGGCAAAGAAAAACAGGCTGAAATTTGTATCCACATTGTAGCTCAACCTTTAATTGAAGAATTTGTGGATGTCTTTCCTAATAAATTGCCTGATGAGTTACCAACACTCTGGGATATTCAACATCGTATTGATCTAGTTCCTGGATCAAGCTTGCAAAAAAAAAAAAACATTACAAAATGAGTCCTAAAAAGCTTGAAGAACTTCGTACCCAAGTAGAAGACTTGTTACAAAAATGGATTGATCCGACAAAGTCTAAGTCCATGTGCAGTACCGGCCTTGTTGATCCCAAAGAAATATGGTATGTGGAGGATGTGTGTTGACAGTCGCGCTATAAACAAAATCACAGTCAAATACCGTTTTTCTATTCTAAGGTTGGATGACTTGTTAGATCAGTTGAGTGGAGCGCAAATATTTAGCAAGCTAGATTCGAAAAAAAGATACCATCAGATAAGGATTCGTGAAGGTGATGAGTGGAAGACTGCTTTTAAAACTCGAGAGGATTTATATGAGTGGTTGGTTATGCCATTTGATTTAACCAATGCACCAAGTACATTAATGCTTGCCATGAATCAAGTACCAAAACCTTTTATCGGTACTTTTGTGGTTGTTTATTTTGATAAAATTCTCGTTTATAGTGCTAATATGGACTTGCATGTCCAGCATCTTCGAGAAGTTCTTTCTGTGTTACGCAGGGAAAAACTATGTGCAGCCATTAAGAAGATAAATCAGGTTTTATTCCTCGGTTATGTTGTGACCAAGGATGTGATCAAAGTAAACGAGTCCAAGGTTGAAGATGTGAAAAATTGGACTAAACATACTACTTTGCACGAGGTAAGGAGTTTCCAAGGTTTTGTTTCTTTTTACCGATGTTTTATTCCATACTTCAATACCATTATGGCCCTAATAACTGAATGCATGAAAGGAGGGAAAATTTCATGGTCTGACGAAGGTGATGAAACCTTTGAAGCTGTCAAGAAAAAGCTAATTATTGCACCGCTGTTAGTGCTATCTGATTTTAGCAAGTCGTTTGAATTACATTGTGACGCATCAAAAGTGGGGGTTGGAGCTGTTTTGGGTCAAGAAGGACGCCCAATAGCTTATTTCAGTGAGAAGTTGAATGGTACTAAGCTCAACTATAGTAATTATGATGTGGAGTTTTATGCAATAGTTCAGGATTTAAAGCATTGGTGTCATTATCTTATTCATAATGTTTTCTGATCATGATTCTTTGAAGCACATCAATAGTCAAGAAAAACTTTCTTTTAGATATGGTAAGTGATAGACACATTTATATGTCTTATTGGAGCTTATTTTTATATTGTTTTTTCTCTATTGTTGTACTAATATTATCATTTTCTATATCTTTAGGTATTTTTGCGAAATAAAAGATCGTGAAAAATTAAGCTTGAAAAGTGCTAAAAACACCCAATCAAAAGTTAGAAAGGCACCCGGAAAATTAATAAAGGCACCCAAGTGAATTGATAAAGGCATCCTAGACTTGGATAAGGGCACCCCTCTCTTTGAGTTCAAAAATCAAATTGGCGGGAAAATTATTCACTCTATCTGTATGAATTGGGATCGAGATTTTGGAGGATATTTTGGAGTTAAGACGAGAAGATTCTTTCCTTATCAAGAGCAACTTGTTCACGACCCAAGAGACATACAAAATAAGAATCGTGTGAAACAACTATTCCTAAAAAAATCATGTCGCGGCAATAAAATAGGGAGAGGAAAATATATGTCGAGAAGCTAGACAATTTCTTTCCTATTACCACTCGATTATGTTCCCATATCTTCTGGACAACTCAAACAACAACGAGAAGAAAATAATCACAGATCGAGATTAAAACAACAAGAAATATATCATCGAGATTTGCCATTAACTGCCAAGATTTGATCATTGATTTGAGAAGATTTGATGGTGTTTAGTATAAAAAGGGAGGATGGAATTGAGTTACAGGAGGCTGGCTTCTGCCAGAAAGAAAGAAAAAAAAACTTCACCAGAAAATTTTGTTGCTTCACACAAAGAAGAGAAGAAGAAGAAGAAGAAACTGTTGCAAAAAGGTTGAAGAAATCGTTGCAAAAGGTTAAACTGTTGTTGATAAATGTGGCTAAAACATACATATTTAAGGGCCCACAACAACGGTTCTGTAAATGGTGAAAGCAACAGTTTAGGAATTTAAGCTCACGGAAGAAGTCGTTTATTCCTTGAATCTTTCTAATTATTTAGCGACACCATTGGTCCGTCCTTCTGTTAAGTGCACCTGAAATGAGTCGTTGATTTATTAAACACTCTTTGTAAGTATTGTTTCATTAATGAATACTTTGGGTAATTGTTTTTCTTCCATTCTCTTCTCCATGAGTAGATAAATCCTCCCATAGGATTAGAGAGTGAGTCATACTATGCTTGCTAGCATGTTATGACTATTTCTATAATAATTTTCTCTTGGTCCTTATTTCTTGTTTACTAATGATAGTAATTTCTTCACGTGTCCTATAATGCTTAAATAGTTGATTTATTTATCCTTGTTATAGACTAACTTTTAAAATGAAGAGAATTGTTAATCTTTTGAGAAAAAATAATTAACTGAAAATATGTATTTTTCGAGACGCATATAATTGTCCTCAGTCGTGTTGAGTAATAATTTGAAAAAATTATAGAAAATAGTTACAAACATCTAGTTGGCATAGTTGTGATGAAATCTATACATCCTAGGTTTCCTTTCTTTTGTAAATCATTTTTAGTATTTTTAGAATTTTTATTTTAGAATTAAATCATCAAAATCAATTTGTCATTAGCAAAATAATTAATTGAAAACTAGAGATTGCAAATTCTGAAATCCCTGTGAAACGAACCGTGCTTGCATACTGTCTTATCGACAGTCATGCTCTTGCGGTATAAATTAAAATCCCATCAGTAAGTGGGATGGTTATCTGCAAGAGTTCACTTTTGTGCTGAAAGACAAGGATGAATCGTATAATCAAGTTGTTGATCCCTTAAGTCGCAGGAGTCTATTACTCAATACTATGAGAACTATTGGATTTCGATTCATAGTTTAATCTTATTCCAACTGATCCATATTTCGTGGAAATTGTTGATTTTCTCAATACAAGAGCGAAAAAGTGACTACCATATGCATGATGGTTTTCTCTTAGAGGGGAATCAGTTACTATTCCGGATTCAAGTCTTCGAGTGAAGATTCTCAAAGAGTTACATGAAGAAGAACATATGGGCATCGACAAGACTTTTTAACTTGTTTCGAAGTCGTATTATTGACCGACAATGAGATGTGAGGTCGGAAGGTTTGTGGATAGATATGGAATCTATCAATTATCGAAGGAAAAAACGTATAATGCAGGTTTGTATATTCTGTTGAAGGTTCCTAGTCATCCTTGGACAAATTTGAGTAGGGATTTCGTATTGGGTTTACTATGAACTCAACGGGGTAATGATTCAGTATTTGTAGTGGTTGATCATTTTTATAAAATGACACACTTTATTGCTTGCAAGAAGACTACTAATGCATTAAAGGTAGCTGAATTATTCTTTTGAGAGATATATCGTTTACATGGATTGCCAAGTCTCATTGTATCTGATCGAGACACAAGATTTCCGGGAAGACTTTGTGGAAGTTAGCTAACACAAAACTTAATTTGACATCCTCAGAGTACAGACAAACGAAAGTGGTGAATCGTTCATTGGGTGATAAATTGCGATGTCTGGTTGGAGAAAATCTAAAGAGTTGTGATCAGAAACTTTGTCAACCTGAGTTTGCGTTTAATCGCTCTGCAAACCGTAGTCTGGGTATGAGTCTTTTTGAGGTTGTTTATGTCTACAATTCACGAGTACCATTAGATTTAGCACCTACTCCAAACTTACAAAAGAATTGATGCTCGAGCTGAAGAACATATCCAACAGTTGCAACATGTTCACAAGTTGGCTGAAGAGCAGTTACGTACTTCGGGCTAATGAGAAGTATAAGCATGCGGCAGATATAAAGCGCAGAGATGTAAATTTTGAAGTAGGATATTTTGTGTGGGTAATATTAACAAAGGATCATTTCTTTATGTGTGAGTATAACAAGCTGAAGGCACGAAAGATTGGTCCAGTGGAAATAAATGCTAAGATTAATTCAAATGGTTATAAGTTGAAGTTGTCTAGCCATATCCGTACTTATGAAGTTTTCAATGTCAAACACTTGATGTCGTATCATGAAGATAATTCATGTGACGATGATCAACCAAATTCGAGGGCGAATTTCTCTCAACCCCAGGAGAATGATGCGGATGGGAAAGCTATGGCACGCACGCTATATTATTTGGAAGTTAAAGACCCGAGTGTCGTAATTTAGTTCAAGAGGAGTCCATTTTGATGGGAAAAAACCCAAACATCAAGACATGTCGATCTATAGATCCACAAGGTCACCAGAATTCAGCCAAATTATGTCGTTTAGGGCTTCAAACAACCGTTTCAATTTGTTATTTTAGAAAAGTTTTTATTTTATTAATAACTTCTTCTTTAAGAGTCCATTCGGGTCACCGTTTGTAGCATATAGTTTTATTTCAATGGTACTTCATTATTCTAGGTAAAATCAAATTTTTCAAAAATAGCAAATTAAGGTTTGAGTCGGTATTGAGCTTTTTCATCCTTTCTTGTTCCACAAGTTAGGGCTTTTCCCAAAGTCTTTTAAGAAACTTCAAGTTATTGTTTTAGACAGTTGATTTTGATTAATAAAATGTATTTCAATGAACTTGTTCAAGTTCAAGTTTAATTCTAATTTTTATTTATAGTCGGAAAACCGAGGTCTAAATAATTATATATGTTCATAATCGCTATTCATAGGAATAATTTGAGGTCTGAACAAACTGTTCTTCGTTATTTTCAATAATTTCGGCTGCATCATTAGGTTTGTTAGTTTATGAATGAATAAATTTGGTTGGTTTAAAAACTGTTGTGGTTGGATAAGGCGCGACAAAATAACTACAATTTGGGCCAAAAATACAAGCATTATGGCAGTTTTTCAAGCTACAATCGGTCGACGTGAACATATATATCGACTGGTTATAGTTTTTCCAGGCTTACAGAATTGGTTGATACATTCGTATTGACGACTCTGGGCATGAGAAAATGCTAATTTTATGTTGGTTTTTTAGGCTACAATCGGTTGTTGTGGGAAACCATATCAACCGATTATAAGTAGAGGAAATGCCAATTTTTCTGGTTGTTTTTTAGGATACAATCAGTCGACGTGGACATCCATATCGATTGATTATTGTTATGGGAAAAGCCAATTTTTTGGCTATTATTTTTCCTGAATCGGTCGATGTGGACATATATATCGACCGATTACAACAAACCATTTTTTTCAACATTTTGTTAAGCGTAATTGGTCGACGTGGACATATATATCGATCGTGTGTGCTAAATTATTTTACCATATTTTGAATTTTTTGAAAAAACTAATCGTTAGGTATTCCTTTAGGACCTCTTTACCAGACACAATTTTCCCCAAACTTGCACCTTTTATTGAATCCCACTTCATCCACTGTTCAAATAAACCTGGAAAAATAGAATAAGAAACAGAAGAAGATATGAAGCTCATTAAGTCGTTCATTTCTTTCTTCCACAAACGTATGAATAAAATTTATTTTATGTTTTAAAGAGAATTAAAGAATTCTTTTATGAGTGCACCAGGAATCCTAAACACCACAAATGGAGAGACTTAGCGTTTAGATTCGACAATATCAAAAGGGAAATGCGAGAGTTCCGTAAAACTAGAACAATGATTACCGACCATCATCCCCAAGCTTCTCGTAGAGAGAAAGTGAGTAATTCAGCATGTTTTTCCCTACCTCATCGTTTGATGTTTGCATACTAACGTGTAATTTATTTAATTTCAGGTCGAACGATTTCATAGCATATAGCGAATACAAAATAAGGAAAGAATGTTCATGCAGCGTAATTTATTTAATTTCAGGTCGAACGATTTCATAGCATATAGCGAATACGAAATAAGGAAAGAATGTTCATGCAACGAGGGAATATATCGTGTTGAAAAATCATGCTCAAAGGTACATTAACAATGTAGTAAATTATGTAATGCGCTGATTTCCTAAACTATATAATGCGTTTATTTCCTAAAACTATGAAGGAAATTTTTCTATATGAAAGTGCGGCACAATCGTTTAATAAGAACATCCATATCGGCCGTATTTAACAATAAGCATTTATATAAACAAATATTCATCTATTCCTAGTGTTTTTCGTGATTGAAGAACAACAATCCAGTATCGGCATATGTGAGACATCGTATCCACCGATTCTAATTAGATGTTCTTAAAAAAAAAAAAACTTTTTCAAAAAAATTTATGTTTTGAATTTTCAATTAACATTAATTAATTTTTCAATTAACACTGTTAATTAATAACTAACACAATTAATTAATATTAATTAATTAGAGATAATTAGCCGTTAAAAAATTAGGTTGATACGGGGTTTCGTGAATTACTTCAAAATGATCTTATTGAGTAAGTCTCATTGGAATAGGCCTTTATTTAGCCAGGTTATTTAGAGAAGCACAACTGCAATCCTCACAATTACGCTACATTACATTAACTGTTTTAGTGGCCATTTTTGTCGCATAAAACAGACGTTCCCATGATCTAATCCTAAAGGTCGGAGGATAACTTTACCTTACTTAGAGATGCACAAGAACCGACCGGAACCAAGAGAACCGGGATAGAACCAGACCGAAACCGAGGATCTCGGGACAGGTACAAGGACAAAAATAGAGAACCGACTATACCCAGGTACCAGGTACTGGTTCTATCTAAGAACCGAGTCGTACCGAACCGAATGTACCGGTTGTTTTGAGACGTTGATTCGATAATAGATTATTAATCATAGCCGTCTATTTCTAGGTCATATTAACTTAATCACTTTCACTCACGATTTATGTTCCTCTGGAATAAGCTTCTTCATTTTTACTGCAAATCCTATCAAATGCAACTTTGTCTTCAACTGTTTGAAGAAATACCTTACAGAGATGTAGTCTCTTTCAATACAATTATTTCGGCCTCCTTTCATAGTAATAGTGGTAGCCTTGGAGAAGGTATAGATAGAGTTATTCTCAAAGATGAAAAGAGAGGATCTTGACCCAAATCATATTACATTATCTGCACTAATCGGTGCTTGTGCTGGTTCTTTAGCTAGTATGAAATTAGCTGAAATATTTCATGGTCAAGCAATTCGATATGGGTTTTTTTCTGATCGCTTTGTTGGAAGATCTTTAGTTGATAACTTTGGAAAAAAATGAAATTAAAGGAAGCTGTACATGCATTTGATGACATAGTGGAGTTAGATTTGGTTTCGTGTAATATAATGATCGATTGTTTTACACGTAATGGACGTGAAAAAGCAATGGAAATGTTTTTGAGGTTACGAAGCGAGGGTGTAGAATTTGATAGCTTCACTTTGGCAAGCATATTAAAAACGTATTCAGATTCAAAAAATTTGAAAAAAAGAATGGAGATCATGGGTGTGTTATTAAATCCGGCTTGGCTTCTGAAATACCCACTAGTAATGCACTTGTCACAATGTATTCCAAATGCGAAGAAGAATCAATATCTGCTAGAAAAATATTTGAGAGGACTCAATCACCTAATATCATCTCCTGGACTGCAATTATTGCTGGGTTTATGCAAAATGGGCGGAATAATGAAGCAATTAAGTTCTATGAAAGAATGCTAAAATTTGGGATGAAGGAAAATCAATTCACCTTTGCTAGTATTCTTCCCGCTTACAGTAGTTTACAAGGTTGGAGCAAGGGATGCAAGTTCATGGCAGGATAATTAAGTCAGGATTCTTATCAGATACATTGGTGGGCAATGCTCTTATTGATATGTATTTCAAGTGTGGAAGCTTGATAGAAGCAAAAAAAATGATGTTCGAAACAATGGAAAAACACGATGTTGTTTCTTGGACAATGATGATTATAGGATTTGATCAGCATGGAAAAGGAAAAGAAAAAAAACCGGGAACTTTGAACAGGTATAAAAACGGAACCGAACCGAATAATACATGGTACATGTATAGGTACATAGATAGAAACCGACTATAAAAAAGTACAGGTATTCGGCTCTGCCAATAACCAAACCGAACCGACCTTTGTGTATCCCTAACCTTACTCATTCCTTAAACTCAGTGATTAAACAAACAAAGTTACAACCCTCCACTTCACTCTGAATTTGATTGTCTGGGCTGTAATAGATTTGCCTTGAAGACTCTGCTCAACACATCTCAGAAAAGATGCTTCCGCTACCTTGATCAATTCATTTATCTTTACAAATAAAAACAAACAACAACTTACGTTAAAACTGGTCCCAACCAAAATCCCTATCAAATCCGTCTCTATAACCAAGACGGCCCATAATTGGATGTCATTAGATGTTTTATATTTAACAACAAATACACAAAATCATCCAAACCAAACTATACATGCAAACACTGTCTGCAGCGTTCATCAATGGCTCCAACTTTAGGTACACTTCTTGTAATCTTTTCTCTCTTCTTTTTTCCTCTCACTCACTCTCATCAACATCCACTAGACCCCCTAACGCCATCAGAGTTCATTCAAATTCAAACCATAGTAAAAAACTCGTATGCAAATTCTACCAACAACTTAACTTTCCAATATGTTGTTCTAGAAGAACCAAACAAATCAAAAGTTCTTTCATGGATTAATCATTCTTCATCCAAAACAAAAAACGACTTGCCTCGTATGTCCTTTGTAATAACACGAATCAACGAAGAAACACATGAAATCATCGTAGATATATCGAACAAGTCCATCGTTTCCGATAAAGTTTATACTGGCCATGGTTATCCAATTCTTACATTTGAGGAACAAACAGCAGCAAGTAACCTTGTTCTAACATACCCACCGTTTCTACGTTCCATTAAGAAGAGAAAACTCAACCTATCTGAAATTGTTTGTGCATCTTTTTCAGTTGGATGGTTCGGAGAGAAAAAGAAAAATGTTAAGAGAGATACGAAAATATTGTGTTTTTATTTGGACGGGACAGTGAATTTGTATGCTAGACCTATTGAAGGTGTTACTATTGTGGTTAACTTAGATGTGATGAAGGTAACAGGGTATACCGATAGGTTAACAGTTACTATGCCGAAAGCTGAAGGAACTGAGTATAGGAAAGCCAAACTGAAATCGCCATTGTTAGGCCAACGGTCAAAGGGTATTACGGTTATTCAAGACAGACGCGGGTTCGACGTTGATGGCCATTCTATAAGGTTAGTGTCAATCTTTGTCTTTATATTTTTTTTTTTTCATTTTTTCTCTTGTGGAATTTTTCGTATGATGGGAACTTTGTGGAAAATGAAGTATGAACATGCAATGTAAAGGATTTCAATTGTTTAGCCTCAATGGGCACACCTAACAATGCATTGGGGTAAATAACTGACTGTCAAATTCAAATGTTAGTTTTCAAATTGCAAGATGAAAGTTCAATTGTTCACCAATTGTTAAAAAATAAATAAATTATCATATAATTTGGCCGGTAGAACGTCAAGTCCGTAAAAGCTTCCTTTGTATAGGTTTATAGAGTTGTCGTGTATCTTTGGGATTGAGATGAACTATTCTTTTATGTATTACAAGACGTCCATAATCATTTTTGTCAAACTTGTCGCTGTTTCTCATACTTACCAAAATATATACCTTTAGGATTGGACCAGAACCTTGGTAGGGTACACGCCATTTGCAAACTCGCATTCTTGGTGGGCGGCCATTTAAACCATTTAGGTAACTTAACTCTTTGGAACGATGCTTTGGAGTGAGTCTCATAATTAACTCACCATAGCCTAATTACAAGTGGGGTGCATTTTATCATTTCCATTGAAGTATCCCTTTTATAAAAGACCAAGAAAGAATTAACCTGGTTTCTGTTTTGATAAAGGTTAATCTTGATCTTACATACCTCCAAATCGCGCAAGGACTAGACATGTACGACAGAGGAAAACATAACTAGATTACCGCACGTAGTGGGAGAGAAAAACATAACTTGATTACCGCATTCAGTGGGTGATAACCAAACCTTTTGTAACTATTTTTCAATTTTTTTAAATTCGTTGGTCATTTAAAACTATCATAATCAATTTTAAATAAATTATATTTAATTTATAGTGTAGTTGTAAAAATTATTTGTTTTCTTTTTTTTCTCCCCCATGTCATCATAAAGAAAGACTCCCTTCCATTGTCCAATAAAAAATAACAGTCAAATCTAAAAACACTTGTATCAAGTTGGTTGGTGTTATTTAGAATTTACAAAGTTGATTTTGTTTTTATTTTTTTTTTGTAAATTTTAGGTGGGCGAATTGGAAATTCCACCAAAGTTTCGATACACGCGCAGGTTCTGTAATATCTATGGCATCAATTTACGATCAAGAAATGGAGAAATTTCGCCATGTCCTGTACAAGGGATTTGTTTCTGAACTTTTTGTACCATATATGGATCCATCAGAAGAATGGTACTACAAGACATTCTTTGATGCCGGTGAATATGGATTAGGATTATCTGCATCTCCACTTGAACCCTATAAAGACTGTCCAGCAAATGCAGTGTTTATGGATGGGTATTATGCCGGACAAGATGGCACACCGGTACAAGTTGAAAACGTTTTTTGTATTTTCGAAAAATATGCTGGAGATATCATTTGGCGCCATACCGAAGTTGCTATCCCGGGTAAATTTGTAAGTGGAGTTCCTACTAAATTAGTTGCTCTCTTTTATTAGATTTTTCATTGAAGCTGTTTTAGTTAGGAGGATTTTATGGCTGTAATTGGTTTTCTTTTGCAGATAAGGGAGGTTAGGGAAGATGTGAGCTTAGTAGTGAGGATGGTTTCAACTGTTAGTAACTATGACTACATTGTTGACTGGGAATTCAAACAGAGTGGCTCAATTAAAGTTGGGGTAAGAAAATTCATTCTAGATACTTTAAAGTAGGCTCATTTAGGATAATATACGCTTCTTTGGTGATATCTACATCATCTTGCATACTTAATTGTCAGAGGCTGATTAGACAGTATTTTAGTGCAATTGCATCCCCAACCTCCAGTCAGGGTTGTTAAATATATTGCGGTAGAATTGTTGGACATAAGTTGTAAAATATGTCATGTATATTTCTACTATAAATCTAAAGGACCCAATTTTATTGCATGACACCAGGTGGGGATAACTGGAATCCTAGAAGTGAAAGGTGCAGAATACACCCTCAAAGACCAGATCAAGGAGGAAATATACGGTACTTTATTAGCTGACTATACTGTAGGGGTATACCACGACCATTTCCTAACCTACCATCTTGATCTCGACGTTGACGGTCATGACAACTCTTTTGTGAAATCCACCTTAAAAACGAAGAGAGCTAAATCTGAGAGCTCCAAGAGGAAGAGTTATTGGACAGTGGATAAAGAAAAAGCAAAAACTGAATCAGAAGCAAAGATAAGACTTGGGATGAAGCCTACAGAATTGTTTGTTGTAAATCCTAATAAGAAAACCAAAAATGGGAAATGATGTCGGGTACCATCTGATTCCCGGATCACAAACAAGCCCACTTTTGTCGGACGATGACTATGTTCAAATTCGCGGGGCATTTACGAAGTATCAAGTTTGGGTTACCCCTTATAATAAGTCTGAGAAATGGGTTGGTGGTGTTGATATGCCTTGAATCAGTCGTTGGTCGGAATACTACGGGGAGTCCTAAACGGTATACATAATGTATTAGCGCTGGATTCGTTTTCCGTTTTCTAGTCGAATTAGGGTTTATTTCTTTGCCCTATATATATACACACGTTGTACCTAGAATGTGTGTAACTCAGTATTCTTCTCTATAATAAAACTCTGCTTTCTCTGTTGTGGATGTAGCTAACGTAACAGTTAGTGAACCACGTAAATCTTTGTGTCTCGATCTCTATTATTGTTCTCGTTCGATCTCTCGTTACAACAAATTGGTATCAGAGCGAGGTTCGATTTCCGCCGAGAACGATGTCCGGATCCATGATGAAGATCGACAGGTTTACCGGGAGAAATAGTTTTAGTCTGTAGCAAATCAAGATGCGGGCTTTGTTGAAGCAACAAGGTCTTTGGTTGCCGTTAGCTTCGGATAAGAAGGGCGCAGATACATCCACCGTTGAGTATGCGACTATGGAGGAGAAGTCTCGCTCAACGATTATGCTGTGTCTCGCGGACGACGTAATCACTGAAGTCGCAGATCAGGAAAAGGCCGCCGTTTTGTGGTTAAAGTTGGAAAGCCTCTACATGACGAAATCGCTGACCAACAAGTTGATGCTGAAGCAACATCTTTTCAGTCTGCGCATGTCTGAAGGTATGCCTCTTAGAGATCCCCTAGATCAAGTTAATACTATTCTGCTTGAATTGCGTAATATTGATGAGGTGGTGGAAGATGAGGATGCTGCCTTAATGTTGCTGGTGTCTCTGCCTCCGTCGTATGAGAATTTTAGAGAGTCTTTTATTGCCGGAAAAGATACTATAACGCTGGAAGAGGTTAGGTCGTCTCTTCATACCAGGGAGATGCGGCATAAGGCTGTTGGAACAGGTACAGAAAATCAGGCTTCCGGGTTGACGACAAAAGGAAGCAAGGACGGTAAGAATGGCAAGAAAAATTCCGGCTATAAATGACCAAAAGACGTATGTGCCTACTGTAAGGAGAAAGGTCATTGGAAGTAGGAATGTCCTAAGAAGAATAAGCAACAAGAACATAACAATGGATCTGCAACATTAGCTGAATGTGGAAACACTTCAGAGGGAGATTTTGTTCTGCTAGCAGATGATAACACACATCAGTCTGATGTGTGGTTCCTTGACTCTGGGCGTCCTACCATATATGTCCCAAAAGAGAGTTATTTACTACGTACAGCCGTGCAGATGGGGGCAGTGTCTCTATGACAATCGGGTCTGTCTGCAAGGTGATTGGAATCGGCTCAATCAGGTTTAGGACACATGATGGGAGGCTCTGCACATTGAAGGAAGTCAGACATGTGCCACTCTTGACAAGGAATGTGATATCCTTGAGTCTGCTAGACAGCAAGGGTTTCAGTTTCAAAGGTGAAGGTGGAGGTTTGCATGTCTGCAAAGGTTCTGATGTGATTCTGAAAGGTGTCAAGCATGGAACTTTGTATGTATTACAGGGTTCAACAGTCACAGAAAATGAGGTTGTTGTTGAGGAGGTGGAGGTACAATTCAGTCCAGAGGAGAATCAGGCACCTAAGTTGGTTGACGACCAACTACCACCATCAGTTACCGAAGAGCAAGATGCAGATGAGTCTGAGAATGCACCACCAGAGGAAGTTGAACATCGGAGCATTGCTACAGACCGACCTAGAAGGGTTGGAATAAAACCTCCAGCGAGGTACAGGTTTGACGATTTGGTGGGTTATGCATTGCAGGTGGCCGAGGAGGTGGAGGATCATGAGCCATCCACCTACAAGGCTGCAGTATCTGGAAACGAGTCAGCACTTGCTGCTCAGAATAAGTCAGATATTCAGAAGCTGAAGGGGTCTCTCAGTGCGGAGTTTGAGATGAAAGATCTGGGTGCTGCTCGGAAAATTCTGGGAGTAAAAATCTATAGGGATAGGAAGAAGAGAAAGCTTTTCCTATCACAGGAAGGGTACATCAAGAAGATTCTGAGCAGGTTTGGAATGTCAAGCCTATAGGGAAAATTCTGATCATCCAAGCCTATAGATACTCCAATTGCATCTAACAGCAAGTTGGGAATGTACACGGTTCAGACTTATGAGGAGAAAGAGTACATATCTCGAGTTCCATATGCTAGCGCAGTTGGAAGTATGATGTATGCTATGGTCTGCACTCGACCAGACTTAGCTTTTGCTGTTAGTGTGGTCAGTCGGTTTATGGTTCAGCCTGGGAAGGAACATTGGCAAGCTGTTAAGAGGATTTTCAGGTATCTTAGAGGTACTTCAGATGTCGGTCTCTGTTATGGGAACGATACTCGATGTTGAGTGGCTGGTTTCTCAGTTTCTGATTATGCTGGAGATGTGGACAGTATGAGATCTATGACTGGTTATGTGTTCACTCTTGGAGGTTCTGTTGTAAGCTGGAAGGCAACTCTATAACCTACAGTTACTTTGTCTACTACAGAGGCAGAATATATGGCCTTGACAGAAGCTGCTAAGGAAGGAATTTGGCTAAAGGGGCTGGTTAATGATCTAGGCCTACATCAGGATCAGGCTATAGTGTATTGTGACAGCTTGAGTGCAATATGCTTAACCAAGTATCAAGTCCATCATGAGAAGACGAAGCATATTGATGTCAGGTATCATTTTCTGAGAAATGAGAAGAAAATTGAAGTGAAGAAGGTAGGGACAACTGATAACCCTGCTGACATGTTCACCAAGCCAGTTCCTGAGAGCAAGTTACAACATTGCTTGGACTTGCTCAATATCACAAGTCAGTAGTCTGAGTCCTTGTCTAGGGGCATCTGAGGCAGAGAAAGGTTCTGGCACTATCATGGTGTATCTGTTTCTGTTGCTGGGAGGATTCAAGTCAAGGTGGAGATTTGTTGATATGCCTTGAATCAGTCGTTGGCCGGAATACTACGGGGAGTACGTAATGTATTATCGCTGGATTCGTTTTCCGTTTTCTAGTCCAATTAGGGTTTATTTCTTTGCCCTATATATATACACACGTTGTACCTAGAATGTGTGTAACTCAGTATTCTGCTCTATAATAAAACTCTGTTTTATCTGTTGTGGATGTAGCTAGCGTAACAGTTAGTGAACCACGTAAATCTCTGTGTCTCGATCTCTATTATTGTCTCGTTCGATCTTTCGTTACAACAGGTGGATTATATGCTGATCAGAGTCAAGGTGATGATACCTTAGCCACATGGAATAGCAGGTATGTAAATCTACAAGCTGTTATTAGTATCTTTAACGTGGACATAACTAGACCATTCTTAAGTATTTTCTCCCCGAAGACAATTCGCCCGCCATTTCGAAAAGGATGGAAGACCATCGTCTTCTTCTTCCAAATGATAAAATTAAGTCATCAAGATTTGAGGTGGGTCTGGAGTAGGTTCAGAGGGGTTTGGTTTGGTTAGCTGTTGTCTAGAGTATTGCAAGTGTGCCAAACTTCTATATCATGTTACTGTCTAGGTCCATTATTCTGTTACAGCGCCTAGACCCCATAGTTTCTTGGTGAGACTGGAATATAATAACATCGAATAATTAGCATCACCTTTTGGACCAGTTTATAATCGTGGACAGTAATATATTAGGAGATTCTAAACATTCATTAACCGACAAAGAATGCCCTTATATATTCTAAAGAGTAATTACCAACTATTCTTGTCCTCTTGTTTTCACTCCTTAAAAAAACTAAAAGGCTTGTTGACAATATTGAATATTGTTGGATTGCAGGAACAGGGAGATAGAAAACAAGGACATTGTTTTGTGGTATACGTTAGGATTTCATCATGTACCTTCCCAGGAAGACTTCCCGGTAATGCCAACGCTCAGTGGTGGATTTGAGCTTCGACCCGCGAATTTCTTTGAAAGCAATCCAGTCCTTAACACAAGGAGTCCCCCTAATCCTCGAACATTCCCTAATTGTGCCTCTGTAAACCCGTGAGCATACAATTGACATTCATGTACGAATAAAATCGCTTTTATCATATCCAAAATGTACTCGTTAACCAGTGCTTAATTAATAGCAGAACGTACCTTCCAAACCTTATTACTCATGAGTCAAGTTAAGTGGGTGGATGCGCAACATGCATTAGATTACATGTCCATTAATGGCTATTCATTATGCAAATATACTTTGGTAGCAGGTTTGAACGGATGTTGATGAATCGAACAAGACAGACATATCTTTAATTTGACTACTTAAATCACACAAACCCAAGTTAAGCAAAGGGTTAAGCTTTCCAAAAACATAAAAAAAAAAACAAATAAACACAGCCTAAATATGATTTGAACCTGGCTCAGATTGGGACATCAAGTCTGCAAAAACCAAGAACTACAAGTTCATGGTAAACATTTTTACTTTTATAAAGTTGACATATTTTTTAAAAAGCTCGCAGCCTTTCCAAGTTGACACTTGAACAGTTTGGTGCAGATCCATCACTAACACTCAGAACTTGTTAGCACGCTTGGTCAATTTTTCATATAAAACTCTATTATCTAACATATCATCACAAATTCATTAACCAAATGCATATGTTTTTAGCTAGATAAATCAAATACCTACTAGCTAGTATTAATGGCTATATCTTCTCTTTTCCTGGTTTTTCTTTTTCAATTTTGCTTCACATCTACTACTACTACTAGTCTTAAACACCCTTTGGACGCTTTAACACCCTCTGAAATAACCCAAATAAAAAACATAATCCATAATTCTCACCTAGGACAATCTTCTCCAAACATATCTTTTCATTATGTTGATCTCGAAGAACCAGAGAAAGCCGATGTAATTCAATGGTTGTCGTCAACAAAACGCAGCAAAGCATCTCTTCTTCCACGCCGAGCCAAGGTTGTGGTTCAAGATCGGGACTTAATCCATGAAATTGTTGTGGACTTAAGTGCTGGTTATATCGTATTAGACCAAGTCTACACTGGATATGGATATCCTAGGTTCACATTCGAGGAACTATACCAAACTACTAAATTGCCTGCAAAATATCCCAAATTCAAGCTCTCAATTCAAAAGAGAAGTTTGAATTTGTCAGATGTTTTTGTTTGCCCCTCACTGCAGGGTGGTTTGGAGAACGTACAAAGAAAAGAAGCCTAAAAGTGGTATATTACTATAAACAAGGAACAAACAACATATATGCAAGACCTATTGAGGGGATTTCTATGTTAGTTGATGTAAAGTTGATGCAAATAACAGGATATTTAGATAGATTCCGAGCTCCAGTGCCTAAAGGTGAAGGTACAAGTTTTCATTCTTCAACTCCTAAACGTCCTCATAGAAACAAGTCACAAACCGAGCAACGAAAGAGCCACGGATTCAGCATAGATGGCAACATTGTTCGGTGGGGAAACTGGTCTTTTCATGTTGGTTTTAATTCAAGGGCAGGGCTCATCATCTCTACTGCGTCTATATACGAACAACAAAAAGGTAAACACCGCAGTGTTTTATACAAGGGACATGTATCGGAGACGTTTGTTCCGTATATGGATCCAACAACAGAATGGTGCTTTAGGACCTATTTTGATGTAGGGGAATATGGGTTTGGTCAATCAGCTAACACACTGGAGCCATTAGTTGACTTCCCCGCCAATGCCAAATATTTAGATGGTTACTTGGTTAGCGCAGATGGTGAACCCTATAAAATTCCTGGAATTATATGCATTTTTGAAGGTATACTGGCGATGTATCTTGGCAACATACTCAAATTTCCATGCCCGGGAAAGTTGTAAGTAATTTTTTGAACTTTAGACCTTCCAAGTTTCAACCTATAAGTTGGTTATTTCCATGTGCATTTTGGGTTACACATTGTGACATTGAGTTTATGTGGAATTTGGGATTGTTCGGTTTAATTTGCAGATAAGAGAAGTTAGTGAAGAGGTTAATTTGGTAGTTCGAATAGTTTCAACTGTTGGGAGTTATGATTACATCCAGGACTGGGATATCAAAAGGACTGGTTCTATCAAAGTTGGGGTAACAATTTTTCTCTATCTCCATTGTTGAAACGGTATATTTGTCACTGTATCTTTGTTGATGACAGTTCGACGGCCGTGTACCACACTGTAAGCTATCAAATGATCTCAAGATTCAGTGAAGGTTTTATACATAGTGGCAATGTTTTATGCTCTTCAGGTGGGATTAACAGGTATTTTACAAATGAGGACCACGTCTTACACAAATATCGACCAGATAACTGAAGACATAGCGGAAACCTCGTCGCAGAAAACACCATCGCCATCAACCATGACCACTTCATAACATACTACCTAGACTTGGACATTGATGGGGCAGAAAACTCTTTTATCAAAACAAAGATGGTGAAAATGAGAGTACCAAAACACATGAAGTCCCCAAGGAAGAGCTACTGGACTGTCACCCAGGAAACAGCTAAAACTGAAGAAGAAACTCAAATTCGGCTCGGTATGGAGCCCCTAGATTATTAGTTGTCAATCCTAATAGGAAGACAAACGTGGGTAATGTTGTGGATTATCGGTTAGTTACTGGTCCGTCAGGTTCTTCACTTCTATCTAATAATGATTACCCCCAAATTCGTGCGGCCTATACCAAGTATCAAATTTGGTCGACTACAAGTCAGAGAGATGGGCAGGTGGACTTTTCACTGATCAAAGCCATGGTGATGATGGGTTAGCTGTTTGGAGTAGCAGGTAATTTCCATCTAAACATTTAGGTTGGACAGTTTGACCCGCACTTAAGTCTACCATGTTCCAAAATATTTACCATGAATAATAAATACTAGTATTGTAGTAACAAATTATTGTGGTCTATGCAGGAACAAAACAATAAAGAACAGGTCGTACTCTGGTACACAGTTGGTTTACATCATATCCCGGACCAAGAAGATTTTCCAGTGATGCCGACACTGTACAGTGGACTTGAGCTCCGACCAGCAAACTTTTTTAAGTCCAATCTTTTGTTGAAAAATTAGAACCTGCTGATTCTGATAGGGTTATTTTAACTTGGAATGCCATTAATTAGTACATCTATACGGTCGGTCCTAAGTCCTAATTTTGTCCAGAATGTGTTCAGGTCCGGGTTAAAGATTTGACAAATGTTTAACACTTAGACAATTTAGTTGTTCAGGTCCGGGTTAAAGATTCGACAAATGTTTGACATTTAGACAATCTAGTTAACTAGTACAAATTATTAAAAGAACCTTGATTATACTTTTACTAGCATATAATAATAGCATATAATAAGGGTTTTGGATCATAGTATATATACAGTTGATACATATTGTTGGTTGGATTCTATATACAGCTGATACATATTGTTGGTTGGTTAAAGACTGTCAAATGAACTGTTACTTGACTTTTGTAACAAGGTGAATCTAACCTCTGTCTCCACAAAGTTAACCTTCACCAGCAACCATATTACGATAAACCCTATTATCTTCATAAATCTGTAGCATGCTTACAACAACGATTTCTTTCTGCTGTTATAAACCAACTCTAACAATTTCAACTAATTCTTGAATATCATCTTCTTCAACAACAACGGTTTGTTTTAACGGTTTTACTTTAGTTGTGATTTTATAATTTTGTCTTCTTCAATTTTTGATAATGGAAGTAAAGCACAAGCTGATTTTCCTGCTAGTATAAATTTTTTTTGACTCCAAATATTGCCCAAAGTCAAAACAACATCCATCGCTCTATCCAGATCAATAAATACTCATTCCATAAAAAAAATTGTTAACAACATGATGAAACCCTAGGTAGTTATACAAGAATAATTGAAGAAATTCATATCTATTTTTTGTGTTCTACTTCAACATAAAACCTAGAAAAGCAGAAACGAGTAATCAACAAAATAATCGATCATTCTAAACACCAAATTTCAACATAAAAACGCGTAATCAACAGTTAATCAAAATATTGAGAAAAATACTTAATTGAACCAAGAATTAGAGTGAAGTTGAGGTTCACCGCAACCTAAAACGCACTCTAGTACACAATAAACATGAATCTTCGTAGGAAATTGGGCTTGGGATGGCCACTCAAGCCCATATCCAATTGAATGGAAATAGTGAAAGTGAAATATAAGGAAAATCTTTAGTCCCACATTGCTTAAAACTTGAAGGGTTTCTTGTATATAAATCATATGTGTAACATCAGCTTATGAATACAACGCTAAGGTGCACCATTTCCTTAGTGCTTCGCACAAAAGCACACCACCACACATGGCGTGGGCGTTTAGGGCGCGGATAGAATTTGACTATTGGAAATTAGAGACGGTTAGAAATCGTTGCACCATTTGAATAAAACTCTTGTTAGAACAAGGGGAATTTATTGATAGGTCTGTTATCCATATAGTTATTTATTATTAGGTCCTTTCATATTAAGAAGTTAACCGATGGTCCTTTTTTCTTTGAAACATGGAAAAGACAAAAAAAAAACCTTCTACCCAAGTGTGTGAAGTCTACACCAAGAAACAAAAACAACCGTTACACCAACATTTAATCAGTTTTTATTTTTTTCTTCCCCATTCTCTCTACTTTCTCCTATTCTCTTTTATCACGTTCTGAAACTGGATTCGGGAATTCAGTTTTTAAGTTTATAAATTGTTTGAAAACGCAGAGATTTTCAACAATCTTCCTTCTAAATCGTTTGAATTTCAAAAATCTTCCTTATAAATCATTCGAATTTCTAAACTACAATTCAAATCAAAATTCAGTCAAACTAGGTTTTGATTTTCAGTTATTAATCAATATTCTTCTTCGTTATCGTTTCATACAAAATCAAAGTCAGTAAAACTTCTTCCCTACAAAATCGAAGTCAACACTACAAAAAAAAACAGAAAAACCCTAAACAAAACCTACTCAAAATTCAACAAAGCAGATGAAAAATGGTTGAAACAAGAGGGAAAAGTAGTAGAAAAACACAAAAAGAAGTTGTAGCAGAAGATAATGTTGAAGCCCTAAGACATCAAAAAAAAGTAACACCAAAAAGTAAGTACTCAAAATTCTTTGTTTATTTCTTTCTGAAAACTCTTTTCTGAATTTTTTTTACATTCTTATTGTTTAGTTGACACTTTTTTGAAAGTTCTTTACATTTTGAAGGTGTATGTAGGCTATACTGCAAAAAATTAGGTATCAAGTGTTAGGATTTGAGAGTGTATATAGGCTATGCTCACACTAACTGCACTGATGGTTAGTATGAGCAAATCTGAGAAGGTGCATATTAACTATACTGATAGTTTTAATGATATTTTTCTATAAATCTTTAGATTTTCATCACATGCAGTTATGAAAAACAAGATAAAAAGCATATACTTCTTATAGTGTAAATATTTCTAGATATTAGGATGATATACTAGGATACATAAGCTAGTTTTAGGTGGTATATTTAATAGTGCAGATTGACTATACTCTAAAAAAATCAATGTTCTTATTTTGAAGCGCAAATTTTATATACTCTATTTCATTTCTACACATTAGGATGGTATTTTTAGTTGTGCATATTGACTATACTGTATCATATTCTATTACATTTATGTTTTTTTGTGTCATATTTATGTAGATGCTAAAGCTTCTAAATCAACTGGTGTAAAACCCTATAGATATTGTTTTGTTCCACTCTTAATTCTTGTAAAAAAATTAAGAGGCAAGGATTTGAATTTCTTTGATGTTTTGTTTAACATGATAAGAGATGCTCTATACGGGAAGTTATTTTTGATGTTCTGGAATAATAGTTATAATCAGGCACAGTGGGAGAAACTAGCGATGCACTAACAAGATAAATAAGGTGTTTTAAATTGGGAGGAAATGATAATGAGATAAAATTTGAGTTTATGAGAAAGGGAGAAAAGCATATCCTAAATTCTACACCAGAAGAGATGGGTGTCATATTTTGGATGCCTAGAATGGAAGACAAACCAGAGAACTTATATATTATGAGTAGGGGTTCATTCAGACAGACAGAGTTTTATGGAATAGTTTTTGGTGAAAACAATATGACAAAACAATTGATAGAAAATGCAATACTAGATCTAGTTAAAGTGGCACAGGATGTCGATGAGAAAGATAAGAAAAAAATAGAAAGAGAAAAAAAAAGAAACAAGAGTATGTGGTTAGTGAAAAAGAACAAAATGCAATAGACAATCATAAAAAAGACATTGTGAGATGATTGGCCTCTTTATGTGTGTAACATCGTTCTTTACCAATAAAGATGCAAGCCAATTGAATGATATGTACATAAGTTTAGTTACCAATCTTGAAGGAGAAAAAAATGTTTCATGGCCAGACTTGATACATAGCAACCTCAAGAAGTAAACAGTGCAGAATCACAATAATCCAACTAGTGTTACTGGTTGTATTTTATATTTGTTGGTGAGATTTGAACCTGTATTTAAACAATTTAAAACATAGATAGATATATATTAGCTATACTAATGAATCAATCTCTTTTGTGCTTTTTCTACAGTTATGGTATGTTGAGCATACTCATTGTATTAAACCAATGAAACTAAAGGAGGGAAACAACTTACCAAGAGCTGACAGGTAGGATCTTACAAAAGACTCGACTGAAGTTATAAAAGACTTGGATTGTATAGACTACCAGGTAATTATATGAACATAAAATTTATTTTGTGTGTTATATCTTATCCAGTGTAATAGACTATACTCACAAAAAATACTTGTATGAGCTGCAATTTGGGAGTGCAGATACCATGTACTTAAGTAAACATTCAATACGGTATGTTAGGAGTGCAGATAACATATAACATGTTTATGTTTTTTTGCATAGTGTAACAACCATGTGCATGTTTTTGAGATGCAGATTGTTTATACTATATTTATTTCTATATAGTTTTGGTAGTGCATATTCCCTATACTCTTAGAAAGTGTTATATAGTTTAGTTTTAGTTGCACTGATAAAATAAGTTTATTTGTATTGCACATATCGTCGAGTTTCATCGATGAGTATACTGAAGTTGAAAATAGAGTTTTGGCAGAAATTGAGGAGAGGGTCAAAGAACAGCAAGGAAATAATGATTTTGAACATGAAGGAGTACAACAAGAGGGAGAATCTGATGGTACTGAAGAGGATTAGTATGATGATTTGAGGCTTACTATAATTTTTAAATGGATGGAGATGACGTGCATAATTGAAGATGGTGGTTCGGTGGATCCAATAATGCGTCAAATTGTGGATGACATCTACTATAAAGCTTACCCCGAAAGGAAGCCTGGATCTAACAAAGAAAAAGAAAGATCTTCAGAGACTGACCCTGGTGGAGAAGAAAAAGATTCAAAAGAAACTGAATCTGATGGTGATGATACAGTGAGCTTGGGAGATGAAAAATACAAAGAATATTGAAGAAGAAAAATCTCCTTCAAGCTCATCGAACGATGGTTTTGAGACTTCACAATACAAAATTTGGGATGCCACTCAGTTTATCGAAAAAGTCGATGAGCTGCTTGAGGAGAAGAGATTAAAAACCCAACACCAATAAGTTATACTTTTTTTTAGATTATTAAAATTTTCCGATTGTATGGTAGTATAAGTTTCATCCACTTTATAACAAAATTTGTTTCCTATTGAATTTCAATGCTTACATCTAGAGTTATTGGAAGTTAAAAAAATAGCATCTACAACTATGATGTGAGCGATCGATGGAGCCATAATTTCTCTTGAAGAGAACAAGGTATCTGCAGTGTTAAATTTCCCCATTTAACGGATTAGGATGCTAATTCCAAAACACATAATCTAGTTTAAGATGTTTTTTTTTGGTAGTGCAGATTAGATATACTCTCAAAAAACAACATAGAAAGCATATACTGCTTATAATATATGTATTTCAGATACTAGGATGCTATACTAGGACATATAATTTAGTTTTAGGTGGTATTTTTGAATGTGCATATTGCCTATACTCTCAAAAAAATCTATGCTCTATTTTGGCAGCGCAGTTTAACTACACTTTTTTCATTTTCTTCTACGTTATTTATATTTTGGCCTAATAGTATTAATCTTGTTTGAAATTTTATAGGATTCTAATATTCAAAGTGTGTTTCCGAGAATTGAGTTTGTTCCTTTGGTTTCTGAGATGCTGAAGTTGAAAGAAGTTAATGAACAATCAGTGGAAGATGTTCTTCACTTGGTTGTGACAGGAAAGTACATTTACAAAGAAGAATTTACAATGTTTCTGAAAAGTGAAGATGAAGATTCTGTTAATTTGAACATTGATGAACCATAAAAATAAGCAGAGAGGCCAAATGATAAAATTTTGTATGAAAGAGTTGTTCAAGAATGGCCGGATAGTGGGAGTCTCGAAAGCCTAAGTGAATTCGATGCCACAAAGGTTATTGAATACTTATTTGCAAGCGATGTGTTGCCTCTTCCAAAGGAAACAATAGTACCGAGTTTACCAACGGTATACACATCTTTACGATGTTTTTATTAGAGTATGTATATTCTGCACTGTCATTTTATATGGGTTATATTTGATTGTTTTCGGTAAGTGTCTAATGTAGTAGAAAAATGCAGGTACAACTAATGGCAGAAAAAACAATCGAACCCCACTCATCTTTGAGTATTAGTTGTAGCCGTCTGGCGAGGGATATTGGTGGACAAGAAGATGCAACATCCCAATCTGGAAAACAAGGTTCGAAACCTGTAATATCATTTGAAGAACCATCGTTCTCGCTCCATATAGACGGGACACCAAACAAAGCTAAACCTGAAACTGAAGTTGAGCAACCAAAAAGGGTATACAAACATTTAAATCATATTTTTTTATTTTATTTCAAATGCAATGATGTTTGTTCAGTATATATATTCTGTACTTTATTTTTTATTTTACAAGCAGGCTGGCGTCATGGTAAGATTGTCTCGTAAAAGACCATCTGAAGTTAAGTTGCCAAAGGTCCTACCACAATTCTCTCAGATAGAGAGGAAGATGAAGAGAAAAAATGATAAAGCCGCACTTCATTCGGAAGAAAAGGTAAGTTATTATCTCTATTTGAAAGTGTATATGATCTGCACTTTAGTTTAAAACTGGAACTGTTAAATATTTTTTAATTAAAACATAACACAGGTAGAAAAAGAGACTAAAATGCAAGAAGAATCAAGGAAAATAAATGAGAGGCTTGAGGAAGAAAAATAGAAGATACAAAGAGAAGCACCAGTTGTCGCGCGACAGGTCCTTGAACGAATAGCTAAGGTAAAAAACTAATTATTTCGAAAGTGCATATAAGCTATACTAGGAAAACTAACTATAATGATAGTAAGATTGAGAGTGTATATTGACTATACTCTGGAAATAGTTAGTTTGGTAGTTACGTTTGATATTATATATAGGCTATGCTCTTAATATATACTATGTAAAAACATAAACTAAAGAAACTGTGCAAATTGACTATACTGGGTGAATTGTTAAAACAACATTACACATGTGCTATACTAACTTAAATTTTTTTTGTTTTAAAAAAAATACAAGAAAACGCATAGCTACAACGAATGAAGAAGCAGGAAGATGCATAAAAACAACAAATAAAGAAGCATGAAGAAATTGTTAAAAACAAAGTCCAAGACAAATTGATAGCCCATGTAAATGGTGAGTCAGCATCTCAGATAGAAAACAAACGATCACTTGCTATCAGAAAAAAAATAAATTTCTGAGAAAAAGCAACATAATAAGGATGTGGTCTCAAGTGTGGTCCATATTATAGTGACTCGAAAAGATAAACAAGCGAAGATACTTGGACCAATGTATGATAGTTGAAGCAAGTCTTCTAATAAAGATGCAAAAAAGACTAAACCAAAATTGCAAGAAAAGAAGCAAGTTGAGCAGAGATCAACACAAAGAGCACCAAAGACAAAGAAGTCGAAAGAAAAAACAAAAACAGAGCTAAAGGTGAAACAATGTAAAAGGAAAGGGAAAGAATTTCCAAATAAAGCACAACCTCCCAAGAAAAAACAACAACAAGTAAAGGACCCTAATAATTTGAAGGAACTTATACTCGCCATACTTTGAGAAGCCGAGTCCATCGCAAGTACAGGTTATATATCCATACTTTCATAATGCATCACTTGTGTACATCTCCATAATTATATCTCCAACTAATATATCAATTACAGTATATACATATAAATAGAAAACTTATCATCATTTTAACATTGCAGGCCAAATCCATGGAGAGTGAAACTTGAAGATGGTTCTTATTTGTGTGTATTTGCCAAGACGATTGCGTTGTTAAACAATGATTGCTTGGAAGAAGATTTGCTTCGTTACACTGTGTATAATCTATAAGAATCTTTTCGCAAATATGAAATTAATACTAATGGAAATAAGAAGTACCATCCAACATTGTACATTGAAGCAACTTCTTAGGTGAGTCTTGTTCTTGATTATATTTTCCTTTTTCAAACATGAAAATGAAAAAAAATAGGTACTTTTGGGAACTGCAAAAAAAACTAGTTATTATTTCAGTGGGGTTCAAGAGTGTAGATAAGCTACACTCAAAAAAGTAGTTAGTTTGGTACGTAAATTTGATAGTATATATAGGATATACTCAAACTAACACAGAGAAAAAACTTTTTACATTCCAGGTACATGTCAACAAGCCTCACATGATGTCTGGAGAAGACAAGAATGTTATTGATTCTCCAATCATGGGCATGGAAAAAAGCAGCAACATGATTTTTATCCTTATGTGTCATAGAGAAGGACTTGGCAATCATTGTACGCTGCTCGTATTCTACTTCAAGGAAATGCATTTCATTCACTACAACTCTTTGGAAGACAATAATGATGTACACAAAAATAATACAAAAAAGATGGCCAACTACTGCTTCAAAGTTATCAACAACGTCTTGGCTCAACAAGAAAGAAAACAAATGAAGAAAGTTGTAGTGTTGGATTACCTAACACCTCAGCAAGGGAGCGCACCAGACTTTTTATTATATGTCAGATACTTCATGAAGAAATTTCTAAGTTTAACCCTCAGGATAATGTTAAATCAAGCTTGGGAGATGATGTGATTTTATATAGTGGTAAATAAAGGTTCGATTCTCGAACTTGTGAAGGTAACGATTTTAGAAAATATTATACTTAACCTAAACTAATAAAAATCAGAAAATTAAACTAGAGAATATTTTTAGAAAATATGGAGAAAACTAGGAATCAAGATTCAGTTATTTCTAACAATTCATGTGATTAATCATGTAATTCTTTTTAACAATTTAATTCAAGTTTTCCAAAAATATGTTTCCTAAAAGAATAATTGTAAATCCTAAGCATGAGACATCAAGAGTAATTAACTAAGCATGACCCATCAAAAGAGAACACAACTATTTAATAAAAACCATTTTTTTCTAATTTAAATCCATGCAAATAATAATAAAAGAATTATAAATAATTAATTAAAAATAGACTTACCACATAAAATTGAGAGAAAAACCTCCTCCATCATCCCAGTAAATAGACTTAGCTCATGGTGAAGAAAACTTGCTCAAAAGATCTTTTCATTGCTCAAAATATTGATTACAAGGTTGAATAATAGTGCAACAGCTGAACAGACGCGTTTATAAGTGTTACAGAACAAGGTTCAGCCGTTGCAAAAGGCTAAGGCAAAGAAAAGGAAGGAAGAAATTTGAAATTTAAGGCAACAGAACAGCAACACTTATAAGTGTTGCTGTGTCTTCTTCTTCGGCAGCGACCAGTTGAAGAACACGGTCACCGGCGGTGACCGGTGCAGCAGCAGTTGGCCGGATCGTGAGTATTCCGGCCACAATTCCGGCGACTCCGAAACTTCAATTCTAAGCTATTCTCCCCCTTCTTCTTGGCTTCTCTTGGTATATATAGACTCTAGGGATCCTTGTGAGTCTTCTAAACCTAATAGAACTCTTTAAAACACATCCAAATCTTCCTAAATCCGAATCAAAGTCTAACTTCCTTTTTCCGGCCAAATTCGGATTTGGGGCTATTTTTCCGGCTAAAATTGCTGTTTCTTGGCGTGTTTAGTCTTGTGTTGAACTCTTCTAGCTTGTGTATCAATTTGAGAGCACAATAACCAAGTTTTATCATGAATTAACGTTCACAGTTGAGTACAGCATTTTCGTCCGATGAGTTGAATCGGTGATTGACTCGGTCAACTCGGGTTGACCGATTTGACTCGGGTTTGACCCGATTTTGACCGAGTTGACTCGAGGGTGCCCCTTATCCATTTCTAGGGTGCCAATAACACTTGTCCTTGGGTGCCTTTATCACTTTTTGAGCCAATTTTCCACAAATCTTTATTCTTCAAATGTACCTACAAAAGCATAAAAACACGTAATAGACACAAAATCGAATACTAACTCACTAGAAATTAAGGTGTAATTTAGACTTCTATCAGGAGATGAAACACAACTGAGAATGAAGATGCAGAACAAGAGAGTTTTTTGGCATGCAAGTTGCTAACAGCAAAACACCCCAAAGAGAGTTTCCTTTGAATAGTGAACCATTTGATAGTATATGTAGATTATACTTGGACACAGTTTTATTTTTGGTGGAATTTTTATTAGTGCAGGTTGTCTATACTCTAAAATATATATATTATCAGTGTATATAGGCTATACTGGTTCGAATCCCATTAGCTCTATTTAAAAAAAAAAATAATGACATGTCTGACTATATAATGTGGTTGGTCAACAAGTCAAGACTAGCACTACACTAGACAAGTCAAGACTAGTACTAAGTGATTGAAAAGACTAGACCTTAGGTGAAAAGGCTAAGCATGGGTCTGACTATATTCTCATTTCTTACTGTAGAATGTGAAAAAATTGGACCTAAATTGAACAATCAAAGTAAGGGGAGAAAACTAGGCGTGTATGAAAAACCAACATGGCATTAAAAAAAGGAATTAAATGTCTTCATTAGGGTTTCAAAATTGTTATAAAATTTAACAAAGGATTATAAGAGAATACAGTTAGAGGAATCAGAGAATAACAAGGAGAATAACTAGGACTTAGAGAATACATTTAGAAGAGTCGGATAAAGCATCTAGTGTTGATAGCTTTCAAAGGTGTAAGATGAAGAAGATTTTCCAGCATAGAAGAGTTCCAAAGGATATCACTATGGCACATATTGTTGAATTACGATGTAAGAAAGGTCAGTTACATCGCATACAGTTCTACATATATCCAATGCACAATCGATAAGCCTTCATGGACACAGATGCGGCAGAAAAATTGTCTCGTTGCAATAAAGATGAAGTTGCAGCAGCTCGTCCAAGAACACCATGGGGAGAACTGAAAATGGAGGGAGGAACGTTTCTTACTCAGGATGAGTATCCTCAGGGGTTGGAACTAGTTTATGTAGATGTTATGATTGAGTTTGTACCTAAACATTGTTTCTAGAAAAAACAATGTATTGTAGAAGTACTCTCTTTAGATTCGAAAATCAAAATCGTACATGGCAAGCCTAAACCACGATAGTAACCGTTCCGCCATGCTTCGGTCACAAGGAGAGAAAATGGGTTGATCTCAGGGGAGGGAATCAAAGAAGTTGAAAGAATTTGTATGTTGAATTGTGTATAGAGATGGAGAATAACGGAGCTTGTGAAAATGGTAAGCTTTTTCTGTTTTCTGAATGGGCTAAGGAGCATATTTATGTTAGTTTGGGAACACATACTTCCTTGTAAAGTAGTGGAGATAGTGAAGATATGGAGAAGTGGGAAGTCGTGGGTTTAATGCTTCAACCGCCTTGGAATCTTCGGAAAACCATTACTCCATTAATTGCTTCATCCTTACCACTACCTTGTAACCTGCTTATCATGGGGTGTTACACGCCCATGTTGTTGTAACCGCCAGACCAAAACCCCATGTTTTATCCCCCATGTAATTGTTTTGATTTCTCGTGAGAGTTAGTAGAGTCATGGACTCAAAACATGTAAGTTTGTTGTAAGATAATGGTGTCGATGAGTCTGAGCCAACATAGTATAGTAATTGTTATTATTGGCATTAATAGTAAAGAGGGAGGCTTGCATCCTAGCGCAAATGAAGGAGAGAGGAAGGATTTCACCCTATCACAAAGGAAAAAGAGGGGAAGGCTTGCACTTTAGCACAGGAAAAAGAGGGGAAGGCTTGCACCCTAGCACGGGAAAAGAAGGGGAAGGCTTGCACCCTAGCCAGCGTTAGCGCTCATTCTACCGCGGCGCTAGCATCAGAAGCACTACCAGTAGCGCTATGCCGAAGTGATAATGTTAGCTATTGTTAGTGCTACCACTAACACTGCTAGTGCTTGTTTGATCCGCGCTCTGTTAGCTTTTGGCTTTTTGGCTTTTTTTTGGCCTTTTGACCTATGTCTGTGCTACCCATTTGTGTTGGGAGTGTGGTTATGGCTTTTCTAAGTATGGCACTCGCTAGTGCCATGGTTAATGCTTATGCACTACTAGGTTTGATATTTATTAATATCGTGGGCATATTTATGGCCTGTTTAGAATTTCTCAACTGTATGAGATTTAATGTTAGCATTTATGTGTAACTTTTATGCAGTACATATATAATATTTTCAAGAGATTCAGCTGTGGAAGTTTACAACTTGAGATAATTCTTGATGCGACTTTGCAATTATATGGCATGCATCTAATTAGCGTTATTTATTCAGATATGACATAGCCTCTATTATGAATATTTTTAATTTTGTACAATCAGTGTGTTCTGATCAATAGAGATAATTTGCATAAGCATACATGAAATAACGAAGGTTTTGCTGGGTAAAGCCCTGGAATTTCTATGGTGCATATATATGCAAAAGAGCTACAGATTTAAATTTAGTCATGAGATGAATATGCATTTTCAATTCTCTTGCGGAATGTAAGAGAGCAGTATGTATTTATAATTCTGATGCCGGGTCAGGAATTTATACATATTTATTTCATGCTTCTGCAGCTAGGGGAAAAGCAATATTACAATTTTATCCTTCGTCACAAATCCACCATCAACATTATGTCCCATACTTAGTGCGGAACAGTAATCTTTCGTGGTAAGCACTAGATGGTGGGAATCTTCAAACAAATAAAGTTCATAAAACTAGGAATGATGACTCATGTTTTCCGTAGTATTAATGAACGAAATAGGTAGGAGAGTCGCGGTCACAAATCTGTAGGAGTGGATGAGCTGTATCTGCATGTGCTGGGCTTATTGCCTGCGAAGCCTATCACCTCCTGTATTGAACCGGTCCTCTGGTGAAGCTTGTCACTCCCCCTCTTGGCAATGATCGGCCTTGGAATCAACATTCATGCTCAGATCCATTCTCCTTGGGATAAAGTTTGGAGAATTCCATTTACTTTAATTTTAGGGTTTTCCCACTTTTGTCTATTTAAACAAACGGATGAATCTGACCATTTTTTACTTTCAGTCTTCTCTAGAGCTTTGAATAACATTACTTCATCACAGCAACATGTCTGACAACAACGGTAGCTCAAACCAAGGTATCCCCTGTGTCAAGCGCACAACTTGGATTGCAAGTCCAGTGAGTTTCTTTTCTCTCCCCAGCGTTCATATGTGTATGATGATTATGGTGAAAGCCTGAACATGATTTGATTGTTTTTTTTTTTTAAGGTTTCTCGGGTTAAGAAGGTACCAAAGAGACAGATGAGCACCAGGAGCTTCAAGGAAATGGTAAGAAGCTTTCTTCCCCTTTTTGAAACCGTCAAATTTTTTTTCAAAAATGAGTAAACACTCACACATATATTTGTTTAGTTGCAGCAGAAGTTAGAGATTAGAAACGCATGAGTTAAGGTGAATGAAGAACTCATACCAGTGAAGAGACGAAGTCAGCATCTTGGAAGTATGAAGCAATGGGAGGCTTTGTTGTGACAAAATATCATGTGGATCTTTACACGAAAATATGGAATACGTGCGGGCATATTGCTACAACAGAGCTGGTGAAGATCCAGACTCTTATTCTCGTAACAACCGTCACAGGACTCCTCCTTATTATTGCTGGATGGATGATGTGTTTCTGTATACGGTTAATAACTTGAAAATACAGGAATGGGATGAGATGTTGACTTACGAGGGCCTCTGTTTCAACATAAACTGGTTGTGTCGGCATTTGGAGAGTGTGAGAGAGGATTATACTACATCTTTGGCGGAAGGGAAAAGCCTTAAAGGAAGATTCTTCTGAAATTGAAGAAATGGCTCGAGATCTTCAAACTCGTCCAGAGATATATGATGAGAGATTGGGAAAATTGCATCATCGTGATTACCCTCTACTTAGAGACCTGTTTTAGGCCATAGGATAGGTAGTGAAACATTCATGTTATTTTTTTTTTTAGGTTTTGAATAGTTTGAATAAAGAATGTTTCATATGAACGTAGTGGGTCTTGAACGAAGAAAGTTCAAGTATATGTTTTTGGATTATATCGAACTTGTGAATGAAATGATGAAAGTGTTTTAGACATAATATGCCTTGAGCCATTTACCGTTAATGATTGTTCCTGCGGCTTCTCCATTCATATTGACCAGCTTGTAATATCCACTCAGCATGGCCTTAGAGATCACATAAGGCCTTTCCCACTTTGGAACAAATTTCGAGGAGGATATATCTTGTCGAATATGTTTAGAGGTTCTAAGTACCAGATCCCCTACCTGAAATACTCTTGGTTGTACTAATTTGTCATATTCCCTGGAGATCCTTTGTCGATAAGTCTCCGCATATTTTTCCAGTTTGTCTCATTTGGATTCGAGTATATCCAAATCCGCTATTCGAGAGTTGGGTATTTCAGATTCATTCCGATAAACCCCACTTGTTTTTGTGATTCTAGATGATGGGATTTTAATTTCTCCAAGCTGGATCGCATCAGATCCATACACGAGAGAATGTAGTGAGGTCCCTGTAGAACTTCTTGGAGAAGTTTTGTATGCCCAAAAGACCATATGCATTTGTTTGTTCATGTCCTTGGATGATCATAAACAGTACGGCTTAGAATTCTGACAAGAGTTTTATTGTTGCTTTCAGCATACCCATTTCCTTGAGGTTGGTATGGCGTGCATAATAATTGCTTGATGACATAACTTTTGAGTAATTTTCGCACACATTTATTTGCAAATGGAGTACCATTATCTATTACGATGTGCTTTGGTATCCCAAGTCTGCATATAATATGTTCTTTGATGAATGCTGATATTGTTACTCCAGTCGTGCTTATGAGGGATACATCTTCGACCTATTTGGTGAAGTACTTTGTGGAAGTGAGTATGTGCTCGTGTTTCTTTGACGAGGATGGATTGATTTTACCAATGATATCAATTTCCCAACTACAGAATGGCCAAGGGATGCTTACCGAGTTGAGAGGAAGGCAAGGTGCATGAATGAGGTTTTCGTGGATTTGACATTGGTAACATTTCTTAACAAATGAAGCTGCATCTTCCATGGTCGGCCACTAATATTTCTCATGGACTTAAAGAGACAGTTTTCTCTTGCCTTGGTGTTCACCTTCATATATTTCTTTCAGGGCAATCAGAATATCTTCTACTGCTAGACATCGCAACAAATTTCCACCGAAGCTCTTTTGCTAGAGTATTATTCCTTCGTGCAAGACAAATCTTTTGGCTTTTCGGATCAAGCATTCTGCTTCCCACTTGTTTTGAGGTACAACGTTATCTTGAAGATATTTGATATATGGCTCTCGCAAGTCCTCAGCGTTGTGTATAGTTATCACTTTTGACTGTTGCGGCGGGACCTGACAATTAGGGCATGACCCCTGTAACAATCGGGATTAAGCCTCCATGGTGGGCCAGTAATATCCAAGACATTGGAGACGTCTATATAGGGTTATTACTAGTGTTTGACCGTATATTTCACGGGGTACTTGATTAAGCCGCTTTTGTGCCTCATTGTCCCCCATACATCTTAACAGAGATCTATCTGAATTTATGTGATATAATAACCCATGAAGTAAGAAGAAATGCTTTAAATCTTTAAGACTAACTTTTCCTTGGATATACGATTTGTTGAGCTCTTGGATGATAGGCGTCCTCCAGTCATTAGTTTGTTCTTCATCGGGCTTGTTCATCCAGGTCGAGGGGATGGTATGTCTCTTTATGATGAGGGTCGCTTCTGAGTCTTCAAATTGAAGCTTCGAAGCTAGGGTTGCTAATCAGTCATCATGTTTGTTGTTGATGCTCTCTGTATGTATGATCGTTGCCTTAAAAAAGTGAGTTAAGAGTTTCTGCGCCTGAACCAGATACGGAGTTCATGTTGCTTCCTTGAGACAATATACACCATTCATCTGGTTCACTAATAACTTTGAATCTCCTCTTATTTTTAGACGCGAAGCTCCAGCTTGCTTGGCTAATGATAATCCCAGTAGGAAGGCTTCATACTCAGTAGAGTTATTGGTGCATTTGTAGTCCAACTTGAATGAATGTGAGGATACTTCACCAGTTGGAACTAATACAATACCGGCTCCTCCAGTATTGTTTCTAGGAGTAGCAGATCCATCAAAGTATAATATCCATACTTCTTCTTTGGCAAGTGAAATGTCCGGGAACTCTCCAGGTACATTTTCGTGTGTTGTAGTATCGTCTTCTCCTGGAAAAGATGCAAGTATATCTGCCACGACTTGACCCTTTATTGCTTTTGGTGATACACATGATATGTCGAACTCTGACATCTACATCAATTATTTTGTTGTTCGTCCTATAAAAGCAGGTTTTGATAGTAAAAAATTTACATGGTCATCCTTAGCCATCAACATTACTTTATTTTCTAATAAATAATGTCGTAACTTCTAAACAGCATGTACCAAGGATAGGCATGCTCTTTCAACTTCGGAGTAACTCAATTCTACATCTTTTAATGTACGACTGATATAGTAAATGGGGCATTCAGTCCCCACGTCGTCTTCTTGAGCCAATAGGGCTCCTATGGCTACTTCACTGAAGGTCGTGTAGAGAAGTAATGGTTTTCCTGAAGTTAAAGATTTTATAATGGCTGGTGATAACAACAATTGTTGAATTTGGTGAAATTCCTTTTGTTTTGTAGATGACCAGATAAAACTCGTCTCTTTCTTCAACAGTGGTGTAAATGAAGCAACAAATTGAGCTAGTCCAGGAATAAAACGTCAAATATATAATACCTTTCCCATGAAGCTTTTAAGTTCCTTTACGGTGCGTGGTGGTGGCATGGTGGTGATAACCTGCGTTTTGGTCGGGTCCACCTTGATCCCTTCGCCATTACCGGAAATCCCAGAAACTTCCTAGAGGTTACACCAAAGGAGCATTTCATAGGGTTCATCTTCAAGTGGTATTCATGGCATCTCTCGAAGACTTGGCTTAGGATATCTGAATGAGATGCTCTGGTTTTGGATTTTACTACCACATCGTCGATATAATCTTCTACTTTCTTGTGCATCATGTCGTGAAAGATTGTTGTGATGGCTCTTTGATAAGTATCGCCAGCATTCTTTAGTCCGAAGGGCATCACTGTGTAATAGAAGTTTATGATAGGGCTTCGAAACGAGGTATTCTCAGCATTGTACTCGTACATTTTTATCTGATTGTAGACTCTATAGCCATCCATGGATGAATACATTCCATATCCACTGGTAGCATCCACGAGCATGTCGATGTTTGAGAGAGGGGAGTCATCCTTGGGACATGCTTTGTTCAGGTTCCTGCAGTCTACAAAACATATTATTTGTCTATTTTTCTTCTTGACGGGTACAACGTTATCCAACCATGTGGGGTGTTGGATAGGTATGATGAAGCCTGCTTCTAGCAACTTCTATATTTCGATCTTGATTTGCTCCTCGACTTCGTGTCTGAACTGTCTGAGTTGTTGCTTGACTAGTTTGGCGTCAGGAGAAACATGTAAGTGATGATTCACCAGTTTGTAATCTAGCCTAGGCCTCTTTGTAGGTCCAAGCAAAGATGTCTTGATATTCTTTGAGTATATTGACTAGCCCCACCTTTTCTTCTAGTGACAAGGATGAGCTAATTTAAATTGTCCGTCGATTTTCTTCTGTTCCTAGATTGATAGTTTCAAGTGTGTCGGTCGTAAACCTCTTCATAATATTGTTCCTCAGTGTGGCTGCATATCTGTTATCGGGAAACTCTTCGTAGGCCTCCCCTTCTAATTGCTAACAACAATTGTGAAGGTAGACTATTCTTTCCATGTTATCGTAACTAGTCACGAAACTATTGCCTCTCTTAACATGTTAAGGATTTGTGACGCCGGGGGTCCCATAGTAGTTTCTAGACAGTTTGAAAGTCGTTCCCGTTGTCGCGGCTTTTGCAACGAAGGTTGGTGGTTTGTCTGCTATCGATGCCCAGTCAGGCAATGGTGTGTTGTAGACTTTGTTCGATGGTTCAACGGTATCATCCTCTGGTTTGAAGAACTCATCACCATATATTGGAGTGTAGGGTGATGACGACGTTGTTATGCTATGATTTTCCCATTTAGTAATGCTTTCACGCATTGATGGTAGATGAAAGGAACAACTTTTTTATCATGTAAGCACGTGTGCCCCAGTATCATATGGTATTCGGGCTCTTTCGTAATGACATGGAATTTTACCTTGGATACAATAGGACCAACTTGCAAATTTTTGAATAAACATGGCCATAGGAATTAGTACGGTTACCTTCAAAATCCTTCATTACTATGGGGTGTTGTATGATCTGATTCTATAAAACCTGTGAAACTTTAAGCATCCTGGGTGTAATGATATTGGCATCTCTCATGTGTTGATAAGGGACCTCTTAAATTCGGTCTCTTTGATGTTAGCGTTGACGTACAGAGATTGATTATGACCTTCTTCATCCATCATGTCTTCCTCGATGAAGGTGATGTTATTTATAGTTGGGTTGTATAACACGGTTTTTTCTATCTCCATTGAATATGGTGCCAAATGCGTGTCCACGGCTATGCGATTAAGAGCATTAAAAGTATCGATACGTTGATCCTTGAAAAAGTGAAGAAGCTCTCACAAATTTTCAATTAGAAATATGGCTTCCTTGTTCACTAGTTTTTCTATAGTGGTGAAGCTCCCAATATTGTAAGGTGGAGGATCACCATTTGAGAAATCTATCCCTGGTTTTGTGGAGCCTGGGTCTCGTTCGAAAGCGCTACGACATCCTATTTCTTCTATTAATTTGACAAGAGACGAGAATAGAGCACTTACCGCATCTTCCAGTCTCACTAGAATTTTTGCTTGAGATTCTTGTCTTTGCATTAACTCGACCATAGCGATTGGAGTTTCGACCACTTCGGTGGTACCGTTGGTGAGATGGGGGTTAGTGGGGCCATTGACTGTTGGAGAGGAATTATGAGCATCACCATTGGTATTGATAAGGAAAATGTTGGAATTGGTGGTAATTGAATCTGAACTAAAACCAACCATTTTGAGGTAATTGAAGAACTAATTTTTCAAATAGTTGAAACAAAATTGGATTTGTGACCGAAAGATTGATCTCCCACTGCGGTCGCCAATTGTTTGTACTTGAAAATTGGTTCTAGGAAAAACAATGTACTGTAGAAGTACTTTCTTTAGATTTGGAAATCAAAATCGTACAGGGCAAGCCTAAACCACGATAGTAGTCATTCCGCCCTGCTTCGGTCACAAAGAGAGAAAATGGTTTGATCTTATGGGAGGGAAGTAAAGAAAGTTGAAGGAATTTGTTTGTTGAATTGTGAGTAGAGATGGAGAATACCAGAGCTTATGGGAATGGTAAGTTTTGTTTTTTCTGAATGGGCTAAGGAGCCTATTTATAATAGTTTGGGAACACATGTTTCCTTGTAAACTAGTGGAGGTAGTGAAGATATGGAGAAATAGGAAGTCGTGGATTTAATGCTTCAACCGCCTTGGATTCATCGGGAAACCATTACTCCATTAACTGCTCCAGCCTTACCACTACTTTGTAACCTCCTTTTCATGGGGTGTTTCCACACCCATGTTGATTTAATCACCATACTAAAACCCCATGTTTTATCCCCCATGTAATTTTTTTGATTTCTTGTGAGAGTTAGTTGAGTCATGGACTCAAAACATGTAAGTTTGTTGTAAGATAATGGTATCTATGAATCTGAGCCAATATAGTATAATAATGGCTAGTATTGGCGTTAATCGTAAAGGGGGAGACTTGCACCCTAGTGCAAAAGAATAAGAGAGGAAGGCTTTCACCCTATCACGGGAAAAGGAGGGGAATGCTTGCACCCTATCCAGCGTTAGCGCTCATGCACCGCGGCGCTAGCATCAGCAGCACTACCAGTAGCGCTAAGCTGAAGCGCCAATGATAGCGCTAATGTTAGTTATTTCTAGTGCTACCACTAACACTGCTGGTGCTTGTTTGTTCCGTGATGTATTTTTTAATAGTGGTAAATAAAGTTCGTTCAAGACTTGTGAAGATTTGTTTTTAAACCTGATTTCTAAGACTAAAGTTAGCAAAACTCAAATAAAATTGATGATAAAATTGAGAGAGGACTGAGGCTAGGATTCCACTATTTTTTAATTTTTAAAGTGATTAAATTTAATAATTATTATTATGCAATTCTAACATTTAGTTTGATTCTAAAATATAACAACAAGTAGATTTTCAAAATAACAATTGTATAACAAAAGCATGGAACATCTAAAAGCAAAGCATGTAGCATCTAATTAAATCACAATTGCTTAACGAAAATCATTAAATCAATTTTTAACCAAGGAAATTAATCATAAATGAATTGCATAAATTAATTAAATAAATATTACCACATCATCTTTGGAAAATTAGCTTCCTCTGTCGCCTCAGAGATGGGGTTTAGCTCCTCATTGTATTAGAAAAACCCTCAAAAATATATTCCATAGCTCAAAAGGTGTTTACAATGGTGAAATAATAGTAACACAGGAGATTTGATACGCTTATAAGAGAAGTGTTCTCTGTGTTACAGAAGAAAGAAAAGAAAACAGGAGAAAAGAACGGACTCTGGTGCTGTTGAAATAAGACTGCTTCAGCAACACTATCAACGACACTTCTCTGACGCCTTATGTTCTTCCTCCTCTCTTTCACCAGCATAAACTATTTTTTCCTGGAATTTTTGATTTGTGATTCTGGCTACCTCCTGAGCTTACCCCCATGCTCTTTGATCTGTCTTTGACTTCCCAGCACCTCTATTTATACACTACAACACATTAAATCTCCAAAAATCTTCATTACAAAGAATGATACGCGGGAATATTTTCTCATAAAATTGCGTGATTTGATTTTATCTTCTGTCTTGATTTCGTGATCTCCCAATCGTATAAAATCTCCCCATGGTAATGGCAAGATAGTATCTTGATTTATCTCCTCAAAACAACTCGCAAATATTAGCTGAAATCTTCATTTACGTGAAGTAATTCTCCCGCCAAAATATTTTGAATTTGAAAATGAATGGGTGCCCATAATCCAAGGTATGGGTGCCTTTAGTATTTTCTGGGGGGGTGCCTTTATAACATTATGTATTTATAATTATGATGCCGGGTCAAGAATCTAAACATACTTATTTCATGATTTTGTTGCTAGGTGAAAAGCAATATTACAATTTTCTCCTTCGTCAAAAATTCACCATCAACAGGCTGCAGCTTATCGTCCTCAACCTTTGTAATTCTATTTTTATAGTGTTTTAATTATGTTTTTCCTTCTTTCTTTTTTTATAAATTAATGTTATGTGTTTTTAGTTTCAAGCAGTGTTATGTTTATTTCTAATTTCGTTTAAATTATAATTTGTAGTCAAAGTTTTAGAAATCCAAAATTATATGGTATGTGGTTAAACTATTAGTATATATTTCCTATTCCGAAGAAGGCACTATGAAAATACAAACACAACCTACACTTATAAAAGACCCATAATAGAATATATATATATAGGTTATACTAGTCTAAGTAAACTATCTCCATACTCCAAACTATAAAAATTGAAGAATTTTTATAATGCAAAGTAGATGCCTATACTTAAAATAAACTATGAAATGCAAACATAAACAACACTTTTGAGAGTATATGTAGGCTATACTCTTACAAAGTGTGTGCCTAGGTGCCATGCATCTAAGCTTTAGATCTGTAATGGTGAACCCTTTTGGGTAAGAACCATTTGAGAGTATATGTAGGCTATACTCTTACAAAGTGTGTACCTAGGTGCCATGCATCTAAGCCCAAGATATGTAATGGTGAACCCTTTTGGGTAAGAACCATTTGAGAGTATATGTAGGCTATACTCTTACTAACTGTAAAACACATATATAAGCTACCAGTAAAAATGATTATAAATTTGTTACACTGTGAAGAACTATGCAAAAAATTTAAAAAAAAAAACTCTTAAAAAGTGTTGAATTTCTATGTTGAATGTACGAGTATATATTGCAGAATTTCTAAAACTGAATCAAAAAATAATCTAAGTAAACTATCTCCAAACTCCAAAGAAAATATAGTGCAGAATTTCTATACTGAAGCAAGTATCTATTGCCTATACTGAAGAGGCACTATGAAACTGCAAACCGAATAACACAGCTTCATGGATAGGAAGGGATGACAGTTGTAGATGGTGGGTTTTTTATAAAGGGTAAAACAGTTAATTTGGGTAATTTTTCAGACCAGGGGTAAAATAATAATTTTATATATCATGGGGTAAAATGGTCATTTTACAATTAGAGGTAAAAAGTCATATTCATCAAGTTTTGGACCAGGGGAAAAATAGTCATTTTATGATAAAGTCGAGTGAAAGGGCACAATGGTCATTCTGGGATTTTACATTATTCTCGAATAAATGTGCTACTAAATGCATCATGCCATCTAATTGCAGAGTCGCATCAAACATCATCTCAAGTTGCAAACTTCCACAGTTGAATCTCTTGAAAATGTTCTGTATCACTAGTACAAATTTGGGCTTATTGACAGTTATAAACTGTCACCAAAATACTTATGCGACATTTTTAAAAAATTATTGTACTGTCATTAAAGGCTCTGTTACAAAAGGGTCTATAAGAAACTGTCACAGAATCATAACTATTAGTATCAGTTTTTTCATAAATCTGTCATTGTTGAAAACATATAATGATATTTCTAAATAAAACTGTCATGGATAACTTAATTTCTTTTACTAAGGTGACAGTTTCTCCATAAAAA
>JAJJMC010003991.1:5231525-5311784 GCA_023531435.1 Papaver californicum | reverse complement strand
TGGATAACTTAATTTCTTTTACTAAGGTGACAGTTTCTCCATAAAAATTGTCATTGAAAACTTAATTTCTTTTACTAAGGTGACAGTTTCTTAATAAAAACTGTCATTAGAAAAATTAATTTCTTTTACTAAGGTGACATTTTCTCCATAAAAACTGTCATTAAAAACTTAATTTCTTTTACTAAGGTGACAGTTTCTCCATAAAACAATGCATACAACTGAACATATATTTTGTAAATACATTGTTATATATAAAATTCAAGATTCAACACAATGATATAACAAAAGATGAGATAAGATGAGATTCAACACATTATATATTAAAGTACTTATTTATTTATCATTTTTTTTCATTACAACAGAAAATACTTCCTAAACTTTAATGTTGTAAAGTAGCTTCCACTACCTTAGACTTCTTCGAACTTCAATGTTCTAAAAGTAGCTTCCGCTGCCTCTTGATTGGAGGAGGTTTTGTACTCTCCATTATTAGAAGAATTTGTAAGGTCAACCATCACTGTAAACTCTTAAAGCAAATAACTCCCAGTACCTACAAAGTAGATAACATTTTCACATGTTAAAAGGTTGCCAAAAATTGTAGACGGTCCAAAACATGCCAAGACAAGAAAAAGAAACCGAACATCTTATACCATAGTACACATGATCAAATAGCAAAATGCAAGTTTTTGAAGCTATAACTCTATACCTTATGGTTTGTCAATATAACGTTTGAAATTCAGGCACACAGCTATGCAAGTAAATCTTTAACCATGTGTAGATAACATAGATTCAAAAAACGTATTGATGGCCAACGAAACACAAAAAAACAGTAGATGACATGATGCAAATCCAAGCCAGGGATAACTAAATGACCAAATTCATCGAAAGCACCTAATACAAAAGGCAAAATTAATTTAATATAAGATACAAATTCAGTACAGAGAAATAGCAGTTTTCTACTCTGGAAAATCGTATGATGTGAGGTAACCAAGGACCCGACACATACCATAGATAAGTAGCTCAATATTCTCCAAACTACGAAACAAAGATAACGAATTTTTCCTGATTAAACCAATAGCACCAGTCGTCGTATCAACCAGCAAACCATATGGTTTGTTATTTTTACACCAATAATAAAAATATCGAGCACAAAAACTTTTCCAGCAATAAACTATCGAAATTGGGTTTTCGGCACTTCCCTGAGACAGGAGAAACAATCAATTATAAGTTTATGCAGTTGCGCACTCCTCCGAGAAAAGGAAAATATCAGTGGACAAGCAATGTTATAATGAATATTGATATAAAGCAACAATAGTGCCGAGAGAGGCTTACCTCACTCTCAATAAGAGAAAACATTTATTGCTTTAGATCATCAAGTGATAAGGATTGAAACTCAGAATCAGTCCAGTACTTGTTGTAGTCTTGAATAGTTGCACGAAAAGTAACATTTTGATGAACCCCAGGATGCAGCAGCCTACGTGAAAAAATAGAAGATACAAAGGGAACTATCTGATCCTGCAAAATGAGAGAAGAAACAAAAAAGAATTATGGAAGGAAAAGTAAGAAGATATCAAGCAATTTGTGGTTTCAAAAATGACTCCAACATCTGGAGCCCCTATTTTTCTTTATTAAGCTAACCCTAATTGTTCATGCATTTCCTAGAAAGCATTTCAAATTATTGTCCATCTTATCTACAAATGGAAGCAGATCAAGGTAAAGTAGAACTGCAAATTAAAGCCTCATCCATGAGCAACCACGAGATTCAACTTTTTACCTTTTGCTTAGAGAGAGAAAAGAAGTATATAAACAGAAGTATGTGTAATGAATAATTTATAAAAACAAGGGCAACTACAAGCACCTTAACGGAAGAAAATAATGAATTGCTTGCCCAATTCAGATCATCCGATGAATGTTCTGAAACTGTAAGTAGCTGGTCGGCAACAAATGCTTCCTGCATACAATAGCTGTGCACTTTCTCCCAGACAAAGAGTTTTATAATGGACTAAGACAGTGTAGAAATATAATTTCCTGAGAAAATAATAGACATGAGCGGAAAAGGATCCATTGCAAAATGCTGAAATGATTATCACAATAAGTTATACTTACAGATTAACATCATTGTTAAGGATATCATACGATTCTAGCCAGTCATCTTTAAGTATCCAAAGCTTGTTAGGAGCGAATTTCAAGTCGACTAGTGATTCCTGATGCAAATAAGTTATATTTGTTAGATTTTCAGCTCTTTAATCATCATTACATGATATCAACTTAACCGTAAGCTGAAAGTGAAAACAGTTTAACCTTAGTATTAACATGTTCTACAGCTCATAAAATCAGCATCATTCATAGTGTAGACAGCATACATATCTAAACAGATCATACACTTTATATACAATTCAGCAATAGGCATAACTTTATACTTATACATTTTCTACAGACTTAGGAACACCATGTACTCAGTTCTTACTGACAGTATCATAAACAGTGTACACAGGCTTCATGAACATCCATAAAACATCATTATGGAGATTGAATAAGAAAAGGAAGCTAACTTATTTAGCCTTTGAGTTGGACTTCTACTTCTATTTCCTCATATTCGATTGGTGGATAAAACATAATTTTCTTTTTATGTATGAATCTAGAAAAGAGTCCTAATCATCACTATAAAAAAAAAATGGGTTTAAGCGACATGTCGTTCTAAGTCGCTTAAAGCCCCTTTAAAGTCGCTATAACCGTTATAGCGACTAAAAGTGGCACTCGCTCCGTTGGTTTCCCAAATCCATGTATGTCAAAGCCTTGAGCGACCATGCAATCGCTCTAGTAATTAACCAAATTACCTAAAACGAGTACTTTTCTCATTGCCTAACATTTAGATCAACTAACATGGAGCAAGTAAAACTGTGGTCGCTTAATATGAAGACCAACCAATGTAGCAAGTAAACTACCAATCGCTTCAGATATACCAATCATTCTAAAGCAATTAAAATACCTAGTTGATAGATACATGGAGCAACTCGACCTAATTTTGCTTGGTTAAGGTTTTAAGCGATCAAATTGTTTTGCTCGCTAAAAGCGATTTCTGATTTTGATTGGTCTGAAGTTGGTTGCTCAAGCTTTTGAGGTAGCAAAGTTTTTACTCAAGTTGATTGATTAAAGGTTTAAGCAACCAAATTATTTAAAATTATGATTTTGATTGGTCTGAAGTTGATTGCTTAAGCTTTTAAGTTATCGAAGTTTTTACTCAAGTTGATTGATTAAAAGTTTAAGCGACCAAATTATTTGAAATTCTGATTTTAATCAACCTAAAGTTGATTGCTTAAATTTTTAAACTACCAAATTTCTTTGCTCGTTAAAAAAAAATTCTGATTAGATAATCCCAAATTATAATTATAATTAACAATTAATATTAGACATTATCACTAATTAAGATTATATAATTAAAAATAAATAACAAAATTAAATTAAAATTAATACTAAAAACAATTATGAACCAAATTAAAATCATAATTGATTTAACTTTATTATTAATAAATTCAATTTACAGCATCATTTGGTTAAAAAAACTACACCTAACATGGACTCAAAATTACGTAAGCTTTGGATGTATATTTCCGCATAATGTCATATCGTTTTTGTAGTATTTCAGTAACGTATCCAAAGGAACTTCAGGAGAATGTGCTTCATCCTTAGAACCATCATGACTAGAACTATGAGTGAAGGTATGTGCTTCATCCTTAGAACCATCATGACTAGAACTGTGAGTGAAGGTCAAGTATGCATTTCATGCTGAACTCCCTGCACAACAAGTTTAGGTAAGTAAAAAACCACCAATACTAAAACAACAATACTAAAACACCCACAACACCACAATTCAAACTCAATCAGAATTACAAACCATAAACTCCCAATGTTTGCTAGAAAAATTATAAAATTTTAGATTTTACATACCCTCCTGCTTCATGACCGAAAATTCGAGGAAATACGGGTGTCTGTCCCTGCAATTTTGCAAAAAAGAACCAATCTTTTAGCATCAATTACAGTAAAAACTAATTAATTCAAAGTAAATTAGTGTGTTAAAAATGGTACCTTGGCTTCCCAGAAGTAGACATCAGTGTGACAGAGTGAAGTGAATAGAATCTTGATACGAACTTCCATATCCTGCGATGGTGCAACTTCAACTTCTTCGATCACTAGTGGTTTCCCTGCTTCCCATGCAACAGCATCTAAAAAACCACAACCCCACACTCATACTCCATTCATCATCAAGTAATTAAAGAGCAATTACATTTTGCTAAAAATCAGCTCAAATCATGAAAAACAGAGTAGCCAGATTAAAATAGAGTTTACCTTTGCATTTGATGACCTGACCAGTTGTGTTTGACATATTGATCTTAATTTCTTCTGTGTTTCCAAGCTCACATTCTTGGTTAACTTGTTTGGGACATTCATGAACGATCTAAGTAGGATTGGACTGATAGGTCACAAATACCAATCAGAACTATGGCAGTAACTAATTGACACAATGCATATCAAAAAAATAAAGGTCCCAGTTGATGCATATGTTGCAAGGAAGAAGAAGAAAAAAAAAACATAAAAAGCAAAAAAAAACTGATACATAAAAAGGTACCTGAACTTGTATCAATACCCGAATTGTGTATTTCCACACAATGTCATATCCGTCTTTGTAGTACTTCAGTAACGTATCCAAAGGAACTTCAGGAGAATGTGCTTCGTTCAAAAGCTCAATCCCCAATAGAGCGAATGTGCTTCATTTGGAACTTCAATCCCCAATAGAGCTGGATCGCTTCCATACCTGCAAATGAAAAAGATGACATACTAATTAGGAGGTGCAGATAGAAATTCTATAACTTTTTGTATACCAGCTTCGCTAGATACCAAGTGGAAACCAGCAAGAGGCATGTAGAAATATATAGGAGAAACAAATGTTCATAACGAAATTTTCCTAATCACTTTTATAGAAATTTTTTTACCTGACAATACCAGATGTAACAGTATTTTGTAAAATGTGTGCATTCACAACGATCCAATTGCTACCACCCAATCCCCTGTACGCATCATAATTGATGAACCCAACTTTGCCGCTGGTAAAGGAGTTTTAGAATTGATTTTAACTACGGCAATGTAAGAAAAAGAGGATGGGCCCAACAAGTACTGGCTGTGTGTCAAACCCAAAGCTCTGAAACAAGTCCTTAGAGTTCTTCACAACAGTGTATCCTCCAATTTGTAGTATCATACTAATCTGCATCATATATACAGGCAAGTTGAAGTACGTAAACTGTACACATGGATAAAGATTGGCAAGCTAGAGCACCATTTGCATGATTCAAAACGTTTGTAACAGAAATGATACCTATCTTAACATCGTTTTGGCAAACATCAATTGACAAAGAAACTAGGCTACTGGAGTACTGTGGCAGTTGTAGTTTCTAAAAATGTGATCCCAATTGAACTCAGAAGAAAAACAAAATATGACTACTTTAGTGCATGCCAAAACACCCATGTTGGGAAAAACGAATTATAATTCTAAAGGTATTCAAAGTTAACGTAGAATTATAACACTTATCCAACACACCATTGTTATGCATTGAAAGTAAAATTGGTCAATGTTTTTTAAGCTTGAGATATAAACAAAGCATACCTGGTCACAACAAATAAATACGTACTATGATTAAGTTTCCAGTGACCCAGTTCATGGGCAATAACAGCAACAACTTCCTCTTCGTCTTTTATCTTCAAAATGAGTGTAGCATGTTAAACAAGTCTGACAGCAAAACTTAAATGACGTTAGTGGCAAGGCCTAAATTAACTCTGCTAAGAGGCTTGTTACTCCTACAATAATATAATTTGAATTGAAAAACATGACCACATAGATTATGCATCCCAACAGAGGTTTTCTCTAGATATAGCATCCATAGAGATGGACCAAAGTGAGTGCACCTTGTTAAAGAAGAGCAGCCCGCTTGGGAGCCTAAAAATCCTTACAAGAGGTGAACTACGTCATCCAGACGAACAAAGAGAGTATGCAAGCCTTAACTAATAACTAAAACTGCCCTTTTACCAACAGTAACTACAACTGCCCCTTTTAAGTCGACACCATATATCAACCAAATATTACAGCTAATCACCATGAATCAACGATTCTGATATGAACCCAAAAGAAATCTTACTAAAAGAAATGTTTTTAGATATCACTAGGAAGGAGCAGCAATCAACCTTAATATTGGTTGAGAAGACAATCTAGCTTGAACTTGTAACCTATCCAAAAAAGCTTAGTGAAAATCCCATTTATAACATCAACCACCTTGGACGTAATTAGAAGCTAGACATAACCTCATATCCAAAAAAAATAGAGAAAACCCATAAAAATATTTGACCTAAAAGAAAACAAATTGAATCAAATCAGATAAAGTGATGGACAATGTTTTACCCGTAGATCTTTGAGAAATCCGAAGGTCTTCTGCTAATGCTAATGCTAATGCTACAACAACAACAAGTAAAAAAAAATATTAAATCCTAACTTAAAACAAATTATTAAACAAAAATTGTAACACCTAACATCACCTGATGTGTTCAACAACAAGAATGGAAGAATAAAATTGATCTATAGAAAAGGTTTCGAAGATTTAACTGTGAACTATAATAGGGAAAAGCAATCACTGGCTAGGGTTTTGAAAGACCTTACTAAGTTTGTAATCGTCGTGATGGTGTTGAAAATCCAGATTCGGCGGTGATGGTGGTGATGGTGCAGTCGATGGAACCCTAGCTAGTTTTTCTCCGCGGCTCAAATTGGAGAGACAAAGAGAGAGAAAAACAAATGACGAAAATGAAGAGAAATTTTTTCTTAGGATTTTGAAAATGAAAATGTTAACGGTGGATAAGCCACCTCATACGGATCATGGAAAGACTTTGATGGTCCAGATTAGAAGTTGGATGCTCATACAGATTATGTGTTAGTTACCAAAGTGTGTTAGTTTCCATTGTGTGTTAGTTACAAGGTGGATAACGGATTTCGGATGTCGAAAGCAAAACGTAACGGATTTTGGAAATTAGGATTCATCCAAAATATTTGGTTTTTTTTATAATTAGGGTTCTTAGTTTGTCATTTGTTTTAGTATTATGATTTAATGAATTGGGAAAAGAATTGGGATGTTGTTTAATTTCTTGTATAAATTAAGTTAAGCTTTACCTAATAACAAAAAATATTGTTTTCTTATTTGATATTAAGTATATGATCATCCCAATTGAAAGGAATTGGGACGCAGAGCATGACGATGAAGAGTTTAGGGTCAATATTGCCACTCTTAAGTTTTTGCACACATGAGACATCCCATTTTGCTTGTTTAGGGCACCGATGAAGATTCTGACTCAGGGGAAGAAACACTATAAGGAATATAATACGATGAATAATGGATTCAGGGCACTGATGATGATTCCGACTTAGGGAAAGAGGTTATGAAGGATAATATGCCGAACAACAATGGGTTGAGGGTACTGGTGAAGATTCTGACTCAGAGGAAGAGGTTACTACGGATAATAAGGCGAACATCGATAAGTTTAGGGCACCGATGAAGATTCTGACTCAGGGGTCGGTCCTAAATTATGAAACTAAAGCAGGAAAAAATTTAGGATACCAAAAGAAAAACCCTAACTTCTTCGGATAAGAGTTGAGGAATATAAACTTAAGTCGGTCCTAAATTACCTACAATGATATTAACTAAAAAGGTTGAGGAATATAAACTTAGATCAATGTACGAGGTCATTAAATTGAATATGACTAACATACATACATTTAGGGTTTCGATTAAGATTTTGGCTCGATCGACTAGGTCATTAAGAAAAGTGAAACAATAGTCCATTTAGGGTTCCGGAAAAGATTCTCACTCAATCGACTAGGTCATTAAGAATAATATGAACAACTGGTATATTTAGGGTGTCCTTGAAAACTCATACTCAATTGACTAGGTCATCAAGCACAATATGACAAATACACGTACATTTAGGGTTCAACTTAATTTTTTATCAATCTCACTTGAATACACTATGAGGAGTATAATACACTCAATTTTGATCGATCTTACTCAAATTATATCAATTTTCATCAATTTCACTCGATTTCACTTAGATTTATTGAATTTTATTCAATCTCAATCAAACTTATTTATTTTTTTTGTCGATCTAACAAATCTAACGATATCAAACTATGATTTCATCAATCTCACTAAAATTCACTCAATCTTTTATCGAGACGACTTGAATACACTCAATTTTGTTCGATCTTACTCAAATTATATCAATTTTCATCAATTTCACTCGATTTCACTTAGATTTATTGAATTTTATTCAATCCCAATCAAATATTTGTTTGTTTTTTTATAATTAGGGTTCTTAGTTTGTCATTTGTTTATAAGTTATGATTTGATGAATTGGGTTGAACCCCAACAGATGTTCAATTAAAAGGAACTAAGATGTAGCTTAATTTCTTGTATAAAGTTAAGCTTTACCTAATAACAAAAAATATATGATCATCCCAATTGAAAGGAATTGGGATGCAGAGCTTGATGTCTCGTATTTTAGAGTTAATGTTGCGACTCTTAAGTTTTTGCACACATGAGACATCCCATTTTGCATATCCGATAAGTTTAACGAGTTAGGGGAAGGGGTTACCAAGGATAATAAGGTGTACATGAACCCTGAACCCCGAACCCTAACAATTCTAACGATATGAAACTATGATTTCATCAATCTCAGGTTTGATCGATCTTACTCAAATTATATCAATTTTTCATCAATTTCACTCGATTTCACTTTGATTTATTGAATTTTATTCAATCTCAATCAAACTTATTCATTTTGTTATATTATCCTTGATGTTCATCATATTATCGAATTCATCATATTATCCTTAATAACCTCTTCATCTAAATCGAAATCTTCCCCGGAACCCTAAACCTACCGACATGATTCACATGAACACTTGTTTATTCAGCAAGAATTTGAGTTCATTGAGCCAAGTCATTGAGTTTACGACTGTGGTGAGCAGGTGGTTTCATTTTTATGGTTTGATTGGGTGATGGTTTATATAATAATGGGTCAAATTATATAGTAACCTGATTTGTGCATTGAATACTCAGTAGATATCTACTCAATTTACTGCGTAGTTTGTTTATCAAAGTTTTAATGCCCTGTGTATGTTGAGCTATATAGTGTGTATGGATGTGTGGAATTTGAGTTGTACCTGGCAATTGTATAGTTCAAAATTTGTGTTTTTGGTATTATACTAATTTAAGTTTTGCCGGGTGCGATCCCTTGAATGTGTACATAGAGAATTTACCATCAACAAAACCGATTCATTAATTGCATTTGCCTTGGAACATTAATTCATCGTCAATAAAATAGTAGAATTTTTGTGGTCTGCAGCTCACTTCCTCTGCCTTTCCTTTCTTTTCTTTTTATGCAATGTGTTTTAGCTATTGTTGGTTGGTGTAATTTTCCCTCCACAACACTAATTTATGAAAGGTTGACTTACTTTTCAGGGGTGAATGGGGTGCTGGCACTACAATGGATATATAAAAACAGGGAGGACAGTGCAACTGCTGATATTCAGACAAGGGTTGATATGTATCTCACTTTGCAGTCGATCTAATTGATTTCATGGATCTGATTAAATGGGAGAAGATGGGATTTGTTAATGCTGAAACTCTCTGACTTCCACAACTAGTCAACAAACTTCTAAACAATGTAAGAAATTTAGGCCTTTTTTGTTTCTTCGGTTGAGTTTCTGAATGTTTACCAGCCTGATTCAGGGACCTCTTTTCCACCCTTTATCATGGATCTAACCAGGTTAGTATACTCGGTTTTCTCTTTGGTTGCATAGGTTACAACTGTCTCCATTGGCAGATAACAATAATAATTAAATGATGGTGATAACTAGATGATCGATCAGCTAGCTACAATCTCTTTTGTTATTGATGTGGTTGCTTTTATCGATCATCATGGATATGTAGTCATTAATTTGCGTCAGTACCCCGTCAAAGGAGAGTTGCCCTAAGACTGCTTTAGCTTAATGTTAAAAAGTGCAGTGGAAACAATCAGACTCTATACTAGGTCTAGCTCCTCAGCAACATCAATCTCAAGGTATCATATAAAATTAGAGTCTAATTTGTGATATTCTCATATGTTAGTATTATGAAATGTTTTTTCCCTAAATCCTTATATGTAACTAAAGTACAATTATCAAGACTGTGTTAATCCAGATTCGAATGTGTTTACCATGGCAAGAGGAAACCTCAAATGAGATGCGATATTTTGTAGATTAAGGGATGATGCTAATGGAGTCTCAACCCGATTAGTGAATTGGCGATACAAAGAAGACGAGAGACATATTCTGCATCTTGAAGCCATTGGGAGCAATCATTTACAATAAGGGGATGGCCGACATTTTTCAAAGTTAGTCATGAAGATTTAAGATTGGGTTAAAGAGGTTGTTTAATATATAGCAGAATATAGTTTTGGTAGGGATCTTGTGTTCTACATTGCCTTCCAATTGGTTGCGAACGAGATAAATGTGTATACATGGGGGAGTGCATAAGCCTTAATTTCATCACTTGAGAATAGACATATAATAAAACTTAAGGGTTCTATTTCTTACATTCTATTATTACTGTTGTGAATTGCTCGTACAATTACCACTTGTGCATATTGATCTGATCACCAGGAATATGATATTACTAATCAGTGACGAATTTTATAATGTAATATGGCCAAGTCGATCTAAGGCATCAGATTACGCCGTTAAACACTTTTGACTTTGAGACTGTGTATAGTTGAGCAATATGGTGTATCTTGGCTATGCTGGACTTGGAGACCTAGCTCAAACCTTCAAACTAATTCGACAAAACTAAAGCAATTACCCGAAAACAGAAGTTAAAATAGTCCTTGGTCCTAAAGCGCTTTTGCAATTACAAGCTTCATTGAGTACGATGATCGAAATTATATTAAAGATAAAATATATAGAACTGATAAACACACTGAAACAAAAAAAAAAGTTATCCAAATTATAGTCAATTTAGTCGACTCATGTATATTTTCTTTTTCAATTTGTGCATCCAAACATTTGCTCATAGTGAATGAAAACAATGATTTGAACAAGTTTTCATGTTTCTATTAAACAAATCCTAATAAGATTGTTAGATAAATATTAATTAAGTTCTCAAATGTACTTTAAAAACTGATATTTTTTTTAAATGATCGTAGCGGCTTAAACTTGATTGCTGAGAGAGATTTTACCAAGTAATTCATTTTTTAACATGTGGTGGCGGCTTAAACTTAGTTGATGAGAGAGGTTTGAGCAACCAATTCATTTTTTGTTGCTACGAGTTTGTGCCTCAAAGTGAATAGCTACATGATCACTTTTTTAGATGCTATAAGTTACTTGAAAAACGGATCTAGCAATTGAACATATTTAGTCGTGGCTCAAACTTAGTTGCTGAGAGAGGTTTGAGAACCAATTTGTTTTGTTGTTGCTACGAGTCGGCGCCTCAAAGTGAATAGCTACATGACCAACTTTTAGCTGCTATAAGTTACTTGAAAAACAGATCTAGCAATTAAACATATTTGGTTGTGGCTCAAACTTAGTTGCTGAGAGAGGTTTGAGCAACCAATTTATTTTGTTGTTGCTACGAGTCGGTGCCTCAAAGTGAATAGCTACCTGATCAACTTTTAGCTGCTATAAGTTACTTCAAAAACAGATCTAGCAATTAAACATATTTGGTTGTGGCTCAAACTTAGTTGCTGAGAGAGGTTTGAGAAACCAATTTATTTTGTTGTTGCTACGAGTCGGTGCCTCAAAGTGAATAGTTGCATGTTCATTATTTTAGTTGCTATAAATTACTTGAACAAAGGATCTAGCGATTAAGTGTATTTTTTTCGTTGTTAAATAATAGTGGACACATGTTTATTGCCGCCAAAAAATTTTCCAGTTGCAATTTTAGACGCTTAAAATATTTAAGCGACTAAATTTCCGAGCTCTTGCTAAGATTTTAGACGCTTAAACCCGTTTTTCTTGTAGTGCATGCATGCCACTGGCCCACAACCTCTCTAAGATTTCCATTGTGAGTTAGAGAGACACACCTCATGGCAACATGGGATAGTTCACTAGTTATCTTTAACTTAATCTAGCATTAACCTTAAGCTAGTCTTATGGCATAATTAAGCCATAAACACGCTTTAAAAAGGCAACAACATTCTGTTAGGAAATTAATCAAATAACAGATTTTTTTTGCGCAGAATTGAATGAAAAGGGATGATCACGTATTTCAAATAATATAAAAAATATGTTATTGCCTCTCCGAAATAAATATTCTGCATTGATGGTTCCATTAACAAAATGATTTTGTCTCCCGGAATAAAACGTAGATTAAACACGCCAATGATGTCCTTATTAAGCCTCAACTTGTTAAGACTACATGGTCGTGTTTCAAAGTTATCCCCATGCTGAGAAAGAAGCAAACAAAGAACTAGAGGAAATCCTATCCCAATTGTTCCCGAATGAATCTTGGAGAAGTATTAGGTATTCAGCTCCAATAAGTTCGAAGTGCTTGTAGTTAGAAACTTGACAATGCATTGGTAGTTTTCTATATCTAAAGAGCAATTCATGCCCTTCCAGATTGAGAAAGCAATGCAGAGAAAAAAATATAATAGTAAACATATTGGTCGACGAAGAAGCATATCCAAACAATAAAACATACCATGTCATTTCTATATAAGATTGCAATGGAAATCAGACGCGTAACAGGATTAGCATCACCATCCCAAAATCTCAAAACTGTAGATCCTGAAAGTAAAAAAAAAACAGAGGAGGCCAGTAAATACATTGCCTACATGAAAAATCTTGTCGATCTGCAACTAGAATTGGTTTAACACCAGGGTCAGTCACTTTTGCCTAAAAGCTATGGTACAAAATATTGGGTTGACCCTAGAAATCTCATGTCTTAGGCTGAAGCCCCACATCGCTCACTAACCTGCTAACTGACCTGATATTGAACTCCTACAAGTACAGTACATCAATATTAAACCTGTGGCTGCAATTGAGCTGATATTTTGAGAACAGTGAAAGAGGAATAGAGGATTAAGCAGGTAAAGTCTAGAGTGGTGATAACAAGAGATGGTGAAGATTAGGGAATGGCTAGTTGCCTAGAGGTATGACTTTGTCTAAGTAGGTTGGATGTTTGAGTACCATCTCCTTATAGATAATTGCATATCTTGTATGAAAGTTGACAGACACCCCTCCCTCGGTGTGTTAACAACTCATTGTGCACTTTCGCATGTCTTCACAATGTAATCATGCCTTGTGTATATGTAATGATATAACAGATCCAATTGAAGAAAAAAGGAAGAAAAAAAAGAGATGATAAAGATATTGGTGATAGATTTTTAATGTTCTGGAAGTACAAGAAATACTTCTGTTATAAATACCAGATTTTTTTTATAAGAATAAACTACAAGGGTGAGGAATGAAGAGATTACCTGTTGATTCATGAATGTATGATTAAGAACCCTTGTATGACCTAGAAGATCCCACACTCGTAAGGTTTTATCAGCATGAATCCCAAAAATTAAAATTCTTCCCTGCACATCCGATATCACCATAGCTTGTACCGGTCCAACAGCTCTACCCCTGTTTGACATGTGGACACACATAGAAAAATTGAGATAAAGAGGAGAAGATGTGCACAGCAAGAATATATATCGTAGTTAAACAGTAGAATCTTTTTAGTTGATCATAAAGAAAACTGTAAATTGATCAAACATTCTTATTCTAGTCAGTTGTGAAAAAATATATGTCAAGAGGGAAGATAAGGATACCTTGACATGAGGCCCCATAGGCGACCAATCCCAGCATCATCTCTCAGCTCGTTAACGAATCTTAACCATAAATGACAGAAGTTTTTTACTATTAATCTACTGCATCAATGATACAAGTAATAAACGATGTACATATTCCAACATTTTATCCGCAGGGGGCATAGAAATGAAAACAGTCTCAGCCCGAAGCAGATGTAGAAGAGGATAAGGTTTTAATTCATCATGATCATTTGCTATTCATGTGTTCAAAATTGGAGACTAATTTTTAGTTGTAAATTGGGTTTTCAGACCCAAAATTCTAGACGAATTTGAGATGAAGGTCTAACTCAATGTAAATAACACACTACGAAGTCAGGTTCGTACAACCTAGAGTCAAATGAGGATGGTAACAGACAACGATTCTTCATATCTTATATACTATTGGGAACATGACAGGTTTCAAAGTTTCATCTTGAATAATAATTCAGTTTTCATAGAATTCTGTAAAAGCAAAACGAATGCAATAAGATAGAACAATTCAAACCTCATGCAGGAAGCAAGACTCGCTTGAGCCAGTGAGCAAGCTTTTCCCTTGCTGCACTCTCTGTAAGCAACAATGACCCATGTTTCAATTTCATTATTTCATACTGCACAAAAACCCCTTGTTCAAAAAGAAATAAAAACAACAAATCCTTGCACAAAGCAGCAAGTGACAAAAAGGTAAATCTCAAAAATCTATCAAAAATAAAAATAGATGAAGAACTTGAAGAAGAAGAATTGATGCAACAACTCAGAATCAAAGCAAGACTTCTTCATGGGGAAGAATGAAAAGAATCAATTCAAGTTTACACCCGTTTTTCACATCCCTCTCTCTAAATCATCTCTCAAAAATCAATTTTAAATCTGACCTAGATGGATTCAAATGTGATTTACAGGATGATATTCACAACAATAGTAATAATGAAATCTAATTGGTAAAACTACTCAATATAAAAATTAGGGTTTGAGTTAGGATTTTCTTACCAGGTGCCGGAATTGAGTTTCCGGAACTTGAGGTCGCCATCATCGATGAAGAATCTCAGAATGAATGAAACGAGAAAGAAAAAGAAAGAAAAAGGAAAAGAGAAGGGAAGAAAGGATGGTATATTTGACAGCAAGGACAACAATTGCACTTTTTTGTGAACATATCTGAATCTGATTTCAACCCAACATTTCCAATCATATCTGAACTCCAATTCTTACACTTCTCTCTCGTACTGACGCCATTACAAAAATCAGAAAGAATATATTAGGTTAACATTGAAAAATTTAAATCAAAAAAGTTAGGGAAAGAAAACATGAAGATAAAAACACAAAAGAAAACGCCATTACCAACCCAGATTTTGGTAAGAGGAAAAACAAAGAGAAGAGAGAGATGGGATTTGCCAGATTTTTTTGAGTGAGAAATCTTGAGATGGGATTTGCTTTTTTTGGTGAGAAATTTTCTTTTAATTTACCCACTAACAGACCTCCCAGATAGTACTAACCCACTCTTCCGAAAAACAACTAAGAACTAAAACTAACCAAACCGTATGTCATCTAGCAGCAGTTTTTGATCAAAACTGTCACTATAAATGAAAGTGAATTTAATTGAAAGAAACTGTCATCTATAGCTATACACTTCTATAACAATTCTTATATAAAACAGTTGTTATAGCTTAAGAATCGTAACAGTTGTTAATATACAATAACAGTTTTCTACAAAAAATATCATCGTATAATTATTAAGTAACAGTTAATAAAATGTCACATTTTTGTACCATTATTAGTGTGAGTTTTTATAAGAAACTGTCGCGTATATCTCGCCTTATTCTTTTGTGACAGGTATTTCTTGAACTATCATGATTATGGATTTTGAACTGTCACGGAAGCCCAAATTTGTACTAGTGTATGCACTGCATAAAAAGTTAAGCATAAATACTAACGTTAAATATCATACGATTGAGAAACCCAAAAACAAGCCATAAATATGGCCACGACATTAATGAATGCCAAAGCTAGCGGCGCATAGGAAATAACCATAGTACTAGTAAGTGCCAGCCTTAGCAAGTCATATCCACCTTCCCAACACAAATGAGTAGCATACACATGTGCCAAAGGTCAAAATGCCAACAAAACCAACATGCTCAGGTGCCAAACAGGCCCTAGTAGTGCTAGCGGCAGCACTGGCATCAAAACACGCGCCAAACAAGCCCTAGCAGTGTTAGCGCTAGCACCAGCGCTAATCTTGGCGCTGCTAGCACCAGCGTTATTCTTGGCGCTGCTAGCACCAGCGCAAAGGCTGGTGCTGCTAGCAGCAGCGCTAGCACTAGCACTTTTCCTCGCTAGCGTTGCTAGCGTCCTTGTTACTCGCTAACATTGCTAGCACTCCCCTTATTTTGCGATATTGCTTGCGCTAAACATGTTAGGCCTTACTAGCAACACCATGGCTAGTGCTAGTACTTTGCTAGCCATGCCAACTCTACTAACTCTTACGAGAAATTAAAACAATTATGTGAGGGGATTATTCATGGGGTCTTGATCTGCTTGTTACAGCAACATGCGGCGTGACAAACACCCCATGATATGAGAGTTACAAAATTAGTGGTGATGGTTGTAGAAGTTGAGGAGATAATGGTTTTCCAGAAACTTCCAAGCATAATGGGCGGTTAAACCATTGCTCCCATAACTTTTATCTCTCCATCTCTTCACTACGTCCACTACTTACAAAAAAATCGTGTTTTCTCAAACTATTATAAATAGGCTGCATCTCTCATTCAGAAAAGATAACAATCTTATCATTCTCTCAAGCTCTGTTATTTTCTCAATAGTTCGATATCTCTACACATAATTCAACACATAAATTCCTTCAACTTTCTTTGCTTCCCTCCCCTAAGAACAACCTATTTTCTCTCCTTGTGACAGAAGCAGGGCGGAACGGCTACTATCGTGGTTTAGGCTTTCCCTGTACGATTTTGATTTCTGAATTTAAAGAAATTACTTCTACAATACATTGTTTTGCCTAGAATCAATTTTTAAGATTAAGAATTGGCGACCACAGTGGGAGATCAATCTCTCGGTCACGAATCCAATTATTCAACCATCTGAAAATCAATTCTTCAACTATCTGAAAACAAGTTGGGTCTTAGGTCTGATTCATAGACTAAAATAAATTCAGGTCTAGCAAACAATCTTAATTCAATGCATTACAACTTCGGTGGAGTCCCTCATGTTACTCCATAATTCATCTTGTCTGCTCAAACCCCCTTTGAAGCTACGGATGTTCAATGCCCGACCATTATAGATAATCTCATGAAAATTCTAAATGATGTCATTACAAATCAAGCTGATATTATCAAGATCCATAACGAGATGTTTCCTATTTTAAAAATTCTTAAAGATCAGTTATCAAGGGAGCAAACAAACATTCGCCATAGACTACTGATTTCGGGATTAAAGCTGATGGTGTTGATTTTTCTTCTAGGATCCATGTCTTCGACCATGACGACGAAGACGAAGTACATACCTACGCTGAACGAGAACTGGAAAGGGAAGATCAACTTATCTTTACTTCTTGTGAAGACTTGGAACAACTTCCTCGGGCTGAAAAATAAGACTCGTCGGATTTATCACACTGCAATAAGCATCCTTACAATAAGATAAAAATTCCATTCTTCAAATCTTTGCTAGAAAATTTATATTTTCAGACTCTCTATGATCTCCAAGAGGCTTTTCAGCGACCCTCGACAACTGCTCCAGCCTTATTTAAGAGAACAAGGCCCGTCGGAGAAAGAAGCCACAACGAAAACAATAAAAATAGACGACTGGTCAACATGCAATACTTCATCAAACCTTCCATAAGTTCCATCACTAACAAAGGATCCAAGAGGAAGGCTACATCTCAATCAATGTTGCAGACTAGGTGCACCGTGTCGACCCCAGCAACATCCCCAACACTAATTCAAGGACAAGGCTCAGTCAAGATTCCGCGTCGAACACAACAAACTAAGATAGATACAACGATCCCAGACTTCCCCTTTCCCATGGAGGAGGTCCTCGAACTGTTGGAATTATAGATACAAAATGGAGATATCAAGTTACTGCATGTGCGACATCCACCAACCGAAGAGGACTTGTCAGATCCAAAATATTTCCACTTCCACAGATTTGTCAATCATCCCACCAGTGAATGCAATAGTTTAAGGTGTATCTTCAGAGGACAGTTCGACTCAGGAGAGCTATGCCTGGGGACTGAATGTGTCCACAAAGATCCCCACCCGGTCAGGAGCTTCACTCTCTCTGGAGACTTATTCAATAGAACTATCAAATCCATGATGGAGCGCATATGTGAATTTCTTTACTTGTCAAAGGCGCAACGAAAAGATATTTTTACCGCCCTCAATCGTGTTGTGTCGGGTAAGCGCTTACTCTTTGCTGAAAAAGTTATTGTATATCATGATTTCACTTCAGAAGACATAATCATCAAACATAATGAGAAACCCAGCTGGGGACTTATCACCACCGCCTGTCTCAAGGATACAGAGTTTGAACAAACGCTAATCGATGTGGGGAATGACGTCAACATTATCACTGTCAAAACCCTGAGAGTTGTTGGGATTTCCAGACGTGAGGCTACACATGCACCAGCCACGCTTGAAGATTATGAAGGAAAATCCAGGAACGCCTATGGCTAGGTTACTCTCGAAGTAAACATGGTGACGTTCAAACGTGCACTAAGTTTCAAATTATCAAAGAAGATCTTGACTACGACATGATCTTCATGGGTTCACAATAACAAGGCACCACCAAGAGTCTCCAATGAGCCAGCAGAACCTCACTTTTTGTATCCCGAGTTGCGTCGCGTAATGGATCTGGATCTGAAACAATTACCTGAGGAAGACGTGGCCTCATACATCCGAAGGTTCCGCGCACAAGTAAATCCTGTTCAACAACTCTCTTTGAAACTAGATGCCACGCGACCCGTTAAAGCTTAGGAACTTGACCTGGATATCAATCCCACTCTGACTCGGCGATGTGAATGGGAAGCTTATCCTATTCAGTATTTTATTAAATAGGTAGGAGTCGTCTTTGCTGAAAATAAGAAAACCAGTAACCCAATTATTCTAGAAACGCGTCGTGAATCTGAGGTACCAAAAGTGGATAACAAAATCACAACTAATTAAGAAAAATTATAAATCAATTAAAATCAATGCAAAAGTCATTAAGAATCAAAAATAGTTACCATTCATTCATGAAATATGGCTTTCTCCATTGTACCAATGATTGGGTTTAGCTCCTCATGATGTACACACTCTCAAAACAATTATTCATGGCTCAAAAGTGTGTACAAAGAAGAAAAACTAATAACACAAATGGTTCGCAACGGTGTAATGGTGTTGTAAACCATTGTTCTCATTGTTACAGAAGAAAAGTGTTTTCAGCTGAAGATAAACGTTGCAGATCCTAAGATATTCGTTCCGGATGGGTTGAAGAAACCTTGCAGCTGAAGAGAAACGTTGCAAAGATAAAGATAAACGTTGCAAAACGGTTGAAGAAACAGTTGTCTTTTCTCTGTTCTTCGTGCTCTTCAGCAGCAGCAGCAGAGTACTTTCCTGGAATGATTTTTCTTCTTCTGTTTAGCTTCCTGAGCTTGACCCAACCTCTCTCAATCTTTTTTGGACTTGATACAACCTTTTTGTATACAAAGAGCTCTCAAATCTCGAGGGAATCTCTGTTTTTTCAATTGAAACTTTCGGGGGTTTTCTCCCCTCCTCTCTATCATCCTATCTGTCGATCACTGGCTCTCTATTTATAATTCTTAGACCCTCCAAAATCGAAAAGGATGTTTACCCATCAATTTTAAACCAATCCAAACTCTAAAAACACGTTTTAATTCCCCAAATCCGAGTAAAACTCTTTTCTCTTTATTCACGGAAATAACCTATTTTCGACTATTTTCATGGCTTGAAACTCTTGTTTTTGACGCATATTAATCATGTGAGAAACGTGTTATGAGTTTGTTATATCTAAACCTCCTTAAATCCCATAAAATCCGGTTCTCAAACATATTAGGAGAAGCTTCACGTGTAAAGAAACTTCCCGCCATTTTTTAGTTTTGAAACAAAGAAGGTGGTGCACTTAATCCATATAGTGGGTGCCTTTGTCAATTCTCCAGGGTGCCTTTAGTAATTTTTGGGTGTCTTTAACACTTTTTGAGCCAATTTTTCCACAAATGTTTCTCAAAAACACCTACAAGCATATAAAATAACACAATAAGTACCAAATTGAGCACTAACAAAATAGATAATTGTGGACAATTCAGACACAAAATTGTGTCTGTCAAATACCCCCAAACTTATTATTTGCTATTCCTCGAGAAAACCTAATCTACAAATAAAATAAAATTCCTAACTCACTTTCGCAGGCATCGCGATTTCACTTAGCGTGTGCAACAAGCCTTTAAACCCATATGTGTCCCTATCGGATGAGTGTTATCTCGTGAGGGTTTACAAGAGGTATACCCATAAAACCTTCTACTACAAACCCTAGCTAGCCGTGAACGATTGAGGGTAAACACTAAACAAGCTATTTAGTTGGCATACTAAATTCTTCGTCTATGGGAATCATTACCCTATATGAGTCCAATTGTTGTACACGAGTTTGCACTCAACATACTGAAATTCATATATAAGAAAACAAAGCTCTACTTAGATATTCGTTCAACCATTATACTCAGAATCTATCAAAGTTCAATCACATGAATAGATTTAGAAGATGAATACAGACAGAATGAAGTTTGCGCATGTTGACTAAAGTGAACTGTGTTTCCCATATCTGTTTGAAGGTTAGTATCAGGATGAATCCTAATGGATTGAGATACACTCCCACTGGTTTTACTCCATATACTAATATCGACTCAACTGGTATATACAAGGGTCCTAGTGACCGATTTATTTAAAATAAAACAATTATTTATTATTTAAATATACTGACAACATGATTGGATCAAATGAATCCAAGCACATGATCCTTATCATCATCTTACATGATAGTTCTCATGGATCATGCGTTCTACGCTTGCTTAGGCGACAAAGACAGGGAGAACACACACATATTGCTCTCAAAGTGTCAATATCCGATTTTTTTTTAAAATCAAAGTCTAAATAATCTCAAACACTCTACTCCATCCTGGCGGTGATAACAATTCAATATTGCTGCCCCACCAAATCACTTAAAGAAACATAAAATTGGAAAAATAAAAACAGAAGGTGATATGGTCGAGATAGACTCCGGGATATGGTGACGACTATCATGTTATTTCTAACACGTGAACTTTTTCCTTTTATGAATAGACCATTTAGCTGGGCACACCAATTCCTATAGAAAAAAAGCTAATTTTCCATCTACTTAGAATCGTTAGTGTCATCCTGAATTATTCACAAGTTTCAAGACTTTGGAGTTTCATATTTCAACTTAAAAGTTTCTCCTTTAATCCCAAACTTAAATTTAACATTGTCCTCAATGTTTTAAAGATGAATGATTAACTAGATGAACAAGGGGAAACTGTTACCAATCGAAGGAAAGAAGTTAAGGAAAGATATTACCGTGTCGCGTGAGCATGGGTCACCTCCCAAGAAGTGCTAAGTTTAAAGTCTTCATCCAAACTAAGAAAGGACTAGTCACATCATAAAATCATATAGCAATAGCCGAAACAACTGAGGGTCATCTGAATCAAATAATGTTATCTAAAATAGAAGGAAACTGCAGGAGGCCAAGAAAATGAACAAACCGAGCACACCCTTATCTAGTTTTATGTTTAAGACAACTACTTTTAGTTGTGGTTCATGTTCAGGCTTTATAAAAGGGTTTAAATAATATATTTTCATGGGTTGGATTTCCTCGTAGGCTGGATCAAAAGAATCAGGTCGTAAAGTCTGAAGTAACTCAACTAATAAATTTGAAGCATATAATAATAACCTGAATAATTATGGATCCTCAAAGTTAATCAGATTGGTCTCACATAGTTGACTACAATGAAGGTGGTCATTCTTAAACAAATGTGTTGATTCTAATTTCCTAAAGTAATTAGGGTTAGTCTCAAAACTTAATAACTGACACATTCGAAATCCATACGTTCCCACATACGGAAGAAAATATTTTGGTGGGAAAACAAAGTCAATTTTGGTAATATTTCCTAGGTAAACCACCTCTACCAGAGGATGGGTTTCTAATAACTGAACTTCTTTCTGGACATCAACAAGCTCATGGAATCTAGTTTGAAGATGATCTTGAAAAATGGTAGAGGTGCATGTGTCAAGTCCCAAGTTAGGGACCTTTCTAAGATTCAAAGGTAAAGCACATGGAGAATGATAGTCACCCCCAAACTTAGATTTTTCAGTGTCTTTAGATAGACTAGTCACAATTTTCCTAATTTCTAGATCGTCAGATTCCTGAAAATGGTCTATTGCTTCTTCTGGGTTATAATCAAGTGGTGCATCCTCACTTATATTTAAAACCTCTACGGGTCTATCTTTTTTACCTAAGACTATTGTTTCTAAAAAACGCTGGACTCTAAAACAGTATTCTCAGGATAAACTCATTCCTCCAAACCATTATCGGCTTCAAAACAAAAAAAATCAACATTGTCTAAAACAGTGGTATCTCTAGTCAAATCATCTTCCTTTTGAATGGGTGAATAATCATAAAAATTATTTGGATTTGAACCAAAAATAAAATTATCATCATGAAGCACAATTGGAGAGACAATTTCCTGATCACTCTGCATGTATATTTCAAGTTCTTCATCAATACTATTCTCATCATCATAATAATATGAAGATGTTTGAACCTCGTCTAATTAAGTAGTGTTACCAATTATATCCCTGTCCTCTTGACTAGGTGAATAATTATCAAGGGTAGTACTATATTGGCAATTAAGATCATTTTGAGCAATATTATTCTTTGCAAGACTTCATTCACACTTAATACAAATCTATTTGTATTCTCAGTTAACTGCTTGAGGGATTCTTATAGAGAAACAAATGGATCATAAAGAGTACTAAATCGCAATTGCTTGTGTGATTCTTCTAGATAAAGAGTTGGACTACTATTTGTTCCTCTCACACTTAATTCAAACCTATGTGTCATCTCAGATAACTTCTTCATTGATTCTTCTAGAGGCATAATAGGTTCATGATGAGTACTAGATCGCAACTGCTTCAATGATTCTTCTAAAGGCATAATAGGTTTATTATAAGGACTAGATCGCACATGCTTTAGGGCATCCCTCCAAGACAAAAAACTCGAATTTTGCTCATTTTCATGTTCATATGACGGGTGTGTATATGAATAGTAATTGGGATCACCCTGGTATGAGCAATAACCTCCAAAAGGTTGGTGGTGGTCCCGACTATTATCCACACTATGTTGATAATACGGATAATGTCTATTTTGGTATTCAGTCGGATATTCATTGTATTGGTCCTCATAATACCAGTTCGACATTTTCTGACAAAAACTTCTTAATATATTTACAAAAAATCTAATAAAATAAATCCAACAGGAAGGGGGTTCTAAACATACACAAACAAGGCCGACTCAACCAAATCAAACCTAATGAATCTAGCAAACAAAAAGCATGATGGCTCCACTTAGATTGTTTATAGACCAACTTTTATTCTTTCAAAAGGCAACTAGTAACGGTTTTAGCAAACCTCTTAGAACGATCTGAATTAGATTAAGTCGAATAGAAACAGGATAAGCTCTAAGGAGCTTTGATAACCCTTTCTCTTTGGAAACATTTCCTTGGGTTACAAGGCGGCTCGAATCTACTTAAAATAATCTTCCTGCACTTTGAGTTAGGCTAACACAGTAACCAATACAGTCCTTTTGAATGACTTTTTAATAAGCTCGTTACCCTATCGGTCTCTTTGTAGTCAAATGTTAAGGCTTAGGTTTGCTGTTTGGTAACGTGTCCCTAAAGCGGAAAAGAAGGAAACGTTGATGAAATCCGAGTCCTTATCTTTTATGGCCAGTTTTTTCCCCTTACTAGAAAAGTAAATCCGTATTCAGGTCCTCAGCATATGTGCATTACAAAGGCGTCCAGAAAACCCACTGACAGGGGATTCGTGTATGGTTAGAGTCTTACCTCCCATTCCAGATGAGCAATGAACCATTGAAGTCGACTCAGGCCACCGACTCCTATTTAAGTGTATGAACCCGAGGGGTAGAGCCAATATCGTAATTGTCGTTCTTCCCTGTGCAGTTTATATTTAATTACCCTTCCGTAGGGTTTAAAAATAATAAAGTCCAAAAGTCCCAAAAAAGATAAAGTCCAAAGAAAAAGTCCAAAAATAAAAGAAAAATTACAAAAATAATAAAAGATTTCCTAATATAAATTTCTAAAAATAAAAATAAATGAAACCTTAAAAATTAAATAAAATTAAAATTAACTAAAATAAATAAAATAAATTTGTTTTTTTTTCGTTCTTTTCGATTTATCTTTGACTCCAAGTCTTTAATCAATCAATATAATCTTTGGATCTAATTTCTTGTTGATCCAAAACCTGAAATACAAAGAAAAATACCCAAAAATGTAAACATGTGAAGATGTGTTCGTTCGCTGAGACTTGTGAAGATTTGTTTTTGACCTAATTTTGATTTAAACTAGAAAATCAACAAAACATTTAAATAATACTAGGAAGAACGGGAACTCAGGATTCCACCAAAATCACTTCTGAATGATTTCTACAATGATTCTTTAACACTTATAACTCTTTTATTGACTCTGTTTCTTTGCCAAAATTTGATTTCTAAAACATTAACTGTAAATCACAAGTATGGCGCATCAAAAGCTCTTAAGTCCCAGCATACATAGTCAAACAAAATCACAACTAATTAAGAAATAATAAATCAATTAAAATCAATGCAAAAGTCATTAAGAATCAAAAATAGTTACCATTCATTCATGAAATTTAGATTTCTCCATTGTCCTAGTGGTTGGGTTTAGCTCCTCATGATGTACACACTCTCAAAACAATTATTCATGGCTCAAAAGTGTGTAAAAAGAAGAAAAAATAATAACACGGATGGTTCGCAATGGTATAATGGTGTTGTAAACCACTGTTCTCACTGTTACAGAAGAAAAATGTTTTCAGCTGAAGATAAACGTTACAGATGCTAAGATATCCATTGCAGATGGTTGAAAAAACCGTTGTAGCTGAAGATAAATGTTCCAAACCTGAAGATAAACGTTGTAAAACGGGTGAAGAAACTGTTGCCTTATCTCTGTTCTTCATGTTCTTCAGCAGCAGCAGAGAACTTTCCTGGAATGATTTTTCTTCTTCTGTTTAGCTTCCTGAGCTTGACCCAACCTCTCTCAATCTTTTCTGGACTTGATACAACCTTTTTGTATACAACATAGCTCTTAAATCTCGAGGGAATCTCTATTTTTTTCAATTGAAACTTTCGGGGGTTTTCTCCCCTCCCCTTTATCCTTCCATTTGTCGATCCATGGCTTTCTCTTTATAGTTCTTAGACCCTCCAAACTCGAAAAGAATATTTACCCATCAATTCTAAACCAATCAAAACTCTAAAAACACATTTTAATTCCCCAAATCCGAGTAAAACTGTTTTCTCTTTATTCACAACAATAACCTATTTTCGGCTATTTTCATGGCTTGAAACTCTTGTTTTTGACGCATATTAATCATGTGAGAAACGTGTTATGAGTTTGGTATATCTTAACCTCCTTAAATCCCATAAAATATGGTTCCCAAACATATCATGAGAAGCTTCACGTGTAAAGAAACTTCCCGTCATTTTTTAGTTTTGAAACAAAGAAGGGGTTTCCCTTAATCCATCTGTTGGGTTCCTTTATCAATTCTCTAGGCCTTTAACATTTTTTGAGCCAATTTTTACACAAATGTTTATTTCTTAAAAATACCTACAAGCACATAAAATAGCACAATAAGTACCAAATTGAGCACTAACAAAATAGATAATTGCGGACAATTCAGACACAAAAATGTGTCTATCAGTCGTGACATAACTAAGAAAGTTACCACCTCTCCTGGAGAAAATCCACATATGTTCATTAAAACGATATTAGGTGGATGCTACAAAATAGTCAACACTAATAAGTTCACAGGGGTAATCGTATGTGGCAAGTGGCTTAAAGCTATCAAGACTTAACACTTCATCACCCCTAGCAATATTTCTTTGTTTTTATGCAACATTCGTAATTCCTTCAAAATGTTTGCAGTGCCTTGTATTCATACTTAGGGTTTTAATTTATTTGAACAAATTATTATTTCTTTCTCTAGAAAATCCTTGAAAACCATTCAAAATCTACCTACTCAAATTTCCAAAATAAAACCCAGAAAAATCGGGTATCTCAGAAACACATATTAGAAAAAAAAAAAAAAACCTTCAAAAACTACTATTTAGAAAAGACCTCTGAAGACTAGTTCAGCACCATCAGCATATGATCTCTCCACCTGTGCAAGGGCTTCAGTTTCAAGCCTCAACTCTCAGGATAGTCTTTCAGAATCATCTCTAGCCTTGGTAATCGCTTCTAGGCCGAAGATGCGCCTAATTCCTTCAAGTTCTCCCGAATGACTCTTATATAACGACAAAGACATCCAACAACAAGCTTAGCCGTTTCAGCTTCCTCCAAGATTCGGGTCCTGTCAAACGTGAAGTCGAAGTCGGCTCCAGCATTCAGATATTCAATTGGTGCAGTTTTTATCGCATTAGCATCCTACGCAATGATACCACTTGAAACACCATATTCGACAGATATATCTGAAGAATCACGTGAACAACACTCGGGTACTGGAGGTTTACACGAGCTCCCCTCATTATCAATAACCTTTCCAAACACAGAAGAGACGGTCAACCAAAGATTCATAACCTAGACGAAGTCATCCGCTCTCCAAAGACACTGCGACAGATTTAGTGGGTGCCTGTATCCCCTGACGAGGTAAAGATGCATCCCAATCCTACTCCTGAAAACAAAACTTCATGAACCAAAGAAAGTACGACTGGGGACTGCTTGCTACCATCCTCAAGGAATATCAAGTTTTGAAGGACACTGATTGACGTTAGTAATGTTGTCAACATCATTCCCCTCAAAACTCACACAGTTGTGAGAATCACTTGTCAAGAATTTGTTAATAATCCATTATAAATCAAAGATCATCAAGGAAGATCATATGATGCTTATGGTTACATCACTCTGCAGATGAAGATGGGCTTTTCCCGGGTAGAAACCAAGCTTTACATAATCAGAAAAGATCCACGGTATGACGTGATCCTATGACGAACATGGATACACTCTAATGAGGTTCCTCCATCACCATAACTCAAGAAATCCTAATCCAGAGTATTTGATAGACGGTCCATCCTTATGCTAATTGGAGGGATGTCAAACTTTGAAGACATTGAAACAAGACTCCTGAAGCAGATGCAACATCATTCATCCATGGATGTCACGGGTCCTTTCAACATGTATCTTTCTGTCAAGTGAATGAATACCTGGTAGCTGCACTTGGGGACTTGATCTTGTTGGGAAGATCAATTCGAATCCATTTCGATCAATGTAATCCCCATAGCCAAGTCAGTGCAACCTAATGAAAGTACTGAAGGAAACAAATCATGAACTTCTCTACATCACAACCCCGCGCGACTGAGAATATTTATTCCTTACCAAATATATATAGAGAGAGACTATGCTATATGCTTCAACATCATCAGTTCTGTGACGAAGCCACTTCATATTTAAGTCATGGCGTTCAGACCTAGGGGCTCATTGGATTGAGAATCAAAGACTACACTAACGCCTCGATTACCATGGCTTTGTCTCTGGAGCAACAAAAGTCGTGGTCCAACATCAACACTGGTCTTAGGAGTAACGTCTTCATGACCGGCTTCATCAACCATTCATTCCCTACAGCTTCAATCTGGGATTTGATGTGCTTAAACCTACGCTAAAAACATGGGAATCCGCCTCATTTATAGTTTCATTCTGTCGTCAGCTCTCCCTATTGGCTTCCACTGCCTCCGACCTTGCTATCACCGGCTACAACTAGTCTTCATCATTGGATACTCTATCTACGATATAATTGTTATCATCCTGACACTTGATGTTGCAAACTCAAACTCCAAGCTCTAACATCTTCTGCTTACTCACGGGGGAGTCTAATATATCCAAATCCCAAGTATGCGTGGCGGACATGCCTGAAGGAAATAAAGCTAAGTAACCACCCTTAAACTAAACTTTTAAAATCCATATTTTATATATTAAAACGAAACCCTTTCTACAGGAATTTTCAGTTAACCTCTTCAAACAAAATATATAATGGTATTATTAGAGTCTCTCAGCTCTGAGCTTTAAATATTCCATATATTATATTGTGCCACTCGGTATCCACTTATGTGTAGAATTGAGAATGATTGGACGGCTTCTAGATGGATTAACTACTAGTATAGAGCGATGACGTCTTCAGAATGTCATTGGTGAAGGTTGCTACTCATGTCCAGATGATCTCTGACTATACATAAATTTGAGCCAGTTATAAGTTGAAATAATTCTACGGCTGAATTCCTTATACTCATTCCACATAGCTTTTGCATATATATGCACCCGTAGAAATTTTAGGTCTTTACTCAGCTAAACCCTCGTTATTTCATGTACATGCATGCAAACCATTTGTATTAATCATAATATGCTGATTATAACAAAATTACGAACATTCGGAATAAAGGTTATGCCATATACGAATAAAACGTTAATTAGATGTATATCGTCTAATTGCAGAGGCGCATCGAGCATTATCTCAAGTTGTAAACTTCCACAGCTGAATCTCTTGAAAATGTTCTGTATACACTGCATAAAACTTAAGCAGTTGATGTAACGAATGAACTTTCTTTAAGTCACAACACTTCTATGGATTGAATTCCTTGAATATCAATGCTCAAGTTCTAACCATCTTAGTGTTCATGGCTAACACTCATCTTTGTGTCTGACGGTAGAATCACTGCCTCCACACTTATCCTAGTGTTCTAACGGCAGCAATGCCTCCATACTCATCTTAGTATTCATGGCTAACACTCATCTTCGAGTCTGATGGCAGAATCATTGCCTCCACATTCATCTTAGTATTCACAGCTAACACTCATATTCGTGTCTGATAGTAGAATCACTGCCTCCACACTCATCTTAGTGTTCTGTCCGCATCAATGCCTCAACACTCATCTTAGTGTTCATGGCTAACACTTATCTTCGAGTATGATGGCAGAATCATTGCCTCCACACACATCTTAGTGTTCACGGCTAACACCCATCTTCGTGTATGATGGCAGAATCACTGCCTCCACACTCATCTTAGTGTTCATGGCTAACACTCATCTTCATGTTTGATGGCAAAATCACTGCTTCCACACTCATCTTAGTGGCAGCATTGCCTCAACACTCTCTACAACCAACTAATGTTCCAAATACCTTTTCGTTATTATTACGGTAGAAGAAGAACGCTCCATATACCTAAGAGTACACAAAGCTTACTCAGCTAACTGCTACTCTTCTAGTAATAACTAACCATTAAACAATAAAAAGTCATATTTTACTTCGTCTGGCAGACCATCGTCTAGTGCTTACCAAGCAACATTAGTCGTTCCGCGCTATGCAGAGGACTTAATGTAGATGATGAGTTTTTAATTAAGGGTAAAACAGTCAATTTGGGTAATTATTCATACCAGGGGTAAAATAGTAATTTTACACATCATGGGGTAAAATGGTCATTTTACAATTAGAGGTGAAAGTCATATTCTTCAAGTTTTGGACCAAGGGCAAAATAGTCATTTTACTAAAAAAATCTAGCGAAAAGGGCACAATGGTCATTCTGGTATTTTACATTATTCTCGAATAAATGTTGTACTAAATGCACATACCATCTAATTGCAGAGTCGCATCAAACATCATCTCAAGTTGCAAACTTCTTCAGCTGAATCTCTTGAAAAATTTCTGTATACACTGCATAAAAGTTTAAGCATAAATGCTAAGTTAAATCACATAAGATTGAGAAACCCCAAAACATGCCATAAATATGTCCACGACATTAATGAATGCCAAAGTTATCGGTGCATAGGCAATAACCATTGTACTACTAAGTGTCAGCCTTAGCAAATCCTAGCCACCTTCCCAACACAAATGAGTGACATACACATGTGCCAAATCTCAAAAATCCAACAAAGCCAACATGCTCACGCGCCAAACATGCCCTAGCCGTGCTAGCAGCAGCACTGGTAGAAAAGCATGCGCCAAACATGCTCTAGCAGTGCTAGCGGCAGCACTGGAAGCAAAGCACGCGCCAAACAAGCCCTAGCAGTGCTAGCGGCAGCACTGGCAACATGAGCACGCGCCAAACAGGCCCTAGCAGTGCTAGCGCTAGCACTCTTCCTCGCTAGCATTGCTAGCACTCCCCTTCTTTTGCGTGGTTGCTTGCACTAATCTTTCCAGGCCTTACTAGCAACACCATGGCTGGTGCTAGCACTCTGCTATCCATGCCAACTCTGCTAGATCTTACGAGAAATAAAAACAAATACATAGGGGGGTTATTCATAGGGTTTTGGTCTGGTGGTTACAGGAACATACGGCGTGGCAAACACCCCATGATCTGAAAGTTACAAAAATAGTAGTGACGGTTGTAGAAGTTGAGGAGATAATGGGCTAATGGTTTCCCAGAAACTTCCAAGCATAATGGGCGGTTAACCCATTACTCCCACAATTTCCATCTCTCCATCTCTTCACTACCTCCACTACTTACAAGGAAATCGTGTATTCTCAAACTATTATAAATAGGTTATTTAGCCCATTCAGAAAAGAAAAGAAGTTTATCATTCTCTCAAGCTCTGTTATTTTCTCAATAGTTCTACATCTCTACACACAATTCAACACACAAATTCCTTCAACTTTGTTTGCTTTCCTCCCCTAAGTTCAACCCATTTTCTCTCCTTGTGACCGAAGCAGGGCGGAACGGCTACTATCATGGTTTAGGCTTGCCCTGTACGATTTTGATTTATGAATATAAAGAAAGTACTTCTACAGTACATTGTTTTTCCTAGAATCAATTTTTAGGTATTAACAACAGTGCAACTTGCTTTGTTATGGTGAATTTGAGCACCACAATTTGAATATATAACCGAATTCTTAGCCCTCTCCCATGCACTTCTAATACGGTGACCTTTGGTATACCTGGTGGAGGCCTCACAATAGGTGACAAAATCTCATCTTCATCCTCATACTCGTCAGGCATGTCGTAGTTTGGAATGGGTCTTATGGACAGTGAGTATAGTTCGCAGAAAGAAGCAACTGTGAAGTAGGGTTGGATGTAATCCACGTATCGATCGACTTTTGCAGAAATAGTGGTGGTTGCATGAGAGCATGGAAATCCATACACACGCCATCTTTGGAAGGCGCAAGTACTCCTCTCCAAGTCCATGGAATGCGACCTGCATTGTGTATATTCATATATATTTAAAATCAAAAGCAAAGTGAACATATACTGAAAAATATAGTATATATCCACTGTTATATAAAAGTGCTACTAATTTTATATTGGACAGTATAGTTTATATGCACTATAAGGTCAGATGTAAGATCATCAGTGAAAAAAAAAAGGAAAAAATGGTATTACTAGAATAATATAAACACATTATTCCATATTCTATATGCACTAATTGTGTTTAAACAGATTTATGTTATTTTGTTACATTTTTATGACATTACTAGACTTATATAAACAATATAGTCTATATACACCAGTTGATAAAACATAGGCAAAGTAAAACAAAAAACAAAAATAACCTTGGAGAATAACTTTGTAGAATTGTCGGCAGACTGACTAACATCCCAGATACGACCCATTTGAATGTGCTCTTTAAGCAAGGCTTCATACTCAGGAGTAAGTTTTTCAGGGTCCATCAAGATAATTTCTTCGCGACGTTCTGACATCAACTTCATAACGCGTCGCCTAGATAAAACATAAAAAACAAACAAACAAAGACTATTATAGAAAAAAATGAAACAACAAACAACAAAGATATGATATTTATTTATATCCATAAGAATATAACCTAATCATGTCAACAAGGGAACAAGCATGCAACTTCTTGTTATGTCGAATCCAGTTATTGAACGACTCAGCTACGTTTGAAGAAGTATGATCATACCTACAACCAATGAAATAGGCACTAGACCAGTGTTCACTAGGGATATTACGACAATAGGTTACAACCCAAAGCCTTCCCAATAGAACCATTTCCTGAAGTGCCTCTTCGTACCTTGATGGAGAAAGGGAATATATATCTTTCCTAAAACATTCCATAACCTTTTTACGTTTCTCATATGATTTTCTAATAGGTAAGTTCTGCTTGAAATGATAGAAGCAATAACTATGATGGGAATCAGGAAAAAACGAAGGCATAGATTGCAACAACCCTTCAACACGATCAGTCATAAAGGTGATGGGACGATTATCAACGACATTCCTAAGATTGACCATAAACCAATGCCAATTATCAACATCTTCTACAGGCACTAATGCATATGCTAAAGGATAAAAACCTGCAGAAAATAAACAACACATAAATGTTATACTCTGAAAAATCTATGTTCTAATTTAAGAGTGCAGTATGCCTATACTCTGAAAATGTAGAGAGCATCTTATTATACTTATGTACAAAATGCAGATTCATATACTATTTTTATGTCAAACATATAAAAAAGGAACCTAGTTTAGTTTGAATACTAATTCGGTACTGCAGATTTTCTATACTGTATGCATTTCTACAGATTTAGGATGTTATTTTTATTAGTGCAGATTACCTATACTGTGAAGAACTATAAAGAATCATATTGTGCATATGTTGACAGTGAAGATTATATATACTATGTGGATAAACCAGTACTTAAATAGTATACTGTCAATAAAAATAAAAACAAAAAAAAGTGCAGAACATATATACTGCTGAAATAATTTTAAAAAAACTTTCCTCCGTTTACATTAAGACAAGTCGCATCCATCAAACCTTCCGGTCAAGAAAGTTGCATCATAATAAATCATCAGCCGACAAAAATTATAACCTTGAATACATGCATCGAAGCAAATGAACAACCTTTCAAACCTGTTGGTTGCATCATTGAACTGAAAATCAACATACAAATCCGGATTAGTTTCTTTCAAGGCATTTAAAAACCAAATAAGATCCCTGTAAGACTTGACATCATCACCAAAAATATGCTGGTGCGACAAATCCAACGCACGATAAGCATTATGATACTTGACATTCACCCCTACACCAACTTTGAGGTAGTCTTTAATCTCCCGAGCCTTCATAACTGGATTGTGCCTCACATGGTCATGAATAAGATGATTGCTAAGTCTCTTCGTTATAGGAGGGCTCCTCAACTTAATGCCAGCACCACATATATGCCTTCCGACATATTTTTTTATCTTGAAAACATCATTAGAAGAATCAATAGAAACTGCATGGATCTTCCAGGATCAACCAACTTCTTGCACTTTATTGTATACTTCGATAAATCATTCTTCAATTTCCTAATCATATGCCAGATCTCAAGCAGTACATCTCGCATGCTAGTCTAACAGAATCAACACCTCCTCGAAACAACTTGTTAGGGTCATTAAACACCTTATCCCAACCATCAGAAAGAAGTGGTTTTCCAACCTCACTACCCTCTATTTCATAACTATCTCTAGCACTCACAATCAAATCTGATTCCTTTTTCACATGAAAAAAATTGGATGCAGTTGAACCAACACTAGAAAGGACATCAACGTGCAGCTGAAAAAAATGAGATTTCTTCGAAAAGTGTAATACTGCAAGACCATGTAGGGACACATCAACAAGGATGGGTACTTTCACACCATCATCAATAAAATTGATTACAATATTTTTGGGTGTCAACATCCTCCAATTATCACATATGAAAAACTTCAAATCTTCAATTATAGAATTAAAATTAACCTTATAAGAAAAATGATGCTCCTCATAGTATACATATGCATAGCACATAATAGGGTCAGAAGTAGACATTTCAAACCTGTGACAAAAAAAAGAAATCAACAATTTAGAGGCACTAATGAACTGAAAAATTGAACAACATAGTCAATATGCACTCTAGAATCGATATAAACAATGAAAATGAAAACAACATAACATAACTCATATTGAAACAATATAGTGAATATGCACTTTAGAATCTATAAAACTGAATGAAAAAACATTATAGAAACTGATATTAAACAGTATAGTCTATATACACTTTAGGATAATAGAGTAAAATAAACAAGAACAAGAAGATTTATTCGTATTACTGAACTTTTATTGAACAGTATAGCCTATATACACGGTTGGATCATATATAAAATAGAATGAAGAACATTACTGAACAGTATAGTCAACATACACTGTTGAATCATAGACAAATATGAATGAAACATACAGAAACAAAATCTAAAAACAAACAAAAGCAAACTGAAAATATGATAATCTTGCCAACTGAATCAGAAATAAGAATGAACATGCAAAACCAAACAAAAAACTAAATTGAAAAACTGATTTCAAGATCTACAAACAACAAATCCTAAAAACTTAAATCAGAATACTGATATTGAACTGTATAGCTTGAATTAAGTTCAATGAATCATATGAACCATAACTAAGATCTCCACAATAAGCTTATCTATGTTGCTGGAAGTCTATATATTTAACAGTATAGTCTATATACACTTTAGGATAATAAACAAAAATAAACAAGAACAAGAAGATTTATTCGCATTACTGAACTTCTATTGAACAATATAGTCTATATACACTATTGGATCATATATAAAACAGAATGAACATCATTACTGAACTGATATTGAAAGTATAGTTAACATGCATTGTTGGATCTGAATGAAAAACCCAAAATCAAAGAAAATCCGTAACATAAACAAAACCTAAAAACAAATAAAAGCAAACTGAAAATATGATAATCTCGCAAACTGAATCAGAAATAAAGAATGAAAATACAAAACCGAACAAAAAAACAAATTAAAAAACTGATTTCAATATCTACGAACAACAAATCCTAAAAATTAAATCAAAATACTGATATTGAACAGTCTAATCCTAATGAAGCATATGAAAAATAAAAAAATCCAAACACATAACGCCAGAAAGAGAATCAAATGTTGCTACACTAGCTATGATGGAATCAACATCAGATAATTTAGTAAAAACTAAAAATAGATCAACCGAAACTAATAATTTGGAATTATAAAAGAAAAACTGAAAAAAGATCATCAAGATAAGATAATCAAGATGATTCATTTGTTTAGAAAGTAGCAGCTACAAAAAAAAATCAAGAAACAAAGAAATAACAAGATTAAACATAAATCAACTAACCTGGAAAAGAATAAAAAAACAAAGAAGTAACAAGATTAAACATAAATCAACTAAACTGGAGAATGATCTTTAGCAGAGGAGAAGAAAAAGCGAATGCATATCCTAGAAAATTCGCAAGGAAAATAAAGATTTGTTGGAGAGAATAAACCATAGAATTATATATGAAAAATCTCGATTGAACTTTTAAAAGGAAGATTTCGATTATGTTCGTTTATATATCTGTTACTCCGGAGGTTAGTTTTGGTATTCAAAAAAAAAAAAAAACAGTCCTACACGTGGGAGGACCGGATAAATAAAGCAGGTCTTTTTTTTATTTATAGACCTCCGGTTAAAGTGGGGTCAATGGGTGGGCCTGCCATTAAGTCAGTCCAATAAATAATGACCTATAAGTAATTCCTACTATGAACAATCATATCCTCTGAGTTAGTAACTGTTGTAACAGTTAGGAATAGGCACGGACCCAGGTGGGTTTTAAAACCAATTTGACATGGGCTAAGGCCTTTAAGGCAAAAAAAAATCTTAAATTTAAAATTTAGGTAGTTGACCTGAGTGAAGCCCCGGTTAGCCCTCTCATAGGTCTGTCAGTGGTTGGAAACTGTAGCCGTCACCCAAAAATTTTGATACCCCCTCCGTCCAAGTTATATAGGCATAAAACAGGTTTGTATTAGATTAAGAAAAAATATGGGAGTTATAAAGAACTATATTTTTTCCTATATTACCCCTTCCTTTTTGATGAAAACTAGAAACATTATATTCGTTTTAGTGTGATACTAATATCATTAATAAGGGTATATGTGAAAAAACTATCTAGGAATTAGAATTGTTCCTATCTAGATGGACAACCAAAAATAAGAACTATGCTTATATAACTTGGATGGAGGGAGTATTTTCCGTTGAGATCTTGAGAGTATGTAAAAGAGAATTTGCGTTTTTTTTTTGGCGTTCATCAAAATGTTGTTGAATAACACCAAAAGTATTGTTGAATGTTGGAGACATATACCATAACCTGTATCAGCATTTAGGATAGAATATTAAATGTCTTAAGTAAAGATATTACTCGCTTGAATACACACTGTTTGTTTTTTTTAATTATTTCTTATATTATTCTTCTTCTTTAAAGATAATATTTACAAATCTATAAAGAATCATGATTTGCTAATCCTAACTTGAAATTAATAATTTGATAAAATGATAATACAATTTGCATCCTATTTGGTGAATAAGTCGTCGAATTACCAACAATATTTTGAGCCTTCAATTTTATTATATAGGAACGCACATAAATGGAAGTGAACATTGATGACTTAGAAATGCATTTATATTGTGTAGTTATGCACTCGAATGCCTGATAACGGGATTTATTCAAGTTGAGAAGCAGAGATAATGATGTAAGACCGTTTTTCCCGTCATACCCATCAATGGGCGTCCACTACGGTTAATGAGGCTTCCTATATGGGACCCACAGATAAACTGTTAATCTGACTGATAAGTTACTCTATTATATTGGCCTATTTAAAACTAGGAATTACTAGTTATCCACTTTTGGTGACCCGTTTAATAATTAATCCATCAATTAGAGATAGCTTAACCGGTGGTCCAAAAACTTGTTTTTGGACTAAAAAACTTATTCCCAGCACCAAACACGTGTGGATCTTAATAATACGTTTCTTTAAATACCAAAATAATCCTTTTGTATACAACCTTCGTTCTAAAAAAAAAGAGAAACAATGAGTTATCTAGATTTGTATTCAGCGAGACGTAATCTTCATATTCATATACAATTACTCGGAAGCAAACAACTTTTGATTTTCTTAGACCTAGTTTTCAATTTCAGATTTGTAAGAAGGAGAAGAAGATGATTTTGGTGAAGAAGAAGAAGGAAATACAAATTCATCAATTTTTGGGTTTTGTTTAAACTTTTTAATCTTCTTCATCTTGATTTGATATTCAATGTTGGAAGATGAAGTTTGTCTATTCAAACGATATGATTTAGTCGATTAAAGTGATGATTACTCCTCTTTTTTGTTTCGGGTTAGTGTTATTTTCATATATTTTTTATTAAGGTTGTTATTTTCAATATGTACTGTGGGATTATACTCTTTTTTCTTTGGTACATACTTTCCTTCGGTGCATATCAATATATATGAAGAAAAATATGTATTATGGGATCATATACTTTTTCCTCCAGTGCATATTTTCTTCAGTGCATATCAATATATACAGTTGAATCAATATGATCATCTACTCTATTTCCTTCGGTACATATTTTCCTTCAGTACATATCAATATGTGAGATCATACATTTTTTTCCTTCAATACCTATTTTCCTTGAGTACATACCAATATGTACTAAACGATCAATATGTACTGTTTTTGGCGACTAATAAAGATCTTCTTCTTCTTTTGTTCTTCTTCTACTACTTCTTTTCTTCTTCTCTTTTGTTGGTGGTGCATGAGTACTATTTTCTTCTTCTACTAATTAATTTCTTCATTTTTGGTGAAGGAGCATGATATGAAAAAGATATTTTTTTGTTGATGATTTTGATTTCAATTTCATTTTTTGTTGATGAATTTTTGGTATTTTCAGATCTGTTTTTGTTGATGAATTTTTGGTATTCGATTTCGTTTTTGTTGTTGAATTTTTGGTATACAAATCTATTTTTTTGGTATTCAATTTCGTTTTTAATGAAAGTAAAAGAGAGAAGTTGTTTCTCTAATATCCACACGTACAATAAGAAGGGCAGTCAGGTCTTTTTGCTAGACCAAAATATTTTTGGACCTCCGGTTAAATGTTTTTTCTGGATGGACCATAGATAAAACGGATCCGGATTTTCTGGACCAACCAACAAATTACCCATTCTATAACGCTCCAGAATGGCCCATATTTCCACACATCATCACCATTGATAGCCTTAATTGTAAACTTAGCTCTATACATGTCATTATATATCAACGGCATTGGCAGGTCTTCATCACTATCTACCTTTTGAAGAACTTGTAAGATAGGCTCCACAGACTTACTTACATATTGCACCTTCTTTCAGAATTTAACACGGATTTTTCCACTGTTTTACCCTTACCCCCATCCAATTTGGCAAATCAAGATGACTGCCATTGGGTTGACTGTAATATTCTTTTAAGGTCCATCCTGTGATCCAGTAAGCTTTTAAATTAAAATAACTAGTCACAAACCTAGTAACAGCTGGCTTGAGAATTTCCCTCCCCTCTGTAAAATACCTTTTCATAAGATCTAGCAACCACAAGCAATTGTAAATAAAATTTGTACCTTTTTTTCCATTGTGCATGCACTCCCCTACACATTTTATCTCCGTAAAACCTTCAAGCATTTGGTCAATGCAATAAGTAGTACATGGTATCCAGAATAAATTTCTTCTCTTTTCTTCAAGCAGATTCCAGCAGCCTTATAACTGGCAGTACATTCAGTAATCACATGTAATAAACAACCTTATATTATACCACAATTAAGATGGCTGCCAACTAGCAAAACATAGAAGAATAAGTCAAAAATTAAGAAGAAAATGAGTCCAGTGAGTACCTGTACTACATTTTTCTCACCGATCTCTTCCACAACTTTATCCAGATCAGTCACATCTTCTGATGACACAAAATAAACACCGGGAGAACAAGATACCAAAAGTATCCTACCCTGGACAGCCATGATAGTACAACCAGTGATTGCCCAGGAATTCTTAATATCTACAAGGCACTGTTTAATGGACGCAATTTCATCCTGGAGATGTCGACCAGATACCAGTTGGTTAGATGGGCCTTTCAAACCTTTCCCATATTGAGTTATTGACCAACTAACTCCAGAATCTTATGAAAGTATGGGGCATTGGCTTTATGCTAAGAAAGTGCAGCATGGTTACTTCCTCTGTGGCCTCTTTACAAGATGCAACTACACCAGAGATCCTAGCCAGATGTTGTTTAAACCTGTTTATACCTCCAGTGACTACTTTTTTTTCACAGTAATTGTAACCTTTTTCTTTCTCTCATCTTGAGCAACACCATGTTCCCAACCGGGGTCGACATACCCTAATGATTTAAGTGGAGCCATACTTATGACAACACTCCTATCACTGATCACCTGTTTTCCTTTACTCCTGTAGCCATCAAGGACTTCATCCTCTTCGTCATCATCGTTCAAGTGCAAACCCAGAGATGCTTGTTCTTCATCTTCAGATTGTCTTTATTTCTTATTTGACCTCCATCCTTCCAGATTTTCTTTCATTTTCAGGTAAACATCCTTGGGAGCCTTCTTACAATATGCAACCTCTCTTGACATTTCAGCTAAATGCTGCTTCAATCTATATATCCCACCACTAACTACTATTTCACAATAATTGCATTTCACCTTCTTTTCTTCGCATCTTGGAGAATCCCATGCTCCCATCCAGGGTCAACTATTCCTTTGGGGCGAGGAGGAGCCATATCTTCTATAATTGAGTAACTGTTCCAGTAGGAAATGCTTCATCCTTACTCTGCATATTTGCAAACATGAAATATTCTATAAATATGGAAGGGTCAATACTTGGTACTGGCACATGACATCACTTTTGTCTCAATAAGTATCAATCGGATGAGTAGGAGAAACATAAGGCCGCACTATGCACTTCTTTTATGTTTAATTTTCTGAAAGTTGTATCTGAATGAGAATCTCTTGCTGCATGATTCTTCCAAAATTTCAACACCAGAACTCCACAGAAATTTTCTGCTCAAACAACCCTTGAGAACAAGGAGACTGTTTCTGAAACTAGTAAATTTGGTAAAAAGATAGAAACATAAAGACAGCCAAATTCAACCCGTAAACTGAAGAATAGTGTAAGACTGCCTAGGTACTTAAAAATTAAAATAGCTCGCTCATATTGTTCCTTATTTCTAAAAATCAAGCTTATAAGCTTGTCATTGTTATCAACAAATGATGATATAGTATTTATTCAAACGCCGAGAGCAATTCATTTAGCGGTGAACTGCCCAAACCTTAACTGAGAGTCTGTAAACCATGGTCTCAGTATATTAAGTTCTAAATTTTAGCGAGTTGAGAAAACTACCAAATTTTAGGCATGAGTATGCTTCCGAAATATGCAATACATGCAGCTATAATGGTTAATCCAGTCAATCAGACAAGTTACTTACCAACATTCCAGTTTTGGTAAATGGCAAGGTATGATGCACAACTTGGATTTTCAGTTTATCTCACAAGTTGATCCAAAACAGAAAAAGTTATCGTGGTGCCAAATACTTACCGATTTAAACTCGGAAACAAACAACTTTTGATTTTCTTAGACCTAGTTTTCAATTTCAGATTTGTAAGAAGGAGAAGAAGATGATTTTGATGAAGAAGAAGAAGATTCGAGAATATACAGAATATAGAGAAGAAAAAGAAGAAGAAGAAGAAGAAGGAAATATAAATTCATCAATTTTTGGGTTTTGTTTAAACTTTTTAATCTTCTTCATCTTGATTTGATATTCAATGTTGGAAGATGAAGGTTGTATATTCAAACGATATGATTTAGTCGATTAAAATGATGATTACTCCTCATTTTTGTTTCGGGTTAGTGTTATTTTCATTTTTTTCTATTAAGGTTGTTATTTTCAATATGTACTGTGGGATTATACTCTTTTTCCTTTGGTACATACTTTCCTTCGGTGCATATCAATATATATGAAGAAAAATATGTATTATGGGATCATATACTTTTTCCTCCAGTACATATTTTCTTCAGTACATACCAATATATACAGTTGAATCAATATGATCATCTACCCTATTTCCTTCGGGACAATTTTCCTTCAGTACATATCAATATGTATTGTGGGATCATATATTTTTTTCCTTCAGTACATATCAATATGTACTGTTAGATCAATATGTACTGTGAGATCATACATTTTTTTCCTTCAATACCTATTTTCCTTGAGTACATACCAATATGTACTAAATGATCAATATGTACTGTTTTTGGCGACTAATAAAGATCTTCTTCTTCTTTTGTTCTTCTTCTACTACTTTTTTTCTTCTTCTCTTTTTTTGGTGGTGCAGGAGTACTATTTTCTTCTTCTACTAATTGATTTCTTCAATTTTGGTGAAGGAGCATGATATGAAAAAGATATGTTTTTGTTGATGATTTTGATTTCGATTTCGTTTTTTGTTGATGAATTTTTGGTATTTTCAGATCTGTTTTTGTTGATGAATTTTTGGTATTCGATTTCGTTTTTTTTTGTTGAATTTTTGGTATACAGATCTATTTTTTTGGTATTCAATTTTGTTTTTAATGAAAGAAACAGAGAAAGAAGTTGTTTCTCTAATATCCACACGTATAATAAGAAGGGCGGTCAGATCTTTTTGCAAGACCAAAACATTTTTGGACCTCTGGTTAAATGCTTTTTCTGGATAGATCATTGATAAAACGGATCCGGATTTTCTGGACCAACCAGCAACTTACCATATTTAAAAACAATTTTTTTCCTACGGACTTGATTGAAAGATGGGTACTCTATCGTTCTTCCCTCCTTCACTTTCATCTCAACTTAGAAACCATGAAAGTCAGTTGTTATTAAAAACTCAACTTTCAAATCCTCTTAAATTTCCTAAAATCCCCATAGTTAAACCTTCTTTACTTACTAAATCCTACAATACAAGCGTAATTGTTCACAACAATCAAAATGACTCTCAATTTGTGGATGAAAATGGTGTAGTTGAAGATATGGATGGTTATATGAACCATCTCTCCCTAGAATATGACTCTGTCTGGGATACAAAACCTGCTTGGTGAGCTTTTCTTTTGACTCTGTCAGATTATCTTATCATATTGTAGAAACTAGTCTAGTTTGCTTTATATTGTACACTTTATACATGCATTTTGAAGTTTATTGGAACTTGAATTCGAATCGAAGGTGTTTGTGATTGTGCCTATTTTGATAGAATTAAAGAGAATTTGGATTTTCTAGGAATGGGTCAGCGTGGGGACTTGAACTACTAATCTTAAGTATGAGGGTCTACCCTGGCCAAATGAGGAATTAGGATTTAAATTGTTTTAATTAGAAAGATGACTATTTTGTATTGTCTTGTAAAATGCAACTTGTTAATGATATGTTCATTATGAGGAATCTACTACTGCTCAGTATGGGAAATCGAACTACTTACTTTAAGGTCTACCCTGGCCAAATGAGGAATTAGGATTTAAATTGTTTTAATTAGAAAGATGACTATTTTGTATTGTTTTGTAAAATGCAACTTGTTAATGATATGTTCATTATGAGGAATCTACTACTGCTCAGTATGGGAAATCGAACTACTTACTTTAAGTACGAGAGCTTCCTTAACCAAATGGGGAATTCGGATTTAATTTTCTTTTATTTAGGAACTCCAATTAGCGTCATCTTTTAAATGCAACTTATTGATGAATTATTCATTATGAGGAATCTATTGCCGGAGTGTCTGTGATTACCAAAAATACAGTGGCCTAATCAATAAATCAATACAATAAAATGAATCAATTATTTAAAAGATATTATAAACATGATTGAATCATTAACAAAAAGATTTGTGTAAAAAGATTGTTTATTGAAGTTTCGAATGATTACATATGATGATCAGACAATATATTGAGTCTCACCTAATTGTAATCTTTTCTTAGTCTGGTTACTCTTCTATTCTCTTAGTCAATCTTCTTTTTCTAATATTTTTTTGACCCCTTCTTCAATTTTAGAGTCAGGTATTTATAGTGTTTTATAAGGGTCCCACCAAATCTTATCCGTCCAGCTATTTGATTTTATCTTAACCTCTTAATTTATTTGTCTCGTACACTTTTTGCATGTTTCACAGGACATGATATAGATCTTCTTTGATTTATTTGATCATATGTTGGGCGGATTGCACCCCCCTTGTCGTCCTTCTTCTTGGCTTGACTAATTAGATTATTCCACATAATTATTCCTGTAATATGGTGCGAGTATATTGAGTTGTGGATCGTATATTCTTTTTTGATTTGTTGCATGTTTTGCACATGGTATACGGGAAAAATATGTCATGCTTTGAATCTATTTGTATCATGCTTGTCCCGCACTCTGTATGGTTGACACGTGTTCTTCACACATCAAATGTATTATGTAATCTATGGGAAAATATATCATACTTTGATTTCTCCTGTCCCGCAGTCTGCATGATCGATATGTGTCTCGCATGCAGTAAAGATGTCAGGTATGTGATATTTGTCTTGCTTCTGTCATTCTTGCGCCATCTATCCTATTGTTTTCACTGTCAGTTGAACTTATCTGAACCGTCAATTTTTCTTTGAGATATGAAAAAGAACTTTTAGGTCTTGATCTGGTGCTTCTCGAGCTATCGTAATCTGATGATTTTATTTTAAAATCTCGACATGTGTACGGTAGAGATTTAGTATTCTTATTCTATAGAAAGTAGAATTTGGTAGGAAAATCATCACGTTCTTATTGATTTATACGCCGCCTTCAACAAAATTTATCTTCCATATTTAATGTGTTTTTATTCTTCTGATGGTTGCTTTTCGAAATCCTCATATAAAGTTAAGTCTCTTCAGATTCTTCAGTTATTATATTTGTTCCCCTTTGTCTTCTTCTTCATAAAGCTTCTTCTTAATTCCTGGAATTTGATTAGTTCAGTCTTTCTATCTCGGTCTTTTCTTTTAATCAAGATTTTCTTTTCATTGAGATTGGGTATTCTTTTCTTCCTTAGTTCAAGCTTTTTTCTGATAAAATTTTTGATTCTTCCATTGCTGCAGGTAAGAATCTTATCTTTATTTTCTGGTTTTATTCTTTGGTTCTATGATTTGCTAGAGAAATGATAATAATAATGTTAATGATCAATAAATGATGATAGTGATGATTCCGAAGCATTATAGATTCAATCTGTTGATTTTGATGATGAATAATAATAGTTCTAGAAAATCCGTGATTGATACTATTGATTTTCAAGCTTTTTCTGATAAATTTTTTGATTTATGATAAAAAAAAATGATGATAGTGTTGAAATTATTCGTGATTGATCTTGTTCGTGATTAATTTATTCTCGTCTACATCCTTACCCATGTTCATCATCAAAGTTGAAATTGAATCTAATATTATCTCTGTTGATTATGTAGATTTCATTATGTCAGGAGAGAAAGGTAGCAATACTTCTAAATTTGTTCCCACCAAGGTAAACAGCCTTTGGAGAAATCTTTCCCGCACCAAAGTAAGCAACCTTCATAGAAATCTGACCCGCACCAAAGTAAGCATCCTTGAGAGAAACCTGACCTGCACCAAAGTAAGCAACCTTTAGAAAAGAAAACATCTCGATACTATGCAGAAAAGACAAAGACAAGAGGAAAATATGGTCCTTCAGATCCTTAACCTCTTAATGTGATTCACCCCACGTATGCTTTACCAAATATTGTAAGTGCTACTACTGTTGCGTCCAAGAAAAGTTCTTCTCGTAAGAACAAGCGGGCTAGTGATAGTTTGGGTTTCAAATCTAAATATTTTGAAGTGTTTAAGAGAGAGCATAATTTGACGGACTTCAAAGTTTCCTTTTATGAACCCGCCGAAGGTGATGAAATAACGCTTGATATGATTCGGAAGTTCCCTATAGCGCGAATAAGTTGTTGATATATGCGGGCACATTATATGCGTCCCTAGAACTTCCCTTATATAAGAGTGGAGGCTCATTTCAATATGAAGTTCTTTTGGGTCGCAGTAAAGGAGATACTTATTTTACGGGCCGTTCCATTGCTCGGTATAATGGAAATTGGTGGTGCATGTTAAATGAGTGTCATAAACGTAACAAAGGGGGAAAAAATCTCAAAAGTTATACTCCCAATCCTTCAAAGCGTAAATATTATACCGTAGCAAATTTTTATGCTACTTACACTGATGCTTTGGCTGCGAAGAATTATAAGAAATGGAGTATCGGTTTAATCCGTAAAGGTGGTGAGGGTTTTCGTCTACTTTGGGAAGTTGATAGTACCAAGGCGAAGTGTATCCACAAAACAGATAAACCTTTGAAATAAAAACTTCGTGATGACCATGACTTCCGGTGGTATCGTACTCCTCTGGTAATCGAAGGTCCCTGGATTTATGGATTTGCGCAAGATATTGTGGTCCGCAACCTTACTTCTGGTCCGCAAGTTTATTTCCCTTGGAAATTAAACTTTGATGGTTTTTCTTTCAATTATGATGAAAGGGTACGTATGATTCTATTATTTAATTTTTATATCTGCTTCCATTTTATTTAAGTCGTTGTTGTCTTGTATAGCCTCGTTGGAAGGAGATTCTGAAAATGATGCGGGCAAGAAACGAAAAGTCACTGTTGTTGGCGAAAACAAGCTATGGTTTACTTAAATGAATTTGTATAATCGATTGTATTTATTGAGTGATTTTCTCATTATTTGTATGTTCGATAGGGTCGAAAAAGGATTCAGGCTGCATCCCGCACTTCTACTGAGCCTGAGGAAGGGGAAATTCGTGACACTATTACTCCTTCAAAAAATATTGAAAGAAATGATGGTGGTAGCTCTGATGATGATGAGGGAGAAAATGTTGTATTTCAATCAACGGACTAGGAGCAATATATATTGATTAGGCCCGTAGGTTCCAAATCTACAGACCCATAAGAGTTTTGAGGGTCAGTCTGCTGGTGAGCCCGTAAGTTCTTCTGTTAGTATGGGAGAGACCGAGACTGATGAATTAGTCTATCTCTTTGGATCGTGTTGTGAGTATTGATGCATCTTCTTCTCAATCTTCTGCCTCTCAATTTTCATTTCTTCCTCCCCAATTCTCGCCTCTTTTATATGAACATGATTTCGTTGTGCACTCTGTTAGCGAGGAAGGAAGTTTATCTGATATAGAAGAACAGGAGGTGACTACCACTATCATCACCAATGAAGGTGGTAACAGGGGAAGAACTGTCACTGATGCTCCCCACAAGAATGGAAATGGAAGTGCTTCCAACAGTGATAAAGGCAAAGGAAAAATGGAAGATGAGAGCCTTATTAATGAAGAAGAAGAATATTTTCGTTGGTTCATGTCGAAAGAATTACTGTTTGTTCCGCATAATTTCCAACCTATAGAGACTGATACTCCCGCAGTGGAATCCTTACGTGGGAGTATGAGATCCGCTCCTTATGAGTCAGTGAAAGAAGCTTGGTTAAAGGATCAAGGCGAACCCGTTCGTTCTTATTTTGATATTAATCTTCCTTCTTCCCTTTATGATATGATTGCTCTTGCGGATGGTGCGGCGTATTCTTTCCCTCAACAAGCCATGTTACATGTATGTATATATATATGTATACATATATATTTTTACTGAATAATAAAAAATATTGTAGTTTTCCCATGGTCAAAATGCTACTTAGGTTGTGTATAAGTACTACATGGGTCGGTCGATTAAAATGGAAGCAAAATATAGGCATGTGGAGGCAAAATTGATTAAAACTGAAGAAGGAAATTCTAACTTACGGGCAGAGTTGTCACAGAAGAATGTTGCGTTCCAAAGTGCATAAGAATTGAAATGGGACAATGAGATTCTTCGTCAGCAATTGTTGGATTTTCAAAATCAAGGTTTAATTTTTTTTCTCTTTTGCTATTTCATTTTCTAATTTATTGTTACTTTCGCTAAAGTATACTTTATGGAATCAGCGGGGGGTTTAGGTCTTATAGATATGATATGTAGTAGAAATAAACGTCTTACTGAGCACGTGATTGTAGTTAATAAACAAAATGTGGAGGTTAAAGAAAGATATAATGCACTACTTGATGATTTGGAGCGGGTAAAGGTTAAGCATGAAGCATTGTATAAAAAATATTGTTTGTTAGATTCAGACATGCGTCGTAATAATAATGAATTAAATGTTGTTCTTTCTTGGACTAAAGATGGTCTTACTAAAGCATGGGTACGGGTAGAAGAGTTGGAAGACGAGACTCGCAGACTTTACTTAAAACGAAAAAATATCCTAACAGAATTCTCATCTTCCGGGTCGTTTCATGATTCTCAGTATTCCGTTTATGTTGTGCAACTTCTTAAGGATAAAGATGATGCAGTAAAGAATGTTCATGCCAAGGCAAATGCGTTAATAGAGGCTAGATCTAAGATATCTAGATTATTCGAAGTTGAGTGTTCACATGAAGTTGATATTTATCATTATCAAAAGGGAGCGGGAAAACTCTTAAATAAGATGAATCAATTACGTCACGAAGATGCATTGAAACAGGTAGAGTTGGATCGATACCGTCAAGATTTTCATCGCCTTAGAGATGATTATCAAAAAAATTTAAAAGAATATAAATATCTTGATGAGTCCAGAGATGCAGTAGTTAATGAACTAGAAAAGTCTTAATCCCACGCAAGAGGTATCTTATTTATTGCATAACTGCGGTTGCATACAACTTTTTCATTACTTAAATATTTTATTTTACATTATGTTTATAAGCTTCGAGGAAAAGCTTAGAATTGCGACTTCTCGAGTTAAAGAAGTTTAGGGACAACTCACTTTTTCAACATCTAGAGTTTGAGAAGTTTAGGGAAAGCTCCAGCTTGCAAATATCAAAACAGAAGAAATTGAGGGACAATTGAAGCTTGCAAATGCTAAAATTGTGGAAGTTGAGAATCAGCTGAAACTTGCGAAAATCAAGGTTGATAAAGCTAAGGGAGATCTAAAGCTTGAAACCTCTAGAGCCAATGATGCGGTCCAGAATTTGACCATTGAGCAGGGGAGAACAAAATACTAGAAAAATAAGGCCATTTTATTGGATGAAAGGGCAAAAGAAGCTGCAAATCAAATTTCCCAGTTAAATGTTGAACTTGGAACTGCACAGGCCAAAGTTGTTCGGCTGAAAACCGAAGCAGCTATAGGAGTGGCTAAAGAAGTTAATAGCACTTTAAATAGAGTGGAAGAGGATGGATTTACCAAAAAATATCTTCGTAAAGAAGTTCCAAAATATCCTTCTCCAAGTGTTGGTCCCGCTGCCCCTTAGTAATTTCTTTTCATCTTTTGGTGCGCATGTTTGCTTCTTTTGACTTTTAGAATGTAATACCTACGAAATATTTTGAATATATAATATATATTAGTATTTTCATCTTAGAAAAATAAGCATTTAATTGAATCTTGCAATGAGTGTGAATTGAGAAACTACAAGATAAGAATATACCTTGAGTTACCTTTGAGGGCACAGTTACATGATCAACTTCACCTTGGCCAAAAGGAAGTTAACAATGTAGTCCCAATTGTGAAAGCAGTATAAAGAGTACACCTGTTTTCACAATAAATGAAATGTCATGTTAGGCATCCCTTGCTTACGAAATATCCATTGGTCACACACTCATGGACATCTACATGGATTTTTCTAGAGAGATTGCAATTATCATGATTTACCTAGTATGAAGTAATGTGGTGTGACAACACATAATAGTACATTTTGTGATATTGAAGTGGTTGTTGCATGATCCATTTTCCTTTTTTATGGATAATATGGCTTGAGATATTGTGCATTCCAAGGATGCCGTAACACTTCTCCGTCCATATTCCATAGATGATATGATCCTTGTCCCGCAATATCATGAATAATATAGGGTCCTCCCCATGTGGGTGCGAATTTCTTTGCTTTTTTATTTCCATGATATTCTGGTATTCGGCATAGTATATATTTTCCTTCCACAAAGTTTTGCAATTTCACTTTCTTGTTGTACTCTTGGGCTAACTTTCTTTTATAATTTTCCATTTTCTGTAGCACAGTTTCTCTTCTTTATTCTAAGTCATCTAATTTTTCAATCATTAAATCTATGTTTAAATTCTTTTCCCAAGTTTCTGTCTTTGTAGTTGGAAATATTATTTTAGTGGGAATAACTGTTTCTGCTCCGTAAGTAAGAAGGAATGGTGATTCACCAGTTGTTTCTCTCCTTGTTGTACGGTAATCCCATAAAGTATTATGAAGTTGTTCACACCATCTTTTATAATGTCTATAGAGAGTATTTTTCATATTCATAGCAATGGTTTTATTTGTTGCTTCAGCCTGACCGCTGCTTTGAGGATAAATAGGATTGGACCTATTCTTTTGAATATTAAATGCTTTAAAAAGCATATCGATATTTTTTCCTTGCAAACATCACCATTAAAATAACCCCACTTATCATTAATATTAATTTCCATCTTGATACACCTATTATTTTGGTGTACCTGATGGTTTTATTGTCCGTTATCATAGACTATAGCTGCTGGGATTCTGAATCTACAAATTATGTCTTCAAATAGGAATTAAAAACATCAGTATCTCTTATCCGGGCTAGAGATTTTTCTTTGACCCATTTAGTGAAATAATTAGTTGCTACAATCAGGTACTTTCTTTTCTGCGTGCCTTCCACTAGAGGTCCAACTATATCTACTCCCCATTTTAGAAAGGGCCATGGAATCAATACAGAATTCAGTTCTGTTGCGGGGGCTTTGATTCTTTTAGCAAAACGCTGACATTCTTTACATCTTCTTGCTAGATCAGCCGCATCTTTATTCATATATGGCCAATAATATCCTTATATTCTTGTTTTGAATGCAAGTGAGCGTGTTCCACTATGATTCCTTGCGTCTCCATAATGAATATTAGTGAGAATGCGTTTTCCCCCACGCCTTGATAAACATCGAAGCAAAGGTCCAAGAAATGATCTGCGGTATAAAACTTTATCCCCCAATTGATAATTTACAGATTTAAATTGAATTTTTCTTGCATCTTTTATGTTTGCGGGAAGTATTCCATTTTATAGATATTGATATACTGGTAGCATCCAATCTTCTTCAGTTCTGAAGTTCAAAATATGTCGGGAGAAGAAGAGGATGAAGGTGATTCCCAAGATATTTTAGACTCTGTCAATTCCCACATATGGGAAGTGTTTGTTGATAGAGCACGAAATAAAGACGGAGCTGGAAAAGGAATCGTGATTACAACTCCAACTGGAAATCGGATGGTTCATGCATTTCGTTTGGAATTTGGAGAGCATACAAATAACATATTGGAATATAAGGTCGTAGTACATGCTCTTAGACTCATCAATGAATTAGGAGTAACTGATGTACGGTTTACAAGTGATTCGCAACTGGTAAGTCGGCAAGTTGAATTAAAATATCAAGCTTTTGAAGAAGATCTAATAGCGTACAAGAATTTAGTTCAACAACTGGCATCTCAAATCCCGAACATTATTTTTCGTCATCTACCTAGAGAAAAAAATCGTCAGGCTGACGCCTTAGCATACATTTCATCAATGTTGAAATACCAAAGCACCTTAACAATTAAAATTGGACGAATATATGAACCATCCATCAAGGTACAATCCGTCGAAAATTTAGAAGAAAAGGTAGGATAAGATATTGAAGATGAAGTCATCCAATATTATGCAATTCTTCTGTGAAAATCGGAAGATGAATTAATCCAAAGGTAAGTCCGCAAGAAAATCTGCTAGAACTTGTAATTTTTGAGCAATCTGTATTTCGAATAAAATATGGAATTGTTCTAATTGTGCGTTCCATTTTGCTATTCTCCTTACTTTTCGCGCATTCTTCAATATAGATTCTAATGGAGCTTTGCTTGGTACCCGAACATAATGTGTTAAGAAATAAATACGGAGCTTTTGTGTGGCAAAAACTAATGCAAGCACCAGTTTTTCAATCTTGGTATAATTTCTTTCTTCTAGATTAAGAGTTTTGCTAATGTAATATACTGGTTTTTCCACTTTCTCATTTTTTTCGTACTAGTACTGCACTCACAGCATCTTCTGTTGCGGCTACATATAAAGCTAATTCCTCCTCTAATTCTTGTTTTTGTAATGCTAGTATTGTTATGAGGTAATCTTTTATGCTTTGAAAAGCGTATTCACAGTTTTCATTCCATTCAAATTCGCTCCTTTTATTTAGCGTATCAAAAAATGTTTTACACTTGTCAGAAGATCTTGAAATGAATCTGTTAAGCGCATCTAAGCAGCCATTTAACTTCTGAACTTCTTTGACATTTTTTGGAGAGGGAATATTAATAATTGCTTGAATTTTGGATGGATCAACTTTAATTCCATTTTTAGTAACCATGTATCCTAAAGAATTTCCTGATGTAACTCCAAAAGTACATTTATCTGGGTTGACCTTCATTTTGTATTGGCATAGGGATTCCAAAATTTCTTTCAAGTCCTGGAGATGATCTTTTGAAAGTTTACTTTTTAAGAGCATGTCATCTACATATACTTCCAATGTGCGGCCTATCCATGATTTAAAAATTGCATTTACAAGTCATTGATATGTTGCCCCTATGTTCTTTAATCCAAATGGCATTCTGGTATAGCAATATAATCCATGTGGAGTAAAGAATGCAGTATTTTCTTGATCTTCTCCGGATAATGCAATTTGATTGTATCCTGATTGTCCATCCATAAAAGATAAAGTCTCATGTCTTTCAACTGTATCTACCAATTGGTCAATGCTGTGTAGCGGATAACTATCTTTCGGACATGCTTTGTTTAAATTGGTGAAGTCTATACAGATTCTGACTCCTTCATTTTTCTTTGGTACAATCACCATATTTGATACCCAAGTTGGGTATCTCACTTCTCGAATAAATCTCGCATCCAAAAGTTTCTTAAGTTCTTTTTCAACAAAAAAATGATATTCTGGTGCTACCTTGTGTACCCGTCGTTAGAATGGAATTGTGACCGGTTGTATACGTAGTTCATGACGAACAATATTTGGATCAATACCTGGCATATCTACCATTTTCCAAGCAAAAATGTCAACATATTATTTGAGTAAAATGAACAAATTATGTTCCGTTCTGATTCCATCAAAGTTCCAATTTTAATCATTTTTGGTGATTCTTCTGTCCCAATATTGACATTTTTGATTTCTCTCAATTGCTGAAAAAAATTGTTTGGGGGCTCCTAGAAGTGGAGGAGCTCCCTTTCATTGTTACTTGGATGGGTTGTTATTTGATTTATCTTCTTAGGATAAAATATTAACATCTGATAAACTTTTTCCCGCAGTTTCAACCATGTACTGATTAATAGTTTTTTATTTGGCTTTGATTTTACGTTCTTTCTTTTTCAGCTGTTCTATTTGAATGCGTTCCTCATTCATCTATGTTTCTGTGGAGACGCATGATTTTACAATATTTTGATCTCCTTCAATTTTCATTTCTCCTTGTGGTGTTGGAAATCGCAAATGTTGATGATAAGTTGGGGTTACACCCTTCAAGCGATGAACCCAATATCTTCCAATAATAGCATTATATGAAGATGGTGCTTCTACTACACTAAATTTGGTGAGAATATTTATTGGTCCTACCATGACTTCATGTAAAATTTCTCTTTTTGGTTTGGAAGTTGTCCCGCTGAACCCATAAATTATGTAACAAGAAGGAGTAAGATGATCATCCTTAAGCCCCATTGTTTGAAACGCATCATAGAATAAGACATTGAGCGAATTTCCTCCATCCATGAGAACCTTTTTTACATTCCATCCTGACATTGGTAAAGTGAGTACCAATTGATCATTATGTGTTTCGATTTCTTGATCAACTTCACTGGATGAAAAGGTTCACAGTGTTTCCATCCAGTCTTCCCATGTTTCTGAGACTCTTCCTGCAATTTTGAAAATTTCATGATTATCGATTCTTTTTCTCAATCTTTTGTTAATTTCTCCATTTATAGACAGTTGATCATGTTTTACATGAGAAATTTAATTTATTGTTCGACTATTCTGCGAGATATTTACGGTTTTATCGAGGCACGGTCTTGTTGGCGGGTCAGGTAAATGAAGAAATTCTTTTAATTCCCCTGCATCAATTAGCTTTTGAACTTGTATCTTTAAATTTATGCATTTGTTTGTAGCATGACCGTAGACAGTAGTCTTTGAAATTTTCCATATATGGAGGTTGTTTTCCTTTAGACCATGGCCAATTCAAAATCTTGTCTATTCTTGATTGAATTTAAAATACGAGAATATCCGACATTTAATTTAGTGTAGACTCGATCTTCAAATGGTTTATTGAATCTTCTTTCATCATCACATTTCCCCCGCTTGGAGTCATTAGAAGGAATTTGTTCCACGACACGTTTCCCGTAGCTTGATGTTGGTTCAACATAATTAGTTCTATGTGAGGGTTTGGAACTTTGGGAATTTGTTCTTGGATGTTTTCCTTTGCATATCTTGAAGTCTCGCATGTTTTTCTATAATTACTCTTAGTCCCCCTCATTCGTTGGATTTGTCCCGTAAATATTTAAAAAAAGTGGACTCATGTTGTTGGATATTGCCCATTTGTAACAGTTGATGGTGATATTTGGACTGATATTTCCCATTGCTTGAAAAATTGATTGCCATTGAGGTATATAATCCTGAATAGTCTTCTCTTACCATGATGTAAGAGAAAACAATTTATCCATTCCTGCATTTGCAGGTTTATTGTATATGTAAGTTTCTAGTAATTTAGGGGTTAATTGTGCATATGAATGAATCGTTCCTTAAGGTAAATTATCAAACCAGGTCAATACGGAACCTTTTAAACTTGAATGGAAATATCTACACATGACGACATCATCTTGCTCCCAACGGGCCATATTACGATTGTAATATTTCAAATGAGCTGTGGGGTCTTTAGTTCCGTCATAACATTTAAAGTTGGGCAGAGTACACTTTGTTGGGATGATTGCGAATGCAAGATGCAGGGCAAGTGGTATTGTACTTACTTCTTTTAATACTTCATCCAAACGTCTACCTCCTTGTTTGGTCCTTAATGACTTTATTTCTTCTCTCATTGCTTATAAATCTTCTAGACATTTACTCCATTTTGAATCTTGAGGTTTTCTTGGTTCACAATCATAATAGTCCGATTTTTCTTGTGCATGAAGTTGATCATGTTTGTCCTGATGTAATTGTTCATATGCTTCATCTATTGGTTCAACTACCATTATTTTTTGATCTCTATTAACTCCAAATTTGCTTTCAGCGAGACCTTTGAAATTTTCATCTTGTCTGCAGGATTGTGGAATTAGTACCTCTATACTATGCTTGATTTTTTCCCTGAGGATTTGGTTCTCTTTTTCCATAAGCGTAATTGTTTCCGCATGAATTTGTTGACTCTTGCGCATTTCATCTAACTCAGCAAATAGTTGAATGAAAGGACCAGTTCTATTTTGAAATGTTTCTGCTTGTTGTTGTCCGGGAGCTTTGTTGTTATTATTTAGTTGATTTTTGGGGTTATTGGATTCCACTACTTTATCCAATGTCTGTGTGCTTTGTTCACTCTGTTTGTTTCTTGGAATTGGTCATCATTTCGTAATTCTTTTGTTTGTAGTGGGATAACAACCGCAACTTCAGTATCTTTATTTCTATTGTGGGGCATTCCGTACAGGGGTTGAGGTTATTATGGACCTCGTGATTCTTCTACTACTTCTTGGGAATCAATAATGTTCCTCGCAGCGACTGTTGCTTGATTCACAGTATTTCTTATGGTGTTAGCTGCAAGAAAAGATTTTGTCTTATCAATCTGTACTTGCTCATGAACCGTATTATTTGTTGTTTCCTTTATTTCTTCAATTTTATGAATCTTGTTTTGCTAAATTTCTTTATTGGATCTTTCGTTTGCCATTTTAACCGTTGAATTAATCTTCCCTTTCTGACTTCGAGTTATTATTCTTGATGTTGTAGGAATATTTGTAATTATACTCTGATTGTTGTTGATTATCTCTTCTGATTTTTCCATCTCTGTTTTATCCTAATCAAATCAGAGAAACAATTTAGGAGTCAACATATCTGTCATATTTATATGAGATGATATGATTGATGCAAAATTGAATCTGAAATAATGATTTGATATAAAGGATTTAAAAATTAATGCAAATTTTCTTGAAATCAAAGTCTAATTTCGAAATTGAATATGATTCAAATCAATATATGATCAAAAAATTTAGATTAGTAGTTTGACTAATATAGAAAATAGGATGAAAAATTAATATCTAACAACCTTAAGATTCAGATTTGCAGAGATTTTTAAAGATAAAAAAATAAAATAAAACTTTTATTGCTGCAGAGATAATCTAATCCTTATTGAAAGTTTAATGATTATAAGTTAATTTGTAGAACTTTTGAAATCACCATTAAAAAGAAAAGAAAAATATAGAATTGAAATCAGGTAGAATAGATTCTTTACTACCTCCCTGTTTCTAGCGTAAAATTATGATTACCGAAAATACGGTGGCACAATCAAATGAATCAATACAATGAAATGAATCAATTATTTAAGAGATATCATAAACATGATTGAATCATTAACAAAAAGATTTGTGTAAAAAGATTATTTATTGAAGTTTTGAATGATTTCATATGATGATCAAACAACATATTAAGCCTCACCTAATTGTAATCTTTTCTTAGTCTGGCTATTCTTCTATTCTCTTAGTCAATCTTCTTTTTATAATATTTTTTTACCCCTTCTTCAATTTTAGAGTCCAGTATTTATAGTGTTTTATAAGGGTCCCACCAAATCTTATCCGTCCAGTTATTTGATCTTATCTTAACCCTCTTAAGTTATTTGTCACGTACACTTTTTGCATGTTTCGCTGGACACGATGCATGTCTTCTTTGATTTATCCGATCATATGTTTGGCGGATTGCACCCCCCTTGCGGTCCTTCTTCTTGGCTTGACTAATTGATTCTTCCACATAATTATTCCTGTAATTATGGTGCGAGTATATTAAGTTGTGGATCGTATAATCTTGTTTTGCAAGTGGTATGCGGGAAAGATATGTCATGCTTTGAATCTATATGTATCATGCTTGTCCCGCACTTTGTATGGTTGACACGTGTTCTTCATACAACAAATGTATTATGTAATCTACGGGAAAAATATATCATACTTTGATTTCTCCTGTCCCGCAGCCTGCATGATCGATACGTGTCTTTCATGCAGTAAAGATGTCAGGTTTGTGACATCTGTCTTACTTCTGTCAGTCTTGCGCCATCTGTCCTCTTGTTTTAACTGTCAGTTGAACTTATCTGAACCTGAATTTTTCTTTGAAATATGAAAAAGAATTTTTATATCTTGATCTAGTGCTTCTCGAACTATCGTAATCTGATGATTTTATTCTAAAATCTCGACATATGTCCAGTAAAGATTTAGTAATCACAGTGTCAGTGATTGGCTGTAACATATCTTTCTTCGCCTTTCTTTTTAGGTGTCAGCCTTGGACGATAGCGATAACTTGAGTATCAGCGATTGGTGGTAGCTGGATCATATTGCTCAGTGATTATCAGTGCAGTAGTTGTCTTTCTAATTTCTGCAGGTGATACATTTTTCTGTATTCTTATCCTAAGGTATGGTAACCATCCATTTTTCTACACTTCATTTTGCCGTTTGCCTCGTTGAAATCGATGATTTGGTAGACTATTTGAATCAACAATTCGACACTTAAAGCTCAAAACAACCGAATTTGACTTATTGTTACGAGGAAATAGAAAGAAAGGAAGAACAGGAATATTGCAGCTAATCATCAGTCACCGAAATTTTTCTGTTTAAATGTGAGGATAAGTTTGGCAATTAGACCCCTTTCATTTGACATTCCCATCATTTTCAATCGCTATTTCAAGTCGCGTTTTCAGAACCTTCGGTTTGTGTTCTTGTTTACAAGCAAAACTAGTAACCAGTGTTCCACTTCCCGTTTTAAGGAAAGCTATAAACTAAAATTATAACATTTCTTGTTTACAGGCATATTCAAGTATGATATTGGACCGCAGAAAGAAAGTTAACAGTGGTCTCGAGGATACGTTTGGTAATTACAAGAGCCAATGATCTTTGCCCGTGAGTTTACACAACAAAATTGTTAAATCAGTCAGGTTTATTTTAATTTCTGTAAATTACACCATAAACAAGAGTGGCATTGTCGTGTGAAGATACAGATGATGTAACCGTGTAATGTTTATACATGTTAGAACATTCATTTCTTTGGATCAAATCATTCATAATACGAAAGAATTCGGTAAACATAACTGTGATTACTAAAAATCTATTTTGGCAACACAACCACATGAATCATATGATAAACCAATAAACCAAGAGCAATGAAATGATATAGGTTAGACATAAAAAATTAATACGAGCAAATTTTAACGCGGTTCGACAACGGAGTGTCTACATCGACGGATAATAAAAGATTTGGATGTTTTTATTGATGATTGTATGTTACAAAAAGATAAAATGCTATATACAGCAAGTAAAATTCATCAAAAAATGATTGAACTACGAATATATTTAATTGACACAACTCCCATACCTAAACTTTTTCCTATGATCCTTTTCCTTCTCTAAAATTTTCCGTCCCCTCTTTCTGTCTTAGAACTTGATATTTAAGTAAATATCATGGGTCCCCATTTTCTTTTCTTTCCACTTATTAGTTCTTATCCAGAATTTGGAATGGAACTTATCCCGCATTCTTATTTGTATTTTCCGCAAGACTTGACATGCGTATTTTTTATTTCCCTTAGTTTCCCGCTTGGTGACCCGCACCTCTTCTGCGGATTTGTATTCAAGTTAATGCTTTTTGGATTTCGATGAATGTTGTAGTCTTATTATCATTATTAGAATTATGGCATATCTGACATGTGGCCATTGAAAGTGACCTTATTATTTTCAGAATTTGGCATGTCCGACACGTGGCCATTGAAAGTGACTTGTCATGTTTTAGCTTCTTCTGTTCCGCAACCTGCACAACTGAGACGTTTCTAGCATGCATCGATGTTTGTCAGTTCTATACATTGTGTCATGCTTTCCCGCAACTTGCGCGTCTTTCTTGCAACGAAGGTGTCTATTTCGTACAGTGTGCCATGCTTTCCCGCAACTTGCATGTCTGTCATGCAACGAAGGTGTCTGTTTCAGTACTTATCTAATGAGTTTTGCTTCAGTGTTTTTCATTCCATCATAATCTGATATTCTTTCCATAGTATTTGAACACGTGGTGTTAGGGATTTAATACCCTCACAATTTGCCCCTTTTTTCTTTTGAATTTTACATATGGTAGAAATTTGAAAAAGAAAAAATAATTATTACTTTCCCGATTCGTACGCCTCTAATAAATTTTCTTCTCACGCTTAGGTTTACTTTTCTGACAGTTTTGGCGGTTTCGAGAAAGTCACATCTCTGATAAAGTTCCTCTCTCCTCCACTTTATTTTTTCGACGGTTTCGTCAGTTTCAGTCCTTTCATATTTAGTGCAAATCGTGTCACATCTCCCATCTTATTCTTCGTCTTTTTTTTCTTTTTCTTCTTAAAGTTTCTGTTCTTTTTCATTCTTCTGAAACTGAACTTTTCAGTGATTCCTCGTGATTTGATTAATTCAATTTATGTTGATTAAATCGTGATTAAGGATTTCTTTCATCGGGATCAGGTCTTCTTTTCATCCAGTTATCTGATTTGATTTCTGTTCTTCACTTTGTTACAGGTAATACTCATAACTTATTCTTTAATGTATATGTTTATCTATCAATCTTCTTGACTGAATTTTTTAGGGTTTTCTTTTGTTTTGAAGGGTTTCTGTTTGTTCTTGCTTTTCATCAGGGTGAATCTATCTTTTCTTGTTGTCTCACATGTAGGTAAAATTCATCATGTCTGGAAAAAATGATAGTAATGTTATTGGAGGCGCCTCTCATCATGATGATCAACCTGTAGAAAACAAATCATCTCGCTACTTTGCGAGAAAAAAGAAAGTAGGAGATCAATCTGGTACTTCAGAAGTTCAATCTTCTGATTTGGTAGGAACTGATGATATAGTTGTTGTGGCCAATAGACCATCTTCTAAGAGTAAACGTTTAAACGAGAATTTGAGCTTTAGGTCAATGGATATTGAATAATTTAAGGATAAACATCAACTCCGACAATTTAAATTTTCCTTAACGATCCTGCTGAAGGAGATGAGATTACTCTTGATATGATGAGGAAATTTCAGTATGGTGCCAACAGACTATTAATAATTGCAGGAGCGTTGCACGCTGGCTTAAAGCTTCCTTTGTATAAGAGTGGGGATTCTTTCCAGTATGAGGTTCTTGCGAGCCAAAATAAATCCAGGCATGGTATGGTCCGGTCTATTGCTCAATACAATGGGAATTGGTGGTGTGTGTTGAATGAGTGAAGTAAACATAGTAGGGGAGAAACAAATTTCACGTGATACATTCCCAATCCTGCGAAACGTAAGCATTATACTGTGAATAATTTCCATGCTACATATGCTGATGCTATTGCTGTAAAGAAACAAGAATGGAGCGTCGGACCGGGTCGTAAAGGTGGCGAAGGATTTCGTCTACTCTGGTAAATTAATAACTCTAAGGTGAATGTCATTCATGGGACGCAGGCTCCTTTACGGGATAAGATCCGTATTCATCATGACTTCAGGTGGTACCGCACTCCTATGATAATTGAGAGACCAGGGATTTATGGGTTTGTTCAAGACAGTGTGGTCCGCAACCTTACATCATGCCTTCACTCTTACTGCCCTTAGCAGTTAAACTTCGACGGCTTTTCTTTCCTGTATGATGATGTGGTATGTAGAATTCTATTTATTCTTCTACATCACGCCTTAAACATTATATAATCCTTTTTTCATAGCCGTAAGCTGAAGAGAGAAAGGTTTTTCAGGTAATAAGCGCAAAGCCGCAGCTTCAATAGAAAAGGTATTGACTTATCCAAATGAATTTGCATGATTCATATGAATCTTATTTAATGAGTTTTTACGGTACATTGACAGGATCAAAAAAAAGTTAAAGTTGCACCCCGTATTTCCACTGATAGGGAGGAAGGAGAAATCCGTGATTCACCCCGTTGTCAACCAAAGTTGAGAATTGAGAATATTAGTTCTGTTGAACCTGAAAAAAGTGAGTAAGAGCAGAATGTCCCGCTTCAGCTGACAGATTCGGAGCAGAATGTTGTAAATTTATCTCCTGTGAATTTTGAGCCCATGGAGCTGGTTAATGCTGCGGTGGAAACTACAGGTGTTGCGGACAGTTGTTCAAACCAGGTCGCAGATCCTGAGTTCTTCTACCTCACCTCCCAGTTTTTCCCTTTGTTTGAAGATGATTTTCTCGTTCCTTCTGCGAGTGAAGATGGTCTATTTGATAAGGAGGATCCCGCAATTCAAGGTGAGCCAGCAAATGCTGCGGTGGAAGCTGCTTCTACCGAGGGAAATAACAAGAGCACAATTGTGATTGATGCAGTTCATATGAATGAATAAATCCCGCATAGTGATAAGGGTAAAGGAATAGTGGAAGATGAGAATCTTATGGATAAGGAGAAGGAGGCGTTTCGCTGGTTCATGTCCAAAGAGTTGTTATCTGTCCCATGCGACTTTCAGCCAGTGGAGACAGATACCTATGCGGTTGCTAATCTGCGGGAATGCATGCGGTCTGCTCCGTATGAAATAGTGAAAGAAGCTTGGTTAAAGGACCAAGGTCATCCCGTCTGCCCTTCTTTTGACATGAACCTTCCTTCCTCTCTTGCGGAGACGATTGCTCTAGCGGATGGTGGAGCATAATCTTTCCCACAACAAGCTATCTTGCAGGTATTTTTATTATTTTAATGACCTTAAATTTCATTTTATTTTCATCTTTACTTATAGCTTTAATTTCAAAAATTGCAGCTTGCTCGGGGTCAGAACGCCGCATATGTGGCTTATAAATTTTTCAAAGGACGATCCATAAAGATGGAGACTCAGTTTAGGAAAGTAGAGGAGAAATTAATCAGATCAGAAGAAGATGTTGCGTAATTGAAGCGGGAAAATGATACGCTTCGTCAGCAGTTATTAGATCTCCAGAATCAAGGTTTAACGCTTTTTCTCTCATGTCATTTTTCTTACTCTATTTACATGTTTCTGAATTACTTTATGGGATCAGTGGGGGATTCAGACCTTGTGAATAAGCTGCAACGTAGGGATAAGCGTCTGACAGAACATGTATTAAAAATCAATAAAAAAATATGGAGATCAAGGAAAGATTCAATAACTTGGTTGATATGATGAGTCAAGCCAAATTAAAGTATGAAGATCTAGAATTGAAGCATCGGCTTTTACATGTAGATTATATCCGCAAGAAGAAAGAATATGATGCCACTCTCCTATGGACTAAAGATTGTGTTCTTAAAGCGCGGGCACAATCAGAGAAATTGGAAGAAGAAAATCGCAAGCTCTGTGTGGAACGCAAGAATATCCTTGCGGGATTTTCTCATTCCGGGTCACTTCATAATTCACAGCTTTCTTCTTATATGGCGCAACTCATTAAAGACAGAGATAATTCATCTTCAGATGCTCATGCTAAAGGGAATGCACTTGCAGAAGCTCAGGCTAAAATCCGCAGCTTATCTGATATAATTCTTCTTTGTGAAAGCGATATTTTTCGCTTACATAAAGAGATAGAAAGGTGTACAAACGAATCGAATCAGTTACGGGACAATAATTCATTGAAACAAGCAGAGTTAGATCAATGTCGTCAAGATCTTCAACATCTTACCGATAATTATCATAAACTTTCAAGAGAATATGATTTCCTCGATGATTCTAAAGATGCAATAATTCACGAATTAAAAGAGTTTGAATCCCTCGAAGGAGGTATCTTATTTTATTGCATATTTAAAGTTGAATATCATTTCTGTATTGATGAATATGTTATTTACGTTGCACGTTTTGAGGAAAAATACAAAGATGCGGCTTCAAGAGCTGATAGGGATGAACGGGAGCTTGATACTGCCAATTCTAAGTTGGAGGAAGTCAAAGGACAACTGAAGCTTGTTATTGTCAAAGCTAATGAGGCACAATGTCAACTTGAGCTTCTATCCTCTAAGACTAAAGAAGTGGAGGACAAATGGAAGTTGGAAACCTTGAAAGTTAAGAGCTTGACTCGTGACTTGGCTTCGGAGCAAGGGAGAAAATCCTATTGGGAGGAGCGTGTCCAAAATTCTGTGCCCGAGGTGAATAGGTGTAAGCAGGAGCTTGAAACCGCAAGACTAAAATTTCTTGGTTAAAAATTGAAGCTCGTGTTGGAGTTGCAAAAGCGATCAACAACACTCTAGATAGGGTTAAAGATGATGGATTCACCAAATTTTATAGCCGCAAGAAAATCCCTAAACACCCTTCTCCTAGTGAGATCCTCTTGTTCCTTAATATTTTCCTTCTTTTAAATTGTATTGTCAAGCTTCCTTTTTGTCTCATATTATTGTACCTGCAATACAATTAACAAATATATATATATATACATAATCAGTTTACGTTATGAGTGTGTGAATTGAGAAACCACAAGGCGTATATTGTACCTTGGGTTACCTTTGAGGGTATAGTCACATGACTAACTTCTCTCTGGACAGGAGGAAATTAATGATGCGGTCCCTAATGAGTACCTCCTGAGATGGAGAGTACCTGATACAATAATTAATATAATTTTAGGCATCTCTTGCTCACGAAAGATCCAATAGTCATACACTCATATACATTTATATGGATTTTATATAGAGATTACACTTGTCATGCATTACCCAGTATGAAGCCAAATCATTGTATGATTTCTATATTTGTTGTGGATAATATGGTTTGAGATATTGTGCATTCCAATGATGTCGTAAGACTTCTCCATTCATATTCCGCAAATGGTACGAGCCTTGTCCCGAAATATCTTGTATGACATATGGTCCTCCCCATGTGGGTGCAAATTTTTTCGCTTTTTCATCTCTTTGGTATTCTGGGATTTGTCGCAAAAGATACTGCTCTTCAACAAAGTTCTGCGACTTTACTTTCTTATTATATTCTCTTGCCATCCTTTTCTGATAATTCTCCATTTTTTGGAGCGTAACCTCTCTTCTTTCTTCTAAGTCATCCACCTTCTCAAGCATTAGATCTGTTTTTAAATTCTTTTCCCACGCTTCTGTCCTTGTTGTGGGTAAAATAATTATTGTTGGAATAACTGCTTCCACTCCATAAGTGAGAATAAATGGTGATTCTCCAGTGGTTTCTCTTCTCGTCATGCGATATGCCCATAAAGTGTTATGAAGCTGTTCGCACCATCGTTTATGATGTCCATCTAGAGTCTTTTTTAGATTCATGGCAATAGTTTTATTTGTAGCTTCAGCTTGTCTGTTACTTAGGGGATAAAGTGGAGTGGACTTGTTCTTTTGGATATTAAATGCTTCGAAAAGCATATCAATATTTTTTCCTTGTACTTGTTGTCCATTGTCCGAGACTATCGCTACCGGGATTCCGAATCTGCAAATTATATCTTCGAATAAAAACTTAAAAACATATGTATCTCTAATGCGAGCAGGAGCTTTGGCTTCAACCCATTTAGTGAAATAATCAGTTGCTACGATCAAGTATTTTCTTTTTTTGTGCCTTCCACTAAGGGCCCAACGATATCTACTCCCCATTTTGCAAACGGCCATGGGATGAGTACAGAATTGAGTTCTGTTGCGGGAGCTTTAATTTTTTTTGCAAAAGCGTTGACATTATTCGCACCTTCATACCAGATTGTCCGCATCTTTGTGCATAAATGTCCAGTAATACCCTTACGTCTTTGCTTTCAGTGTGAGTGATCGTCTTTCGCTATGATTTCCCGCATCTCCATAATGAATATCTGTGAGAACACATTTTCCTTATTTTTGTGACAAACACCGAAGTAACGGCCCCAAAAAAGACCTGTGGTACAAATTTTTATCCCGCAATTGATAATTTGCATATTTTGATTGAACTTTTTTCGCATCTTTAGTGTCTGCGGGAAATATTCCACTTTGTAAGTACTGATGTATCGGGAGCCTCCAATCTTCTTGAGATGATTCATTTTCTGGTTTCTATGAAAAGTTTGCATCATCTTTAATGGCTGTATCTTCAATATCTTCGTCTACTTCCTCTTCTATGTTTTCGACTGCCCATATCTTAATTGATGGCTCATAGATGCGCCCAATTTTGACTACCGATGTATTCTGATCTTTTATCATTGAAGAAATGAATGCTAATGCATCCGCATGGTGATTTTTATCTCTGGATAAATGTCAAAAAATTATATTTGGAATTTGTGATACTAATTTTTGAACAAGTTTCTTGTATTCTATCAAGTCTTCATCAGCGCTTGATATTTCAACTCAACCTGCCAAATTATCAATTGTGAAACACTTGTAAGTCGTACATCACTTATTCCCAACTCGATGATGAGCTGAAGGGCATGAACCACAGCCTCATATTCTAATATATTATTTGTGTGTTCACCGAATTCAAGACGAAATGCATGCACCATCCGTTCTCCTGTAGGGGTTGTAATCACAATTCTGATTCCTGCTCCTTCTTTATTCCGTGCCCCATCAACAAATACTTCCCATCTGCGAGAGTTAACAAATCTCAGAATATCTTGGGAATCATCGTCTTCTATCCCCGGCAAACCTTGGATTTCAAAGTCGTCATCCAGTGGTAAATCCGCAAGGAAATCTGCCAAGACTTGTGATTTTTGTGCAGTTTGTATTTCAAATATAATATGAAATTTTTCTAATTGTGCATTACATTTCGTTATTCTCCCTACCTTTCCCGCATTCTTTAATACAGATTATAACGAAGCTTTACTTGGTACCCCCACATAGTGTGTTAGAAAATATGTGCGCAATTTTTGTGTGGAAAAAACCAGTTCTAATATCAATTGTTCAATTTTGGTGTAATTCCTTTCTATAAGATTAAAAGTTTTACTAATATAATATACTGGTTTCTCTACTTTCTCATTTGTTCATACCAATACCGCACATCTTCTGTTGCAGCTATGTACAAGGCCAGTACCTCTTCAGGCTTCGGTTTTTGTAATGCAGGTAGTGTGGCGAGATAAGATTTGATGTTTTGAAAGGCTTGCTCACAATTTTCATTCCATACAAATTTGCTTTTCTTTTTCAGTGTGTCAAAATATGGTTTATGTTTGTCTGATGATCTGGCAATGAATCTTTTAAGTGCAGCTAAACATCCATTTAATTTTTGTACTTCTTTTACATTCTTTGGAGATGGCATATTAACAGTTGCTTGTATTTTTGCTGGATCAACTTCAATCCCCTTTTTTGTGACCAAGTAACCCAAGAACTTTCCAGATGTGACTCCAAAAATGCATTTATCTAGATTAACTTTATTTTATATTTGCTTAGAGCTTCAAATATTTCTCTTAAATCTTGTAAATGATCCTTTGAGAGCTTAATTTTTATTAGCATATCATCTATATAGACTTCCAAGGTGCGGCCTATCCATGGTTTAAAGACTGCATCTACCAGTTGCTGATAGGTTGATCCCGTATTCCTTAGTCCAAATGGCATTCTAGTATAGCAGTACAAACCATGCAGAGTAAAAAATGCAGTATGTTCTTGATCTTCTTCAGCTAAAGCAATTTGATTATACCCTGAATGTCCATCCATGAAAGTTAAAGCCTCATGTCCTTCAACTCCATCTACTAATTGACCAATGCTAGGAAGCGGATAACTATCTTTAGGGCATGCCTTGTTCAAATTGGTGAAGTCTATACAAATCCTTACTCCTCCATTCTTCTTTGGTACAATTACCATGTTAGATATCCAGGTTGGGTATCGCACCTCTCGAATAAATCTCGCATCCATGAGTTTCTTTAGTTCCTTTTCAACTGATAAATGATACTCGGGCGCCACTTTGCGTATACGCTGCCGAAATGGTGTAGTGCCTGGATGTATATGTAATTCGGGACGAACGATACTTGGATCAATGCCTGGCATATCCTCCATTTTCCGTGCAAAAATATCTACATAATCTCTAAGTAGAATAACCAAATCATGTTCCCTTTCTGATTCCATTAGTGTTCCAATCTTGATTATTCTCGGGGATCTTCTATTCCTATAATGACATTCTTGGTTTCTTCAACTGTTGAAAAAATGGATTTGGGAACTCCTAAAAATGTGGGAGCTCCCTTTGATTGCTATTCTGGAATAATGCCCATTTCCTTAGTTTTGGTATGCTCCCTTCCGATGGAGTGTTTTTACTTGTTTCAGTCACCATCCTCTATCCGCAGTCTCAATCAGATATTGATTTATTGCCTCATCTTTTGCTTTGATTTTTCGTTCTTTCTTTCTCTCTAGTTGTTGTTGAATTCGTTCCTCATTCGTGTGTGTCTCTGTGAGGATGCAATATCTTGCAACATTTTGATCCCCCTTTATTTCCATTTCTCCTTGTGGTGTTGGGAATCGCAAATATTGATGATAAGTTGCGGTTACTCCTTTCAATTGGTGAACCCAATGTCTGCCAATGATTGCAATATATGGGGACGGTGTCTCTACTACAATGAATTTGGTTAAATGCTTATTGGTCCCGCCATGACTTCAAGTAAAATCTCTCCTTTTGTCTTTGATGTTATCCCATTAAATGCATAAATAGTGTAACAAGAGGGTGTGAGTTGATCGTCCTTGAGTCGCATTTTTTGAAATGTGTCATAAAGTAACACATTAAGTGAACTTCCCTCATCCATGAGGATCTTCTTCACATTCCATCCAGTTGGTAAAGTGAGAACCAGCGGATCATTGTGTGTCTTAATTTCTTGATCAACTTCACCCGCTGAAAAATTTAATGGGGAAGCCATCCATTCCTCCCACGTTTCTGTCATTTTTCCTGCAACTTTAAAAACTTCATGACTGTCAATTATTTTATGCAACTTCTTATCAATTATTGCGTTCATAGATAATAGATTTGACTCTATGTAGGAAATCCAGTTGATGGTTCGGCTATTTTCCGGAATATTTACAGTCTTCCCAGTGTTCAGCCTTAGTGGAGGATCGGGTAAATAAAGGAATTCCTTCAGTTCTCCCGCATTAATTAACTTTTGGACTTGCAATTTTAAATTTCTGCATCTATTTATGGGATGACCATAAAAACAATGATATCCACAATAATCTTTAGAACTTTCTGTGTGTGGTGGTTGCCTTCCCTTTGACCATGGCCATTCAAAATCTTGCATGTTTCTAATTGTATTTAAAATTTGTGAATACGAGGTGTTGAGCTTCGTAAAAACTCGATCCTCAAATTGCTGGTTGATCTTTCTTTCTTCATCTGATCTGCCTTGTTTAAATTCATTATATGGATTTTCACTCGCAACTCGCTTTCCAGAACTTGTTGTCGGTTCCACAAAATTTGTTCTGTTTGCAACTCTCTGATGTTGAAAAACTGCTCTTGGATTCTGTTTTTGTATATCTTGTAACCTTGCATATTTCTCGATAATTACCCTTAGATCCCCTTCAGTTTTTGGATCTTCTCCATGAATATCTACGAAAAGCGGGCTCGTGCGGTTTGATATTCCCCATTTATAACAATTAATAGAGATTTCTGGACTAACATTACCTATTGCTTGACAAATTGCCTGCCATCGATCTGTGTAATCTCGGATAGTTTCATCTGTCCAAGACGAAGGGAAAATAATTTATCCATTCCAGCATTTGCGGGTTTGTTGTACATGTACGTCTCCAAGAATTTTTGGGTCAATTATGTATATGAAGTATTGTTCCTTCTGGTAGATTGTCGTACCATGTTAATGCAGATCCTTTCAAACTAGAGGGAAAATATCGGCACATGATAACATCGTTTTTATCCCAGTGGGTCATATTGCGGTTATAATATTTAAATGAGCTGCGGGATCCTTTGTTCCATCGTAACATTCAAAGGTGGGGAGAGTACATTTGTGCGGTATGGATACAAGCGCAAGGTGCGGTGCCAATGGCGTTCTAATGGCCTCTTTTAATACTTCCTCAAGTCGTCCTCCCTCTTTTTTGTTTTTCAAGGTCTTTATTTTCTCTCTCATTTCTTCCAAATCCTCGAAATATTTGTTCCACTTGTTGTTCTGCGGTTCTGAGTCATCAAAATGGTTTATCGGGCTCATATCGCTGATTAAACCTGTTTTGTTTTGGATGAACATATGTATCATCTTTCGGTTCAACTATCATCACCCTTTGATCTTTATTGATCCTCATTTTGATTTCTACAGATCTTTTTGAACTTACTTCCTGCCCATGTAACCTTGTAACAGATGCTTCTGCATCCTGTCGGGCTTTATGTCTGAGCATCTGATTTTCTTGTGTTATAAGAGCAATTTTTTTTGCATAATTCTTTTGAGCCTTACACATTTCATTCAATTCTTCGAATAATTGATTGATGGGATCAATCCCGTTTTGTGGTGCTTCTACATGTGGTTGTTGCATTGTTCTGTTGCTATCAATTGATTGTTTAATTGGGATGTTTGGTTCTATCATTTCATCTTGCAGTCTCTGTAATTGCTCGACTCCGTTTTCCTCTTGTAATTGATTCCTTGTTTTTTTTATTTGTAACAGAATAGTATTCGCAACTTCAGTATCTTTGTTTCTATTTTGTGTTGTCCGATCCAAGGGTTGCGGTCCTTGGGACTCTTCTACGATTTCTCTTTCTGGTTGATGAAGAGTTTTTCTTCCAGTCCCCATTGTTTGATTACCCAAATTTCTTACATCGACTTCTTGTTCTTGTAAGGTTTTGTTTGCGGCTGTCTCCATTTATTTAATTTCTCTTGGGATATTATAATGACTTCTTTGCTCAAACTAGTGTTGTTGTAGAAATTTCTTTGTTGATGTTCTAATAAAAGTTCAGATAATGAGATAAGTGCTTCATAAAATTTTAACATCCGCAATATATATATATATATGAAATAATTTGATTGATAGAAACAATCTAGCGTTAATTAAAATTTGATATATCACATAAAAGTTAGACAAATTTCCAATTTAAATCAGGTTTCAAAGGTTCATCAAATCATTTTTTGCAAACAACTTGAAAGCAAGTTTAGAAGTTCAGTTCAAAACTTATTTTTTTGTTTTGACGAGAATCATAACTAGGCAGCTGCAAATATTCTTAGTTTATACAATCAATTGACACAACATCATATGCAGCTGAATATGGTTGAATTACAGACACAGAAATTCCCCGATTTCAAACCAAATTCTTTTTGCAGAATTGTTAAAAAACATAGTACTTTGGAGAAAATTGATGAGCAAAGTCTTTCGAACACATGGTTAAGAAAACATCCGAAATAATTCAAAGTATTAATTTAAAAGAGAGGTAACAATTAAAAAGGTGTTGTGTATGAACATAACAGTTAAATCGAAATAGACATCAATTGAAAAGTTCTGAGAGAAACTATATGCAAAATTTTGAAATATCAATTGAAGAGAAAATAACACCTAATTAGATATGTAGGAAAGGGGTTTTCTAAGATAACAAATTCAAAATTTTAAAGATGAAGATTTGGACAGGTAGAATAAATTCTTTTACCTCTTCCTGTTTCTAGCGCCAAATTGTGATTACCAAAAATCTATCTTGGCAACACAACCACATGAATCATGTGATAAAACAATAAACCAAGAGCAATGAAATGATATAGGTTAAACATAAGAAATTAATACAAGAAAATTTTAACGTGGTTCGACAACGGAGTGTCTATATCCACGGGTAATAAATGATTTGGATGTTTTTATTGATGATTGTATGTTATAAAAAGATAAAATGCTATATGCAGCAAGTAAAATTCATCAAAAAATGATTGAACTACGAATATACTTAATTGACACAACTCCCATACCTAAACTTTTTCCTCTGATCCTTTTCCTTCTCCAAAATTTTTTGTCCCCTCTTTCTGTCTTGGAGCTTGATATTTATAGTAAATATCATGGGTCCCCCTCTTCTTTCTTTCCACCTATTAGTTCTTATCCAGACTTTGGAATGAAACTTATCCCGCATTCTTATTTGTATTTCCCGCAAGACTTAACATGCGTACTTCTTATTTCTCTTAGTTTCCCACTTGGTGACCCGCACATCTTCTGTGGATTTGTATTCAAGTTAATGCTTTTTGGATTTCGATGAATGCTGCAGTCTTATTATTATTATTAGAATTATGGCATGTCCGACATGTGGCCATTGAAAGTGATATTATTATTTTCAGAATTTGGCATGTCCGACACGTGGCCATTGAAAGTGACTTGTCATGTTTTAGCTTCTTCTGTTCCGCAACCTGCACAACTGAGACGTGTCTATCATGCATCGATGTTTGTCAGTTATATACATTGTGTCATGCTTTCCCGCAACTTACGCCTCTGTCATGCAACGAAGGTGTCTATTTCGTACAGTGTGTCATGCTTTCCCGCAACTTGCGTGTCTGTCATGCAACGAAGGTGTCTGTTTCAGTACTTATCTAATGAGTTTTGCTTCAGTATTTCTCGTTCCATCAAAATCTGATATTCTTTCCATAGTATTTGAACACGTGGTGTTATGGATTTAATACCCTTACAATAACTTCTTCCAAAGAATATCATGTTCCCATATATTGGATGAACATGGTTAATGATCACTACATTCCCTGAGAAAAAAAAAAACACTCTAAGATCTTTGAGAGAAAAAGAGGCGAAAGGTACATAGAAAAGATAGAAAGATTGTTGATGATGATCTAATGATTATTGTCTATGGTTCTTCAAGAGCCGTTTGCTTTGGTTCAATTAAGCATTGCAAATTTCAGTCCAACATCAAAAAGGTCTGCTGCGGGTGCTGATTCTGGTGCCTGTGTACCTGCACTATATGCGGGCGCTGATGCTGGTACCTGTGAATCGGCATCATAAAGTTCTGCGATTGTGGGTGCTAATGCTGGTGCAGGTACCGGTGGTGGTGCAGGTGCATCTGCAAACAAAAATCATGAGTTAATCCCTGCACATCTAACATGGGTAACATTTGACGATGATGATGAAATAATGGAACAGTTAAACTGAAAATCAAACGTCCTCGCAGAAACACAAAATCTTGTTGACAACTTGTTTATCAGGACTGTATGTGGCTCTGAATAAAGATAACCCAGGGGCTTATTTTCGAAAATGAATTTTCATGGTTGATCTCATAAAACAAAGGAATTATAACATCTTAGCTTCAGAGGAGGTTGATATCGTAAATAGACAAAATCGAATGTCGATATCCAAATTCACAGTATAGAATGTACTATAGCTAACGAAATAACATTATGAATGAAGTTAAATGTTTATGTTGTACCTTTGACATGTCTAATTAAAAGGCCAAAGCTGTAGCAACTAACGGCACAATTAGGGATGCATACTGCTGCTGGACCGATGCATTCACTCATGCATTTATCATAGCACTTAAATACACTGGCTTGAGCTTCCTCTACATATACAGCTATTAGAACAAGAACCAAGACCATTATCAAACTTGCTCTCTTCTTCTCCATCTCCCTTTCTCCCTTTATCAGGGTGTGATGCGAAGATGGAGAATTAGAGAGCGAGAATCCTGATTCAAACAAAAAGGTATAGTTATAGGAGAGTCAAGACTATCAGTGGATTATTTGAAATTTGACAAACAATGGATATAACAAAACTATGTTCAGAGTGTTTGTTGGAACCAATTATTTCCTAAATATGTATGACCTTGATGGGTACCAGATGTGTGGGTATAAAAAAAATTCAGATACGGGGGTTTACTTTTTATCATGGAAGGATTGTAATCCAACAGAAATGTACATCGTTAATAATACCCCTACATTTCACTCTATAAAATGGTATACAGTATATTTAAATGAAATGTTCAAGTCCTTAACTCTAGTCCCAAAATCAACATAATCATGCTTCCTGTAACCATATTCTCACAGTTCTATCCCTATCGAGACCAGCGGAGGCAATTTTGTTTTCTGTAGGGTGGCACGTTACAGAGACGATGGTATCAGTGTGGCCATCCAGTCTCTGAATCATATTTTTCAATTGAAGATCCCATATGTAGACGCAGTGATCTTCTGACCCGCTCACAATGTACTTCCCATTTGTCACAGAGAATGTTGATGTTATGCAAAATACTCTGTTTACATGACCTGTGTAGACTTTCAAGAACCTCCCTGTTGAATAATTCCATAGCTTCTGCATTTGATAAAGAAACAAACAATTCGTCAGAATATTCCCTTGATGTTCACATTCACATCTCCATCTCTATTAATTCTCAACTTACAAACTGTAAAATAACATGAAAAATTTGTGAAGCAGGAATGTGTTGGAAAGAAAATCATAAATTCAAATCTTTCTTACAAGGTGACTCCAATTTCAATCGAACAATGTGCCAGATAACTAACTCAAAATGCCAACAGCAATCTTACAATACCTATTAGCTACGGGAAAGTATACAAGTCTTAAAACATGGGTGAGCAAGACATTTGCGATGAAATTTCAGAAAGAAAAAAGTAAGTGTCATGATAACAGGGAGTACGCGTTTAACAAAGTTTATAGGCAAATGTATGAGGTGAGATAAGACTTTAGGTATTTTTGTAACAGAATGCATTCATGGAACAGTGAAACTGCTACATAGAGCCTACATGAAATTTAAAGGTTAGAGAGAGATAGTCACAAGTATAAGAAGTTATAAGTTTCTTCAGAGTTGATTTATTACATAGCCTCAAAAATGAGGGACTTTCGGAATGTGATTCATGCTGTCTATATTTTCATGAATAACAATCTAGTGTTAAAAGGCATTGGTCAGAAACTAGACTAAATACCCATCCATAAAAACTAGAACCTGTTTCAGTTTACAATAATGTAAGCAAGTGCAAGTCAGTATCGAAAAACTGTATCTTTTGATGTGTGATACCTACACAATGTAAAATGAGCTACATGATGCTACATAAGTATTCATCAGCTGTTCCAACACTCTAGAAATAAACAAGGTTCTTTACTGTATGGTAATAGAATGGCTTAGCCCAAAAACCATGAAAATACATGCAGTGAGTGAACTAAAATACTAATGTTCCAACAACAACAAAAAACTGAAAAATTGAAGGAAAAAAAAACTAATAGAATCAAGTAGTAGTTTGATATTATGTTCACATAAATTTTATTAGTTTCTGTTCTGATCATCTCAAAAGTGCAACTTTCAAGTTCACATAATATCAAATCAGTCTCAATCTCTCCTGATACCCACATTGGATCTCTTGTCCAAATTAGCAAAAATGTTGTAATTTCACTGTCTTCAGTTCACTAACTACTAAGCTCGATAACAGCTGGAATCTTCACTGTATGGTAGTAGAATGATCATTGATACGTAAATGTGAGATGTTCCAAAAAAAAAAACCGATAACCAGCATGACCATAGTAGAATGGCTTAAAACAAAACCATAAAAATACGTGTACTGAACTAGCTAGTAAATATGAGTACTAGTTTGATAATTAATAATCTGTGGTTATATAGATATATTTCTGTCTTGATCTAATCATCTCAATAATGACATTCAAATTCACAAAGATCATAACCAATGAGAGTTCATACCAATCTCAAACTTCATCCAAGTACTACTCATTTTAACAATTTAAATCGGAAAAAACAGCGAACACCACACCTTGAATTACTTGTCTAGACTAGCAGCTTATGTTATAATTTTGCTGGCATCAGTTCGTTAATCACTTAAAACTAAAAGAACAAAACATCAGAACACCCCTTTCGAGAACTAAACATGCAAAAGCACTTCAAATTTAACAGTAAGGATTAAAAATAAACAAATATCAATAGGAGTGAATGAGAAACTTACCAGAGTATCATCAAGAGTAGCAACCAGGATAAACTTCCCATTTGGGGAAAACTTAGCAAAAGAAACAGCAGGTCTTTTATCATCGATTAATGTTTTCAAACAAGCACCAGTAGCAGCATCCCAAATTTTACAAGAACCATCATGACTACCAGAAACAATAATTGATCCATCTCTAATGAAATGTACAGAAGTAACAGGTTCAGAATGACCTCTAATTACATGTACACATTTCCCATTTTTAACATCCCAAACCCTGACAGTTTCATCAAAAGAACCAGAAACAATCAAATTTGATTGAGGGTTAAAATTAACACAAAATACAAAACCAGAATGACCTTTTAGGGTTTTAACTGATTCACCAGAATGTGCATCCCAAATTCTAATAGTTTTATCATCTGAAGCTGAACAAATGTAATGTGAATCAGATGACCATGCTAAATCTGAAACACCTTCCGAATGACCTATTAAACGAGAAATTATTGTTAGGGTTTGTGATGACCAAACAATTAGGGTTTTGTCTAGTGAGGAAGAAGCTAAGAGAGCTCCATCGTTTGAGAATTTTACACAGGATACTGCTCGAGTATGTGCAGTTAGGGTTCGAATTAATTTGTATGGTTTGTATGGTGGTGATGGGGGTGGTGGTTGGTTTCCTGGTCCGCCACTCGCCATATGGAGAAGTAGAACGCTGGCCAATTTCCTGTTTGTTTTGATTTCTCTGCTTCTGTTTTGGTCATCAAAGCGACAAATTTATGTAAGTACTCGTATTTACTATGAAACCGACTAATTTGTATCACTTGTTTTCACACTCTGCTTACACTCTGATTTTGACACCACATTTTCTTTTTAAACCTAACATAGAGCGAGTTCAACGGGGGTACTAGTTAGGGTGAGCAATTGGAAAAATCGGTGACTTTTGGTGTTATCCATATCCGATCCATTTAAATGACGGGTGTTAAATTTTTATTTGTGTCTGATCTATCATCCGTGGCTTTAATATTTACGGGTGGACGTATGGATGGGTTGAATGTGGATCGGTTCGTGGTTTTATATTAAAACTTTTATTTAATTAATGATTTATGACATCTTAAATCATCCTTAACTGAATGTCCTTGCATGTTTAGTTAAATTCTCTCATCCTTTCTACTGGCAATGTGTAAAACTAAAATTTTCATGGATGAACAATACGAAGTAGATATATTACTGGGTATGAATTACTAAATTTACTTTCATACCTTGCATAATTCTAAAATACCTTTAACCTAGTGAGTGAAGATGCCCAATGGATCTCTAGACATGCACCCGCACCCGATCAAATATTTAATAAATTTTCAAAAATGGATCCATGTTCAATCCTCTCATAAACGGATGGGAAATTTGTTCAATAGTCCAAAAACTCATGACCCATTTATCCTATGGTCCAGTCGAAAAAAAGCTTTTAACTAGAGGTCCAAAAACCTTTTATGAACACAAAGTTACCTTATTTCCCATCACAACTCACTGAATAAATCACGTTTTCCCCTTCTTTTTGTTCTTTCTTCTTTTTCTTCTAGAAAAGAGTTTCTCTTTGCAGTAAACTTAAATGGCTAATTGATGTTTGGTACTTAGGTTTTGACGAGATTTAGTATTTGGTCTAACATTTGTCCAATGTTAGGGCTTGGTACTTGGAATGTACGTTGACTTTCATTGACCTGAATTTAATGAATTTCATAGAATAAATAATATCTAATTTATAATTGTATCCCTAAAGTGGGGCTCAGATCCAACGGCTTTACTCAAAGCATTAATCCTATGGCCACAATTTAATATCCCTTGACCTAAATATCTATTATCTTCTTCCCTTCCGTCTACATCTCTTGGATATGACGGACCATCACCGCCTTCACTGTCTCACAGTCACAATCTCATATTCAAACCCATCTTCATATCTCGGTCACAATCCACTTCTTTCTGGCAATTTACCAAACAAGTTACGTGTGTTTTTGATGGTCACTCATGATAATTTTATTGGTTTTATTTCAAGCATACTACTCCTTCTATGTATCAATTATATTCATATAATCATTTCAAACACACAAACACCATATTTACATCTTTAATCTTCATCAACAGAACCTGTATTCTTCTCTGCAATCTCCCTCTTTTGAATTCAAGCAGCACATCTTCTTCTAACTATTTTAACAGCAGCCATAGACTTAAACCACCAATTCAGTTTTTATCTTGATCTCTAGCACCTCAATTTCTCTGAAACAATCAACACCCTAGTTTTACTGAAACATTCCTATTTATCAATAATCCTCTAATTTCTATTAAACCCAAATTTCAGATTGAAATTGGGGAAGAACTCTGAAAACCCTAATCTTGATTCTTCCATCGAATCATCTCTGTAACTCAAATCCAATTATAAGCCTTTCATTCTTCATTCACTAGTAAATTGATTTGCTTCTCAATTTCACCAAAATCTACATCAATCCCGAAACCCTAATTTCAGTTTTAGAATTTGGGAAGAACACAAAACCCTAATTAAATTCTCAAATCTTCTTCTCTTCAATTCAACTTCAAAATATTCATTCAAAATCTTAACTCAATCAAACCCATCTTTCATATCTTACTTATCCATCATTAATCTATATTTCAAATCAATTTTAGAAAACCCTAACTTCTTTCACTCGATTTCTTAATTTTCTTCTTCATAATTATAAAACCTGTATCACCTTCATCATCTACACATTCCACTTGATATTTCCCCTCTACTCTCGCTTAATCTCTACATCAAAACCTTCTTTAGTTCTTCCTTGTTCTCATGGCAGAAACATAATCTAGCAAGCATACCGAAGATGGAAGAGAATAAGAAGAAAGAGAAGAAGAAGGAATGGCGAACGAAACTACGATGAAGAGACTTTTGAAGCGTGTGAAAAGTGTGTGTGACAATAAGGGTAATTTAGTCCAAGTGAAGGGTATAATAGTAAATGCGTAAATATTCATATGGTAAAATTAATTAAAATTTTAGACTTAACCTAGTCAACTCAGGTCAACCGTCATTCCAAGTACCAAGCCCTAACGTTAGACAAATGTTAGACTAAATACTAAACCTGGTCAAAACCTAAGTACCAAACATCAATTAGCCCAAACTTAAATCCCTCTCATCCACTTTTACCTTATTTCTCCTAATATTGAAGTGATCTTCCTAATCAATCGTCAACAAGACCAAAGATAATCAACGAGAAAAACTTAGATTCGCTAAAATCATAACAAAAATCTATTGAAACCATCACAAAATCTAATGAGAAACCCATATCTAAACAAAAGAAATTGTGATATCAAGAAGAAAAAATCGCACAAGAAGAATAATAGAAAAATAGATCACTCCCAAATCAGTATAAAAAAATTATTTTAAAGAATCACCAACAAGGAATGTATTTTTTTCACGTATGTTTTCCAGTTTTATTTTTCACACGATGATCATATATCACATATCTCATATTACTCAATATATATCAATATGTACTGAGTAAAAACCTAGTTCACGTTTTTATATGTACTAGCTAAAAACCTAATTTATGTGTTTAAACAATACATATCAATATGTACTGGCTAAAAACCTACCTATTACTCAGTAATATTGATAAGTATGATACAAGAGTACACATCAATATGTATTGAAGGAAAAAGTGTATGATCCCACAATATGTATTTTCTTTGATCTTACAGTACATAGCAATATTTACTGGGTAAGAACCTAGTTTATGCATGAATACTAGTTTATGTATGATCCAACACTACATATTGATATGCACTGGGTAAAAGTATCACAAATGTTTGTGTCGCTTATATTCCTTTTTGTTGTGTATGATCCAACAGTATATATTGATGTTGTAGGAAAAAGTGATTTGTTGATGCTTGAATACAAACCAATATGTACCGTTGAATCATACAAACACCCAAATTTTATGAAAATATGTACTAGCAAAAACCCAAAATATGTACTGGAAAAACCAAAACACGTACTGTTAGATCATCCATAAAACAAAAAATGTCTTCAAAACCATATTACCTTCTTCTTTTTCACTGAAATATTTTTTTTCTCCTTCTTCACCATCACTTAATTTTCTTTTTCTTGATAGCTTTCATACTTTGTTCTTCTTCTTCCTCCTTTTCTACCATCTCTTATTCTCTCTAATTAAAACCTAATTCTTATAATACAAATCAATAATCACAAAAAGTAATTAAATCAAAATCTTCATTTTGATCTCGATCTCTTCTCATTTTAGGTTCAAAAACTATAGATCCAAAAAGAAAAAAGAGTGACATAGATGCATCTCTCATTTTTTGATGATTATCAACAGAAGACAAACAAAAAATAAAAATCAAGAAGATCGAAGAAGAAAATCTAGAATCAATTTGAAGATTGAGAATAAACGATGAGAAAGAACAATAAAAGTAAATAATATAGAACGGAAGGGTAATTTTAACATTTAAAATATTGAACTTATATCTCCCACATGTATATAGACTAGGGAATTAATATTTTGGTCCAAAAACATGTTTTTGGACCACCGATTAAATCATCTCTAATGGGTGGAAAGTGGACTAGACATTAAACGGGTCCTCCAAACAAGATTAACTAGTAAGTCCTAGTAAACAGATTGGGTGTCCACCCGTCAAATTACGGTTGAATTGTGTTGGACCACCCATACTCACCCCTAGTACTAGTGACTATTTCCAAATGAATTAGTATGGCGTAATTCGGCCCAATATGAGAGTACTTTACCCATTTTACTTCATTGAATTCGAGTCCTAATATTTATAAAATAAATAAAAGCAATTCGATTTTGTGAGGCTCCGAATTTTTTTCCAATATGTGTACCAAATAGGTTATCCTTAGTATTGTTAATGTGCTTGATTAGCGCATGATATGGAAACACAAGAATTCAGCATGCTTTATAAGTGGTCGGACATGAATTAAGGTTATTTTTATCATTTTATCAAATCAACTCTTTTTATAGATAAATTTCCTTTCTTCTTTGTGATGGCACGGTCGTTCCCTTCTCGAAATTTCTCTTACTGATTTTTCAAGCTCTCGAGCAAAAAATATGTTTTTGTTTTTCAATTTTTCAATTTTTATTTTGGCTAAACAATTGCCTGCATAAAAGGGATTCATTGTTAGAAAAAATGGAGGAATTATTATATGCAAATAGAGAGGACAAGGAAAGAAAAATAGCATTGTGTTTATAAGTCAAGCTAAGAAAATCTGATTTTGCTTTGAAGGATAATTAAGAGTTCGGAAAGCATCAAGGTTAGTACTCAATTGAAATTAAGTTGATTTGTGTTCTTCTTGTAGTTAAATTTCTAAGGGCGTCCACAGTGGGACGGGTATCCCAAACGACCAAAGACTAAAAATTTTAGTCTTTGGTCAGGCCCAAGAACAGCCTATATAGTCGGGCGGTGTTCTAGTGATACGCCTGGTGTTGGGCGGTGTCCCAGCGATGCATTTGGAAAGACGGGCGGAATCCTAGGATAGCGCTTGCACGAGACGAAATCCTAGAGTAACGCTCGATTTGGGGCGGAATCCTAACGTAACGCCTGGTAGTGGACGGTATCCTAGGATCACGCCCAAAAGACGGGCGGTGGCCCAGAATCACGTCTGATGGGGCGGTGTGCTAGCAACACGCATGTTGGAGTAGCATATGTGCGAACAGAACGTGTGAGTTTGATGGGACGGGCGGTGTCCAAGCGCCCCGTCTGGGATTCCAAGCGAGTTGCTAGAAGCCCTCCCCATTCTGTCTTCCTTTTGCTACAGCCGCAACCCAAAACAGAAGATGAATCACTGCTGGGTATTGAACTCGAAGTTAGCAGCGAGAGTGAGCTCCAGAAGATGGTGGTCTGTGATTTGGAATGCAAGAAGAATTGATTAGTTGGTGAATCTGTTGCTGTTGGGATCTGTGATGGAAGTGAAGATTGAAGCTTGGTTTTGATTATTGTTGAGTGGAGCTGAAATTACAGAGGTGACAAAGGGTTTATGAAAATAAAGATGGGTTTTCGCTGATTGAGGTGATAGATAGAGGAACTGATTAGGATTCAGATGGGGTTTTGTTGGTTTCATGAATCGGATAAAACAAGTGATTATTGACGATGAATTATGGTGTTTGTGAGAATGGGTTTGTAGTGTTTTCGATATTGCAGGAATTAGTAAGCTACGGAAGATGATTTCTCAATGAACAACAACACCACCAGGTTGTCCATCGAAAGTGTTCGACAGAAGTTCTATACAACC
>JAJJMC010003991.1:5213742-5231515 GCA_023531435.1 Papaver californicum | reverse complement strand
TTCAGTTGTTGCTGGTAATGGATATTGAATGGTTTACAAGTGAACTGATGCTGGTGGTTACAGCTGAAAAGGTTGGAATGGTGTTGTTTCAAAGAATTGGTATAGGCGGAGTCCTAGCAACACATTTAGGTGTAGGCGGTATCCTAGGATTACGCTCCAACTGGGTGGTATTCTAGTGTTACGCCTGTTAGTGGGCGTGATCCTAGAGCATCGTTTCATCAGGCGTACTCCCATAATAACGCTTGATCAGGCGTATTCCTAGCTTACCGCCCGTGTTTTTAAGCGTTGTCCTAGAATAACGCTTGGGTCTGGACGATTCACTACGATGCCGCTTGAGGCTAAGCACGAGCCCGCCCGACTAAAGCATGTTTAGTCCAGAAAAAATCCTAAATATAGTCGGCTATAGTAGATTTTTCGGACTATCCACTAAATCGTCCCACTGCGCCACCAAATTCCAAAGTAAATACTTCTTTTGATCTTTAGTCCCACTTTTAATCGTCCCATTGTGGACGCTCTAAGGCTTTAAATGAGAAACCCAAAAATGGATGTTCATAGACTTTAGATTTTAGTCTGTATTCATGCATGGCAGAATGGGTCGTTAGTACAAGACCGTATTAACTTAAAATTTGCAGCATGATGCTTACGAGTGTTGTTTGGGTTTAAGGATTAGTGTTGTTTTAAGAAATATTTGTATGAATTCATTAAATATGGTTAGTCCTTGTGGATAGGTGTTTTTGTTTGTGTTTGGAACCTTGAATTGTTGGTATATGAGTGACACCCATTTATAAAGGCATAAATATGTGTAAAAAATGAAGAAAAGAAATTTTAATACTTGCATTGAATCATTCACTTTTGATTATGTTCTAAGCATGGTATTGGTGGTAGGTCAGTTCGTAATAATCCATAATTTTACTTATGTGTAGTATTTTGTTTTAAAATATGTGTTGTTCTTATGTGGAAGCTTAATAATGGAATGGCATTTGTGAAGTTTATGGTAAGAATACGATCCATAACGTGTTTGATAAAATGTCTCAAAGACATGTTTGATTTATGTTTGTTGTTTCCTGACAGAAATCTATGCTCGTTTAGAGGCACCATAGCATCTGAATTATCCTTGTGTTATAGCTAGAAGATTGTGACAAATTGTTTAACGATTCCATTGTGATTACTAAAAATCTGGTGATTCTTAGATCACAAGCAAAAGCATTTAAATCATAGTTTTGTATGATATCTTATCATGAAATCAACTCTCATGATCATTTAGATAATGAGAATTAAACAAATAACTTAAAATAAATTGGCTCAAACATTTACGTGGTTCAACAGTCAGACTGTTTACATCCACGGAAAAAAGATTTGTATTCATTTTTATTTTTACATTACCATAAGATACATCAAATAACTGATATGTTATAATATCATGAACATAATCATAATAAAAGTGAACTTAAAGTTTTACATAAGTTCATACCTAAACTCTTTGCTATCACTTTGACGTCTTTCGTTTATTTCTCCTTCTTTTTTCCCCCTTTTCCTGTTTATGAGCTTGGTATTTATAGCCAATTTGATAGGTCCCACCAATCTACATTTCCACCTATTTATTCTTATCCATTCTTGGTGCGATATGCAGTCCCGCAAAGCTTATTTGCGATTTCCGCATGGCCTGATCGTTCCTCCCGCAAGTCTTAGTATGAGTACTGCTTGTTTCTCGTGATTTCTCACTGGTTATCCCGCAACTCTTCTGCGGTCTTGTATTTAAATTAATATTTTTGGATTGGGATGATTGTTGCGGTCTTAATTGAATCATGACATGTTGGACAATATCCCTTTAAAATAAAACGTCATGTTTTAGTTCTTTTTGTTCCACAGATTGTAAAATCGATACGTGTTAGTCATGCATCAATACTCATTATTAATCTTTATTGAGTCATACTTTCCGCGACCTGTCGTCAGTCGAGTAGTTAATGTTGTATGTCTTGATCAGTGTACCTTACTTTCCCGCAACCAACGTGTCGGTCAGGCAGCAAGGCTATCTGTTTTGAGCAGTGTGCCTTGCTTTCCCACAACCCATGTGTCGGTCATGCATTAATGTTGTCAGGTTCAAACTTTGTCGAGTTTACAACTATCAATGTAATGCTTTAAAAGACTTTGTTCCAGTGTTTTTCGTCTCATCGTAGTTCGTTACTTCTCCAATAGTTTTTTGGACACGCGTACCTCAGAATTTATTCTCTCACAATTTGCCCGCTTTTTCCTTTTTTGGAATTGACAGTTGGTAAAAAATTTTAAAAAAAAAATAATAATAATTCCCTTTTCAATTCCCACGCCTGCCATAACTTCCTTTCCCACGTTACACTTTTATGCACTTTTTTCGCTAGCAGTAATTTCTCTTTGCACGATTTTGTCAGTTGGCGTTTTTCGAGGAAATCAAATCTCTGAAAAAGTTTTTTTTTTTTTTCAGTTTTCGACGGTTCGTCAGTTTCAATTTTCTCCTATTTAATACCAACTATTTCATTCATTCCATTCTTTACACCTCTTGTCTTCTTCTTCTTCATAAAGTTGCGGTGTTTTTTATTCCTTTGAGCTTTTCAAAAATTCTCCAGCGCCTTTTCATTATCTCAATCTTCTGTGATCTAGGATTCTTGCATCAGGATCAAGTTCTTATCTTTTCAATCAATCATATTCTTCTTCTATCTTTTACTTCACTGTAAGTACCTCTTTTGCTTTTTTTTTCGTAGTTGTTTTTTTATCAATCTCTGTACATGTACCCTAATCATTGTAGATGATATTAATAATGTTCCTATCTATTTATTATTCTTTTAAATGTATGATGATTCTGATGTCGTTGATTTCTCTTTTTGATGATTGGTTATTTTATCATAATCCCTTCTTTCTCCTGATCAGAGAATGAATAGTTGATTTGTATTTTGATGTATTGATCATCTTGTTACATCTTTCTTTCATTGTTCTTTCTTTTGATCTTAATAAGCTTATTTTTTCTGGCTTCCCTGTGTAGATAAAAATTTATCATGGCTGGAAAAGGTAAAGCTGCCGGTAACGCTTCTCATGAGGATGATCAGCCTTAATTTAGGAAGTCATCTCGTTACCCTGTATCGAGGAGTCATCCTTCGGAATCTACAAGGCCGGAAAGTGTTCGTGCTTCGGTCAACAATGATGCTCCCAAGGATAAACGTGCTCATGAAAGATGTAGATTTAAATCCGTGAATCTCGAGGATTTCAAAAGGGTTCATGGTCTTCGCCAATTCAAAGTCTCCTTTTATGATTGTGTTGAAGATGAAATTACCTTGGAGATGATAGAAGGTTTTGACTACTCCAACAACAGACTATTAATCCCTGCGGGAGCTTTAGATATGGGTCTACAGCTTCCCTTATACCAAAGCGAAAATCCCTTTCAATTCGAAGTTCTTGCCAGTCGTAATCAAACCCATCAAGGCTTAGTGCGGTCCATCACTCAATACAACGGAAATTGGTGGCGCATACTAGATGAATGTAGCATGCGTAGCCAAGGAAGGACCAACTTTACCTGCTACGTTCCATACCTTTCAGAACGCAAATATTATACAGTGAAAAACTTCCATGCTACTTATGCGGACAATGTTGCCGCAAAGAATTTCAAAAACGTAAAGGTGGTGAGGGATTCCGTCTTCTAGTGGAAATTGACAACGCCAAGCTGAAGTATATTCCGGGGAAACGCGTCCTCTCCAAGAAAAACTTCGGGAAGATCACGACTACAAATGGTACCGCATTCCACTCGTCATTGAGGGCCCATGGGTCTTTGGGTTCGTCCCCGATAACATAGTTTACGCTCTTCTTACTCGCTTCAACGGTTATTGCCCTTGGCGATTAAATTTTACTGATTTCAAGTTTCCACTTGTCATTGAGGTACGTAGAGTTTCTCTCTATCTTTTTGCGTTTTGTATATTTCTTAATGATTAAAGTTTTCATCTGATGATTAAATTTTCCTCTTCTTTTTATAGACGCAAGTTGAGCCGGAAACTGAGTTTCTGGTTGATGAAGGCACCCAAGATGATGCGGGGGTAAAACGCAAGGCCGCACCCTTTGTAGAAAAGGTATTATTTTAATCCGGTGACTTCTCATATTCCTTAAGAAATTTATTTAATTACTTGTTGTGGTGCATTTATAGGGTTGGAAGAAAGCGAAGAGTGCTCCACGTGCTTCCACAGATAGGGAAGAGGGAGAGATTCAAGATTCTCCCATTCATCACCCACTCTTAAGAGGTGAAGGAAGCTCTGCCGCAGAGGGAAAAAAAGAGAAAAATATTCCTCTTCGATTAACAAACTTTGAGTCTGCGAAACAAGCTGGCGTCTCCAAAGAGATTTCAAATGCTTCCATCGATCTCTCGCACCAAATTGTCGCTCCTGATCCTTCTTTCTACCTTCAATTCTCCCCTCTGAATATTGATGAGCCGCTTGAAGCCGCTTTTGATGAAGGTGATTCGAATGATGAAGAGGATCGCAACCCTCAAGACGATCCCATAATTACTTCAGCAGAAGGGGTCTCGCAAGCACATGATGCGGAAGTAGATGAGCCAGCGATCACTAGTAAAACGAGTAATGTGCCCTCAGATACTAGAGCAGAAGCTGGTCCTGTCAGAGTTAATACTTCGAACATGGTTGCGGCTAATGCAGTTCTGCCAAACAGGGAGTTTCCGCAGCCAAGCAGAGGAAGGGATGTTGCAGAGACCTCCAATCTTTTGGAAAAAGAAGAAGAAGTTTTTCAATGGTTCATGTCAAAGAACCTTTTGTCCGTTCCATGCGACTTTCTATCGGTGAAATCAGATAGCTCTTCGGTCTCTCGTCTGCGTAAGTCTGAGGCTGCGCCCATATGAAGCAGTTAGAGATTCTTGGTTGAAAGATCAAGGTTAAGTTGTTGATCCCTTATTCCGCATCACCGAACCCTCTTCTCTTGCGAAAACTCTCGCACTTGCGGACGGACAAGTGTATTCTTTTCTGCAACAAGCTCTTCTACAGGTATTTTAATTGTTTTTCTCTCTTTTGATTTCTTCTTATTTTAACTCTAATCATAACATTAATTTTGCAGCTTGGACGAGGCCAAAGCGCGGCACGTACCGCATATCAGTTCTACAAAGCACGGTCCACCATGATGGAGTCCCAATTTAGGCCCGTAGAAAATGACGCTTTGGATTAGAAACGGGAAAATGACGTGCTCCGCCAACAAGTGCTTAATCTTCAGAACAAGGTTTTATTCCTTCTTTTAATTACTTTTTCCTTATTTTATTTCACTTGTTTTCTGAATTACTTTATGGGATCAGCGGGGGATTCAGAACTTGTAACTAGGATGCAGCGTAGAATTATGCAGTTGAAAGATCATGTTATAAGAGTTAATAATGAGAATGTTGAAGTCAAGACAAAGTTTAATGATCTTGTTGATAGTCATGAGTCGTTCATATGGAAGTATAATGAGTTAGAATCTCGACATCAGCTTTTATTCGTAGAGAAGGGTCGTAAGAAAATAGAATTTGATGCCACTTTACTGTGGACTAAAGATTGCGTTTCTGAAGCACGGGAAAAATCTGACAAACTGGAAGAAGTGAACCGCAAGCTTTGTGTGGAGTGGCAAAATATCCTTGCGGGATTTTCCCGTTCCGGATTGTATCACCATTCACAACTTTCTTCGCATATAGCTCAGCTCATTGAAGACAGAGACAACTTCTGAGGCTTATGCTAAAGGAAAAGCTCTTACGGATGCTCAGGCTATGATCCGTAATTTATCTGATTATGTTCTTTATCGCGACAGTGACATTCTCCGACTGCACAAAGAAATGGCAAGATGTACATCCAAATTGAACTGTTTGCGGGATAATGAAGCAGAGTTAATTCAATGTCAACAGCATCTTGAGACACTCAAGGCCAATTACAACAAGCTTTCGGGAGAATATGATTTTCTTGATATAACAAAAGATGCAATGGGTCGTGAATTAGTAGAGTTTGAATCCCTCGCAAGAGGTATCCCCTTTTAGCGTAAGCTTAAAATTCAATATTATTCCCGTATTGATTAATCCGTTATTTTTGTTTCAAGTTTTGAAGAAAAGTTTAAGGATGCAACCGCTAGAGCTGATAAAGCTTAGGGAGAGCTTATTGTGGCAAATGCTAGGATAGAAGAACTCAATAAGCAGTTCAAGGTAACCTCAATCAAAGCTATCGAAGCACAGACCCAGCAAGAGCTTGCTTCTACTAAGGTCAACGAAGTGCTTGCTAAACTTGAGATTTTATCTTCTAAGGTAAAAGTGCTGAAGATAATGTAAAACATGAAGCTACAAAGAATGAGAGCCTTATTCGGGATTTATCTACTGAGAGAGGAAAGATAACATTGTGGAAGTCAAGAGTCCAGGCTTGGGAAACTGAAGTAAATCAATTCAAAGTGGAGATTGAAAATAGAAAAGCTTATATTAAATGGTTAAGAATCGAAGCTAAAGCTAAAATTGCTCAAGCGGTCAATAACACCCTTGACCAAGTACAAGCTGATGGATTTACAAAATTTTACAAGCGCAGAAATATCCCAGAAAACCCTCCTTTTGAAGGCGTTCTTCCAGCACCTTAGCTTTTTTATTTTTTATTATTGTTGTTTCGTTCTTCTTCATCTTTAGATTGTAGTTGCGTTTTCATTTTTCCTTGTGATTTTATCCCTGCAAAATAGATTTTGAATATATATTAATTGTTAGTTCATGGTACGAGTGTGATTTATTTAACCGCAAGGAAATTTTGTACCTTGAGTTATATTGTGGGTGTAACACATGTCTAACTTCTCTCGGGCCAGGAGGAAATTAGGATGCGGTCCCGAAGGTCTCCTAAAATGGAGAAAGATACAACAATTAAAATCACGTTAGTTACCCCTGTTGGCGAAAGATCCAATAGTCATACACTCATAGACATTTACAAGGATTTTCTTAGAGAGGTTGCATTTGTAGTTTTACCTAATATGAAACCAAATTGTTATAAAAATGCATTGCTGATTGTGAGCACTTCCTGAAGAGGAGAGTACCTGGTACAATAATCAATGTCATGTTAGGCATCTCTATAGCGAAAAATACTATAGTCAGAGACATTTATTTGGATCTTCTAGAGAGATTACATTTGATATGCTTTACCTATTATGAGAGCCAACTGTTGCCCAATTACGTTATTGATCAAGGATAATATGGTTTGAGATATTGTGCGTTCCACGGATGTTGTAAAATTCCTCCATCCATATTCCGCAAATGATATGATCCTTGTCCCTCAATGCCTTGTATAATATAAGGTCCTCCCCATGTAGGTGCAAATTTTCCTGCTTTTTTGTCTCTTTGGTATTCCGGGATCTGCCGCAGAACATACTGTCATTCCACAAAATTCCGTAACTTTACTTTTTTACTATATTCCCTTGCCAATCTTCTTTGATAATTTTCCATTTTTTGAAGTGTAACTTTTCTTCTTTCTTCTAAGTCATCCAACTTTTCAAGCATTAAATCTGAATTTAAATTTTTCTCTCATGCTTCTGTTTTTGTAGTGGGTAGAATGACTTCCGTTGGAATAACTGCTTCTGTTCCGTAAGTAAGAAGAAATGGTGATTCTCTAGTGGATTCCCTTCTTGTTGTGCGGTATGCCCATAATGTATTATGAAGATGTTCACACCACCGTTTATGATGGCCATCAAGAGTTTTCTTTAAATTCACATCAATTGTTTTATTTGTTGTTTCAGCTTGCCCATTACTTTGCGGATAAAGTTGATAGACACATTTTAGTGTCTAAATTGCACCTTAATTTCTAGTGAGTTAGTATTTGATTTTGTGTCTATTACGTGTTTTTATGCTTTTGTAGGTACATTAGAAGAATAAAGATTTGTGGAAAAATTTGCTCAAAAAGTGTTCAAGGCACCCGGGAAAATGGATCAAAGCACCCACACTTTGGATTGGGGCACCCCTGGATCGGGTCAACCCAGCGGGTCAACCAGGCGAGTCAACCCAGCGAGCTGGATCGGGCCGAGTCACCGGGTTAACTCATCGGGCTCAACTGTGTCCACTGTCAACGTAAAATCAACGTGTTCTTTCGCTTCCAGATTGTTCCAAATATTAGTAGATATCCCACACAAGTTAGAACAATCGAGAAACAGCAAAAAAATCCCGTGAAATCAGTTGAAAAATCATGTATATGGCCGGAATTGGGTTTCGATTCGGATTGGGATTTGTGGGCTATTCTAGAGAGTTCTATTAGGTTTAGAACTCTCTCTAGGGTTTCTAATATCTATAAATACCAAGAGAAGCCAAGAGAATCGACAACAAAAGCCTAGAGAAGAAAATAGAGAATTCCGGCAACTATTCCGTCACTGTCCGGTCACTGCTACTGCACCGGCCGGCTGTTCTTCATCCATCACTGCCGGAGAAGAAGACTCAGTAACATTTATAAGTGTTGCTGATTTGAATTTTTCTGTTGTCTATTGCTTCAAACCCTTTATTGCTTAAACTCTTCTGTAACAGCTGAACCCTCTCCTGTAACGCATATAAGCGTATCAAATCAGCTGTTACAGCGTTATTCAACCTTGTAATCAATATTTTGAGCAATGAAATCAACTTTTGAGCAAGTTTTCTTCACCATGGGCTAAGTCTAATTACTGGGATGATGGATAAGGTAATTTTCTCAATTTTATGTGATTTAATTATTTTCTAATAATTATTTATAATTCTTTTATTATTAGAATTGCATAGTTTTGAATAGTAAAAACGGTTTTCTTTCAACAGTTGTGCTTTTGCTTGATCGATTATGCTTAGTTAATTAATTTTGATAGTCCATGCTTGTGATTTACCTCTGTTTGTTAGCATAATAAAACCAACTTTGGCAATTATTTGTGCTTTAATTAATTTAAAAAGAATTATCTGATTAATCACATAGGTTGTTAGATTTACCTGATTCCTGATTCCTGGTACGTTTAAAATTATTTAAAAATCATATTTAGGTTATTTAGTCTTTTTCTTACTCCTGGAATTTTCTTGAATTAGTTTAAATCATTATTTTCTAAAATCATTACCTTCACAAGTTCGAGAATCGAACCTCTTTTTACCACTATATAAAATCACATCAAGAGTGGAGTAGACTTATTCTTTTGGATGTTAAATGCTTCGAAAAGCATATCTATATTTTTCCCTTGTAATTGTTGTCCATTATCCGAGACTATGGCTACTAGAATTCCAAATCTACAGATTATATTCTCAAATAGGAATTTAAAAACATCAGTGTCTCTAATGTGTGCAAGAGCTTTGGCTTCAACCCATTTAGTGAAATAGTCTGTAGCCACAATCAAGTATTTTCTTTTTTGATTACCTTCCACTAATGGTCCAACAATGTCTATCCCCCATTTTGCAAATGGCCAGGGGCTGAGTACGGAATTTAGCTTTGTTGCGGGAGCCTTTATTCTTTTCGCATAGCGCTGACATTCTTCACATCTTTTTACCATATTTTCTGCGTCTTTATGCATAAATGGTCAATAATATCCTTGCGTTTTTACTTTTAAAGCCAAATATCGTCTTCCACTATGATTTCCCCCATCTCCATGATGTATATCTTTGAGAATATGTATCCCTTGCTCTCGTGATAAACATCGAAGTAAAGGCCCTACAAAGGATTTGCGGTACATAATTCTACCCCGCAACTGATAATTCACAGACTTTGATTGCACCTTTCTTGCCTCCTTAGTGCTTGCGGGTAATACCCCATTTTGAAAATATTGATGTATCGAAATTCTCCAATCTTCTCTGGTTAAATTATTTTCTGTTTTTTATGGGAAACTTGCATTATCTTGTGCAGCTGCATCTTCGATATCTTCTTCCACTTCTTCTTCAACATTTTCAACTGCCCACAACTTGATTGATGGTTCATAAGTAAGCCCAATTTTTATTGCTGATGTATTCTGATCCCTTATCATTGAAGAAATAAATGCTAATGCATCAGCATAACGATTCTTATCTCTGGACAAATTTCGAAAGGTTATATTTGGAACCTGAAGCGCCAAATTTTGCACAAGATTTTTCTATTCTACCAGGTCTTCATCAAGCGTTGGATATTTTAACTCAACTTGTCGAATTATTAATTATGAATCACTTGTGAGACGGACATCGCTTATCCCCAATTCAATGATGAGCCTAAGGGCATGAACGACAGCCTCGTACTCCACTATATTATTTATATGTTCATCGAACTCGAGTCGGAATGAATGTATCATTCGATCCCCTGTAGTCGTAATTATAATTCCAATTCCAACACCTTATTTGTTCCTGGCCCCATCAACAAATACTTCCCATCTTCGGGAATTTACAGAGCTTAGGATATCATGAGGATCATCCTCTTCGAACCCGGGTAAACCTTGAATTCCAAAATCATCATCTAATGGCAAATCCGCAAGGAAATCAGCCAGGACTTGCGACTTTTGCGCAGTTTGTAGCTCAAATAATATGTAGAACTGTTCGAGTTGTGTGTTCCATTTTGCTATTTTCCCCACTTTTCCCACATTCTTCAGTACAGACTCCAACAAAGCTTTGCTTGGTACCCGCACATAGTGTGTCAAAAAATACATGCGTAATTTCTGGGTAGCAAAAACCAGTGCTAAAATTAACTGTTCGATTTTCGTGTAATTTCTTTCTGCGAGGTTCAAAGTTTTACTGATGTAATATACGGGTTTTTCTACCTTTTCATTTGTTCGCACCAATACCACGCTTACAACATCTTTTGTTGCGGCTATGTACAAGGCAAGCACCTCTTCAGGTTCTGGCTTTTGTAATGCGGGCAATGTGGAAAGATAAACTTTAATACTTGAAAAGGCTTGCTCACAAACCTCATTCCATTCAAATTTATTCTTTTTTTTCAATGCGTCAAAGAAGGGCTTACATTTGTCCGATGATCTAGCAACAAATCTTCCGAGTGCCGCCAAACAACCATTTAATTTATGTACTTCTTTGACATTCCTCGGAGATGGCATATCAACAATGGCCTGAATCTTTGCCGGATCAACTTCAATTCCTCTTTTGGTAACCAAGTACCCCAAAAATTTCCCTGACGTAACCCCGAAAATGCATTTATCGGGATTAATTTTCATTCTGTATTTTCGCAAGGCTTCAAATATCTCTTTCAAATCTTGTAAATGATCCTTTGAAAATTTACTTTTTATCAGCATGTCATCTACATAAACTTCGAGTGTGCGGCCTACCCATGGTTTAAAAATTGCGTCTACGAGCCGTTGATAAGTTTCCCCTGCATTTCTCAGCCCAAATGGCATTCTGGTATAACAGTATAATCCATGCGGAGTGAAGAACGAAATGTGTTCTTGATCTTCTTCAGCTAGAGCAATTTGATTGTACCCTGATTGTCCATCCATAAAGGATAAAACCTCATGACCTTCAACAGCGTCCACCAACTGATCAATGCTGAGAAGCGGATAACTATCTTTCAGACATGCCTTGTTTAAGTTGGTGAAGTCTATGCAAATTCTTACTCCGTCATTTTTTTTTGGTACTATCACCATGTTTGAAATCCAAGTTGGATACTGCGCCTCTCGAATGAATCCCGCATCGATAAGATTTTTTAACTCTCTTTCAACTGGCAAATGATGTTCAGGTGCAACTTTACGTATGCGTTGGCGAAAAGGTGTAGCTTCCGGATGTATGTGTAATTCATGTCGTACAATATTTGGATCGATGCCCGGCATGTCCTCCATCTTCCATGCAAAAATATCCATAAAATCTTTTAGTAGCATCACCAAATTATACTCCCTTGGTATTTCCATCAACGTTCCAATTTTTATCATCTTGGGAAGTTCTTCTGTTCCAATATTAATATTTTTAGTTTCTTCGATTGATGTAATTGTGGGTTTGGGAGCTCCTAAAAGTGTGGGAGCCTCCTTTGATTTCTATGCTGGAAGACTATCTTCATCAATTTTCGGCATGCTTTCCTTTATTATAATACCTTCTTTTGCTTCATTTATTGCTTTATTTCCCGCAGTCTTAATCATATATTGGTTCAAGGATTCTTCTTTAGCCTTCATCTTGCGCTCTTTTTTCTTATTTTATTGCTGCTGTTGTCGTTCTTTATTCATGCGGACTTCTTCCAGAATACAAGATTTTGCTTCATTTCGATCTCCTTTTATCTCCATTTCCCCTTGCGGTGTTGGAAACCGCAAGTATTGGTGAGATGTTGATGTTACCCCTTTCAGTTGATAGACCCAGTGTCTACCAATGATGGCGTTGTACGGAGATGGAGCCTCCACTACGCTGAACTTAGTCAGAATACTTATTGGTCCAGCTGCAACATCAAGCAAGATTTCCCATTTCGGTTTTGAAGCTAATCCGCTAAACCCATAAATTGTGTAGCACGAAGGAATTAGCTGATCATCTTTTAACCCCATCTTCTGAAAGGTTTCATAAAACAAAACATTAAGAGAGCTGCCCCCATCCATAAGAATCTTCCTTATATTCCATCCAGATACTGGAAGTGTGAGTACTAACGGATCATTGTGCATTTCAATCTCTTGGTCCACCTCATCTGCAGAAAAATTTAATGGAGATGCCATCCATTCTTCCCATACTTCAGTAACTCTTCCCGCAACCTTGAATACTTCGTGACTGCAAACCCTTTTATGTAATTTTTTGTCAATAGCCGCATTCATGGATGTCGGATCCGATTCAGAACATGAAATCATGTTAATCGTTTGATTATTCTGAAGAATATTAACAATTTTTACTTTATTAAACCTTAGTGAGGAGTCAGGTAGCTGAATAAATTCTTTTAACTCCCCTGCATCAATCATCCTTTGTACTTGCATTATTAGGTTCCTGTATCGTTTTGTGGAATGACCCCGATAGCAATGGTATTCACAATAATCCTTGGAATTTTGTGTGTGTTCGGGTTGTCGTTCTTTTGATTGCGGCCATTGAAAATCTTGTTTGTTCTTTATTACATTTAAAATTTCTGAATAAGGAGTATTGAGTTTAGTGAAAATTCGCTCCTCAAATTGCTGGACAAATTTTCTTCTTTCCTCTATCTTTACTCGCTTTGGATTCAATGTTTGAAGTTTTTCCCGCAAAGCTCTTCCCAGATCCGGAAGACGGCTCTATACAGTTGGCTCTTTTTGCATTTCCTTGTTGCTGAGATATTATTCTCGGATGTTGCCTCTGAATGTCTTGCAATCTTGCACACTTTTCAATAATATCTCTGAGATCTCCTTTACTTTTTGGATTGATATTATGGATATCAATAAAAAGTTGGATTTCTCGATTGGCTATTCCCCATTTGTAACTATTGATAGTGGCTTCTGGGGTTACATCCCCAATTTCTTGACAGATCGTCTGCCATCGATCTGTATAATCACGGATGGTTTCCTCTGTCGTTGAGGCAAGTGGGTATAACTTATCCATCCCCGCATCCGCGGGCTTGTTGTACATGTATGCTTCTAAGAACTTGCGGGTCAACTGCATGTAAGAATACACCATTCCTTCTGGTAAATTGTAAAACCACGCCAAAGTTATACCTTTCAAACTCGAGGGAAAAAACCGACACATAACTACATCATCTTGCTCCCAACGTGTCATGATGCGATTGTAATACTTCAGATGGGTTGTTGGGTCTTTTGTCCCATCATAGCATTCAAAAATGGGAGTACTACACTCATGCGGTATTGGTATGTATGCCAAGTGCGGCGCTAATGGCGTTCGTCTAGATTCTTTTAACACTTCTTCTAATCGTCCACCCTCTTTATTTTTCAAATTCTTTATTTCTTCCCTCATTTGCTCCATGTCCTCATAGCATTTTTTCCACCTATCATTTTCCAATCTTGAGCCATCGAAATTCAATTTATCTGGTTCATTTTGTTGGCATGCGGATTCCACTACCACTATTCTTTGATCTTTATTGGCTCTCACTTTCCTTCATGTGAGTCCACTGGAGCTTAATTCTTTCTCACGTGTTCTTGTTGTAAATGCTTCCGTACCATACTAGGCCTTTTCTATGAGTACTTGGTTTTCTCTGGTTAGAAATGCAATTTGTTCCGCACAAGTCTGTTGTGCCTTGCGCATCTCGTCCATTTCTTCCATTACCTGTTGAATGTGATCAATACTATTTTGAGAATCTTCTTCACATGAATGACTATTTGAGTGATCTTCAGAATTGTCTATATGATCATTAATGGGTGGTTGCTCTTGTGACTCTCTCAGTATTTCCCTTTGTTGAGGATCCTTTATTGCATTACTCCCTTGATTTCCTGAATTGGCATCTTGATCTTGGATGTTTCTATGTGACACTGTCCTCATTTGTGTGAATCCTTTTGAGATGCTGTAATTTCTTCTTAGCTCAGTCTTGTGTTGTTGTAGGGATTTCTTTACCAGTATTCTAAAAGAGCTAAGATAATAAATCTATGTGTTTCACGAGATTTTATCATTCTCAATAAATTTGCAATACCATTTGATTGGAAGATAATAGTATACTTAGTTTTAACATATCATACTCAAAACAGATAACTTTCTTGTTTACCAAAGGTTTTGTAAGTTGATGTAGAAATAAATTAATACCAAGCTTGAACACTCAATTTAAAACTTATTTCACTACTTTTTGCTGGGATCAAGAATTTTGTTTTGAAGAAAATCCTTGATAATTTTACATTTGTGGAGAGTATAAGACAAATAAAATAAAGAATATGACCATTACGACCAAATTTATATACTCATCAACTGATTTACTTAGAGTAAAATCATATATACAATTTTCATATGAAACTTAATCATTATATTTTAAAGAGAAGAATTTTTAAACAAAACACGATTCAAAACTTTCCCAATAAAAATTTTGATAGGTAGAATTAATTCTTTACTTCACTCCCTGTTTCTAGCGCCAAATTGTGATTACCAAAAATCTGGTGATTCTTAGATCAAAACCAAAAGCATTTAAATCATAGTTTTGTATGATATCTTATCATGAAATCAACTCTCATGATCATTTAGATAATGAGAATTAAAAAAATAACTTAAAATAAATTGGCGCAAACATTTACGTGGTTCAACAGTCAGACTGTTTACATCCACGGGGAAAAGATTTGTATTTGTTTTTATTTTTTACATTACCATAACATACATCAAATAACTGATATGTTATAATATCATGAACATAATCATAATAAAAGCGAACTTAAAGTTTTACATAAGTTCATACCTAAACTCTTTGCTATCACTTTGACGTCTTTCGTTTATTTCTCTTTCTCTTTTTTTTCTCCTTTTTCTGTTTATGAGCTTGGTATTTAAAGACAATTTGACAGGTCCCACCAATCTACCTTTCTACCTATTTATTCTTATCCATTCTTGGTGCGATATGTAGTCCCGCAAAGCTTATTTGTGATTTTCGCATGGCCTGATCGTTCCTCCCGCAAGTCTTAGTATGCGTACTGCTTGTTTCTCGTGATTTCTCACTGGTTATCCCGCAATTCTTCTGCCGTCTTGTATTTAAATTAATATTTTTGGATTGGGATGATTGTTGCGGTCTTAATTGAATCACGACATGTTGGACACATATCCCTTTAAAATAAAACGTCATGTTTTAGTTCTTTTTGTTCCGCAGCTTGTAAAATCGATACGTGTTAGTCATGCATCAATACTAATTATTACTCTTTATTGAGTCATACTTTTCCGCGACCTGTAGTCAGTCGAGTAGTTAATGTTGTCTGTCTTGATCAGTGTACCTTACTTTCCCGCAACCAACGTGTCGGTCAGGCAACAAGGTTATCTATTTTGAGCAGTGTGCCTTACTTTCCCACAACCCACGTGTCGGTCATGCATTAATGTTGTCAGGTTCAAACTTTGTCGAGTTTACAACTATCAATGTAATGCTTTAAAAGACTTTGTTCCAGTGTTTCTCGTCTCATCGTAGTTCGTTACTTCTCCAATAGTTTTTTTGACACGCGTACCTCAGAATTTATTCTCTCACATCCATAGTGGTAAAATTCGTTTGAATTGGATAAGCGGTTGCCGAGACATGTCATTTTTAGTGAACGGTATAAAGTTGGACGTCCAAATTGGTGTAAATGCACGACAGTTGTTGTAGATGTGATATCTCTTGCACAATAAATCGGAATTTGATAAATGATACCACTATCTTTATCTACTCGGAAGGATCTACGGATTTCCAGTTAACAACTAGGTCATGTTCTGATAGACACATTTGTATGTCTGATTTATCTTAATTATATATATTGTTAATGCTTATTTTTGTATTATTACACTATTTTGTTTGTGTATGAATTATTTTTAAAAATAAATATTTTTATAAAAATTGGCTCAAAAAAATATTAAAAGTACCCGAAAAATTACTAAAGATTCTTAACTTTTAGATTGGGGCACCCTCTTTTTTATTCAGCAATAAAAGCGGGCGTACTTTTTTTTAGGGATTTGGAAAAAAAAATACAGCTCTAACCAAGAGTGCGGTTTTTAATCCATTAATTAAAGAGAAGGGATGTTAAAGGTTGACGTGGCAAGATATGAACGACTGGTTAGGAATGAAGTTTGAGTGCCTGACAAATTGGCTGAAGCAGAAAACGGCAAATAGGTTATGTACAAACGGCTCCGGTATGCTCTTGCAATTATGAGCACGTGAATATAGTGTGGTGCGACCCCACTTGACGTACAAATGCAAAATACATTAGTGGGAGGGAATTATGTGTGGTGTATTAAGTCTTCCACGTGACTTGCAAAAGTCTATACGCTTTTTGGATAAAATTATATGGAATTTTGTACGTATTATTGGGACATCAAATTCCATATACTTATCCACTAAAGACTGCCATGTGGGACCCATTTAGCTTTGAACCATTCATGTCCGAGTAATGAAGTTGTATGCTACTTCACGCTACACCATAATACCATCACCTATTTCCATTTCTACAGCCTAACCTATTCAGTACGTACCGGCCGGTACGGCTGAAATTTTGATGATTTTACCGGTAACGGACGGTGATCGGTGCGAAATCTTATATACAGCCGAAACGGTATTCTGCCGAGAAAACCGACCGGTACGGTTAAAAACCGGTTTTACCGGGTATTAGCCGGTATCACCCGGTATGACCGGTACATTATATGAGCCATCAGATTAGAAACCTAATCTAATCCAACGATAAGAGAAGCGAAAATCAGTCCACCTCTTACGGTGAGAGAAGCGAAAATCAGTCCATCTTCTTCATTTCTCTTCTGCTTCACACGAGAACTTCCTTCTGCGCCTCCATCAGTCCATCTCTTACATTTTTACTTCCTTCTTTCTTCTCTTGATGACCCAATTTGAAGGTTTGTTCATCAGTCCATCAGTCCATCTCGCATAACAACATCGATTTCTACATAGGTCGCAATTTGAAGGTTTGTTCTTGCACAATACTTTGTATCTTCTTTAAAAATCCAATTCAATGCAAAGTATGTGATGAGAGCTTTGTTCATACTTCATACTATATGTTCATTTCACTGATTAACAGTTATAACACTTTTTACACATTTCATTAAAAACCCAATTCAACTAACACACAATCCATTGATTTTCCTTTGCATTGATTCGTCTGGCACATAATCAAACTCTTAGGTATAGCTAAGTTCAAAACTTCGAAACAGTTTCGTAGTGTTGTTTTCTCTGTCGCAGTTTGATATTGTTCTCCTCCTTCACTTAGTTGGCTGTGAAGTTCTTGTAGCGTAATTTGGGGTTATTTTCACATCCTTAGACAAGAATACCAT
>JAJJMC010003991.1:5121856-5183742 GCA_023531435.1 Papaver californicum | reverse complement strand
CATGTTCTATGCCACGTATAGTTCATTGTTTGATTAGTAGAAGGACTTGTTGAAACCTCGTATTAAATCGTTTTATGAATAATCTTTGACTTTTTATGCCCCGTATACTTAGTACTTTCGAGATTCTACCTTAGGTTGAGGACAAACAATTCTTTTTGAAAATTCTTTCTTTAGTGCTTAATTAAAAATCTTCCGTGTATTAGTAGCTAGATTTGATATTGTACATGAGTAAAATTGAGACCCTATGTGACGAACGCAATTAAACCCTAATCTACAACGGATTCCCGGAACCTTAACATTTTTCTCTTATTGTTTTCAAACTTTATTAAATAGTTTTAATTAATTTAATTCTTTATAAAAAAAAAACTAAAAAAATATATTTTAATCCAAACTCCTCGTGGGAACGAACCGTATTTGCTCTTGTCTACATCTTTCGACACTGTGCGCTTGCGATAAACAAAGTCGGTTTTTCGACACATCAACAAACACCCAAAAGCGCAAGGGACAATCGTGATCAAAGAATGGTATTAGCGGGATCATCATCTCGACCAAAGATACAACGGGAAGGACAACAAACAAAATGGCAAAGTTGTCTTGAAGCAATGGAACAAATGAAGGAAGAAATAAAAAATTTGAAGAATAAAGAGGAATGTAGAATATAAGAAGTGTTGAAGGAAGCCAAGCGAACACCGTTGGCTCCACATTTAGCATGTGCACCATTGCCTCGAGAATATAATATTCCGGCATTTGAATGTTACGATGGCACAAGGGATCCGACTTCGTATTTGAAGTATTACAATCGGGTGATGTCACGATGGGATCGAGATGATGCTATAATGTGTTGATGTTTCCCTCAAGTTTGAAGGATTCGGCATTTGCATGGTATGACAAATTGCAAGAAAATTCCATTCAATCATATGCGCAATTGGTTCGGAAATTTCTCGAGGCATACATGTATAACAAACCCGTTGATTCGGGGGTACATAGGTTATACTCACTTGCTTCATGGCCAGAAGAATCGATTCGAGATTATACAGCTCGTTGGTATACAATTTGCCAGGCGATCGGAAATGTTGAGTCAAATGCTGCGGTTAACCATTACAAGTGGGGAATAGCAGACCGGAGATGCCAGCTTTTTGTTGACATTCATCGAAATAACCCAAAAACTGAGGGGCACCTCAGAGAAATAATAGAAACATGTGCAAGACTGCAAGATGTGCAAGAACAATGTCCAAGGATAACCTCACGACAACAAGGTAGTACAAAAAGAGCAAATTCACTTGAAACATCACCAGATCCAAAGAAGAAATTTCACAATAAAGTCGGGAATAACGAATTGAAACGCCCACGAATTGGGGATAACAAAAACTTCATCAGCAATTTCAAGAAAGAGTATTTACAAAAATTAACATTTCATATTCCGAACTTTTCAAAATCATAAGAAATAAACCGTACTTTCCGTGGCCGCTTTCAAAAGGGCGACAACGGAGTTTACACAGAAATCAAAGGACTATTGTGAGTATCACTGCTACAATGGGCATACAACGGATCGATGTAGAAACTTCATCATTCTGGTACAAAGGATGATTGATGATGGAGAATTAAAAGAGTTTAATCAAACGCCCGAATCAACAACAAGACCTGATAAAGGGAAGGCAGTTCATATTCCATACAACAAGCAAACTATCAATATGATTTCTTTTTCTAAAAAAAAAGATATAAATGTGAATGCTGCGATCGACAAAAAACTATGCAAGAGGGTCCGAGACCATGAAGTTTTTAAAGTATCAGGAAGGATAACAGAATCTTGGGAGGACTGGATGGCATCCCCTTTGACTTTCTCAACGGAGAGGTGGATCAAGAAATTGAAATGCACAATGACCCTTTAGTCCTCACCCTGCCGATGTCCGGATGGAATATCAAAAAAAATCTTTGGGGGCAGTTCTTTGAATGTTATGTTTTATGATATATTTCACAAAATGGGACTCAATGAAGATCAGTTGATTCCATCTCATTATGTAATCTATGGATTTAACGGAATAACTTCAAGACCAAAGGGAGAAATTGATTTGGAAGTTTCTGTTGGACCAATAAACATTTTGACAAGATTCAGTGTTGTGGATGCTCCATACCCATACAATGCAATTATCGAAAGACGATGGGTACACCAGTTAAAAGGTGTAATCTCAACTTATCACCAATACTTGCGGTTCCCAACGCCACAAGGGGAAATGGAAATAAGAGGAGATCAGGACGATGCTAAATTGTGTATTTTAGCAGAAATACGGATGAATGAGGAGCGGGAAGAACAACAGCGGGACAAGAAAAAAGACCGAAAGGCAAAAGCAAAAGAAGAGGAAATAGACTGATACTTAAAACAGAGTACCAGACCAAAAATTACAAATGAAGTAGGGGAAAGCAGCAAAAATCAAGAAAATTCATCAAACCAACAATTTGAAGGACCACTATCATAACAATTAAAAGGGACTCCGACATCTATCGGAGTTCCCAAACCTGTTTTTCACTTCTATAGAAGAAACCAAAGTTGTAAATATTGGCACCACCGAATTTCCCAAGCAGGTGCGAATTGGAACGCTGATGAAGGCCGATACGGAACAAAATTTGATCAAACTTCTTCGTGATTCTGTGGACGTATTCGCATGGAAAATGGAGGACATGCCAGGGATAGACCCAAGTATTGTACACCATGAATTATGGATACGACCCGATGCAATACCATTTCGGCAGCGGATACGCAAGGTCGCTCCAGAATATCACGATCCTGTGGAAAAAGAATTAACAAAACTCTTAAATGCAGGATTCATCCGTGAGGTACGATACCCGACATGGATTTCCAACATGGTGATCGTTCCAAAGAAGAACGGTGGAGTAAGAATTTGTATAGACTTCACCAATTTAAACAAGGCATGCCCGAAGGATGGTTATCCACTTCCCAATATCGATCAACTAGTGGACGCCGTGCAAGGCCATGAGGCATTTTCCTTTATGGACGGCCAATCGGGATACAACCAGATTGCGCTTGCAGAGATGGATCAAGAGCATACTTCATTTTTCACCCTGCGGGGGTTGTATTGTTATACCAGGATGCCATTTGGATTACGAAACGCATGAGCAACATATCAACGCCTGGTTGAAGCAATATTCAAGCCATGGATTGGGCGAATTTTAGAAGTTTATGTTGATGATATGCTGGTAAAGAGTAAATTATCTGGGAATCATCTACAAGATCTCACCGAGATATTTAGTGCGTTGCCGAAATATAAGATGAAAGTCAATCCAGAAAAATGCATTTTTGGTGTGACATCGGGACGTTTTCTGGGATATTTGGTTACCAAAAATGGGATTGAAGTTGATCCGGCGAAAATTCAAGCAATAACAAACATGACATCCCCAAAGAGCATTAAAGCTGTACAGAAATTGAATGGATGTTTGGCTGCTCTCAGCAGGTTCATTGCCAGATCTTCCGAAAGATGCAAACCATTTTTCGATATACTTAAAAAGAAAAATAAATTTGATTGGAATGAAAAATGTGATCAGGCTTTCAAGAACATAAAAGATGTATCTTGCCATATTGCTAGCATTGCAGAAGCCAGAACCTGAAGAAATATTGACTTTGTACATTGCGGCAACGGAGGATGCAATAAGTGCAGTGCTGGTGCGTACCAACGAAAAATTAGAGAAACCTGTATATTACATTAGCAAGACTATGAATTCAGCTTAAAGAAATTACAACAAAATTGAACAACTCATTTTGTCATTAGTTTTTGCTACCCAAAAATTACGCACCTATTTTCTCACACATTACGTGCGTGTCCCGAGCAAAGCACCATATCAGTATTGAAGAATACCGGGAGAGTTGGAAGGATCACAAAATGGAATGCACAAATAGAGCAATTCAACATTATTTTTGAGTTGCAAACTGCACAAAAATCCCAAGTTTTAGTTAATTTCCTCGCGGACTTCCCGATTGAAGAAGATTATGAAATCCAAGGTCCGATAGATGGAAAAATTAATTCAATCACAGATTTTATCATTAAAATTTTCATCATTTTAACTATTTGTTTTCATTATCTTAAAGGATTGTCAGGATGTGAGGAAGAGGATCCACAGGATATCTTGAGCTCTGCAAATTCTCAAAGGTGGGAAGTCTTTGTTGATCGGTCCCGAAATAAAGAATGGAAGAGAATTGGCTTTGTAATTACTTCACCTATAGGTGAGCGGATGATACACTCATTTCGATTTGAATTTGATGAGCACACAAATAATATAGTAGAATATGAAGCTGTGGTTCATGCTCTCAAACTCATCATTGAGTTAGGAATCAGCAACGTCCGAATCACAAGCGATTCACAGTTGATAATTCGACAGGTCGAATTAAGATACCAAACAATCGATGAAGATTTAATAGAGTACAAAAATCTTGTGCAAACTCTAGCAAATCGCATTCCAAATATAATTTTTCGACATCTCTCCCGAGACAAGAATCGACATGCTGATGCACTAGCATTCATTTCATCAATGATAAGAGATCCCAATGTTACAACCATAAAAGTCGGACGAATATATGAACCATCCATAAAATTAAGAACAACTGACAACATAGAAGAAGGTGTAACCGAAGACGTTGATGATCCGGCAATACAAAACACTGCACTTACTCCTCAACAAGTAGATGATGAGTCAAATGAACAAGATTGGAGGATCCCAATTCATCAATATTTACAACATAAAACATTGCCCATTAATTCTAAAGAAGCAAGGAAGATTCAACTGAAATCTGAGAATTACCAGTTGCGGGATGGAATTTTATACCGTAAGTCCTTTTTGGGACCGTTGTTTCGATGCCTGTCACATAAGGAAGGATTAGGCATACTCAAATAAATACATTATGAGATGCAGGAAATCATAGTGGAAGACGATCTCTCGCGTTGAAAGCTAAAATGCAAGGTTATTATTGGATATCCATGCTCAAGGATTTAGAAAACATGGTACGAAGATGTGAAGACTGCCAGCGTTACACAAAAAGAATTAAAGCACCTGCCACAGAACTTAATTTTATACTCAGTCCATGGCCGTTTGCAAAATGGGGAGTAGATATTGTAGGTCCGTTGGTTGAGGGAACCAAGAAGAGAAAATATTTAATTGTGGCCACAGATTATTTTACTAAGTGGGTAGAAGCCAAAGCATTAGCCCACATCAGGATTCGGATGTATTCCACATTCTTATTCGAAACTATCATCTGTAGATTTGGGATTCCGGCAGCCATAGTTTCTGATAACGGAAAACAATTTCAATGAAAAATTATTGATATGTTATTTGAAGCTTTCAATATTCAGAAACATAAGTCCACACCGTTTTATCCTCAGAGTAATGGAAAGGCCGAAGCTACAAATAAAAAAATTGTAATAAATTTAAAGAAAACATTGGATGGGCACTACAAACAATGGTGTGAACAACTTCATAACACATTATGGGCATACCGCACCACATAAAAAGAATCCACTGGAGAATCAGTGTTCCTACTCACTTATGGAACGGAAGCGGTTATACCAACAGAAGTCATTTTACCCACAACTAGAACAGAAGCATGAGAGAAAAATCTAATTTCAGATTTAATGTTACAAAAATTAGATGACTTGGAAGAAAAAAGAGGGGTGGCACTCCAAAAGATGGGGAATTATTAACAAAATTTGGCACGGGACTACCATAATAAAGTCAAGTTACGGAACTTTGTTGAAGGATAATATGTCTTGAATCAGATTTCGGAATACCATCGAGATAAAAATGCAGGCAAGTCCGCACCAACTTGGTATGGTCCGTACACAATACAAGCACCAGCAGGACAAGGATCTTATTATCTGCGGAACATGCATGGTGAAGTTTTGCAACACCCATGGAACGCACAATATTTAAAGCTATATTATCTTTAATCAATAATGCAATTACGAAAAGTACATTATATTCATGTTAGATAAAGCATAAATAATGCATCTTCTCTTGAAAATCCTTGATTAATAATACATTTGACAATGGGATTTCCTAATACAGAGATGCCTGACATGAAAATATTAATTACTTCAAGAACATCTTATTCTGGAGAACGCTTGCGATTAGCGAAACAGTCGTAACTCAAGCAGATAAAAATTTAGGTAAGTAAAAGCCCTTAAAGAATTTTCATAACTGCGAGATTCTTATAAAGAAGGGATACCTAATGAGATAATCTATGAATATCATTCTCTTTATCAGGGTATTATTTGGGACCACCTTGTAGCTTACTCCTGGCCCGGGTATGACTCGTATGTCTGGGTTCCTGAATTACATATTTTGAGGTATAAATACTTCGATTCATTGTACTTATGAAATAATTTGATCTATCAAATAATTAGTTACAAATAATATTTACTTTGCAGGGGCAACATTAGCCAAAAAACAACCACAAGATGATTTCAGAATAATGTAACGGACTACGAGTTACATTGAAAAAAATAATTGAATATAATCAAGGAGCGGGAATGTTGTCTCTGGACGGCTGAGGTGGGACCTCCGGAACAGGAGCCCGACTATTGAGTATACTGTTGTCAGCTTGTGCACGATCTAAGGCGGTGTTGAAAGACATTGCAATTTTTGCTTTTGCATCTTGTATCAACTACATTGTAAAAGCACATCCATATTTAATATCTAATTGAAGTTTTTGAATTCTTTGCTGACAATCTTTTACTTGCTCATCCAAGCGGGACCTCCGATCTTTTTCAGCACTCAATTCTTTTGATAGATCGTCATTCTTCGTTTTTTCATCCACAAGCATGTTTTCGCATGCTGCGACTTTACTAGAAAATACACCAATACGAGACTGAGCATCCCTAGCTCTGGTTGCGAAGAGAGTAATATCACCTTGCAATGCTTGCACCTTAGAAGAGTGTTCTTCCCTTTGTTTATCGAAATTATCAATTCTCCCATTTGCAATAGGAAGATCTTTTACACCTTCTCAGCCCGGGCAGTTGCTTCATTAAGTTTTTGTTCAAGGCCTACGAACAAAACCAAAGTTAAATACTATAAAAAATCTTATATACAAGAACATATAACCCAAGAATATACCTCCAGCAAGGGATTTAAACTTTGCTTCCTTAAGAGCCAAAGTTTCCAGAGCCTGCTGATATTTTGATTCAGCTCTAGTGCGTCTCCAGGTGGCCAAGTCAAGACTATCGGACAATCTTTTTAATTTTGATCTAAAACCTCCTATTTCCCTATTAATCTCTCTCGCATGATCATTCACTGAATCATCCTACGCTCAATCCTAAATACAAGTTCGGGATTCCCTACTGATCCCAAAGCATGTGTGTAACATAAATAAAAAATAAATAAATAAATAAATGAATAAAAAGGAGATAAGGAAATATACGTTGATTCAGAAGATCTCGACTTTGAAAATTTTGTAGTTGTTGTTGGAGTTTTTCATTTTGTTGCTGCAGATTGTTATTTTCCCGCTGCATTTTCCCAACTTCATTTTTATATACTGACTTCATCATGATAGCCCGAGCTTTGTAAAATTTGAATGCAGCAAACAAGCAATCGGAACTATGCTTAAGCTGTGAAATTGAAAGTCATGAGTATGGGAAGAAAAGATGAATTGAATCAACAATTCTAATGAATAGCAATACCTGAGCAAGAGCTTGCTGTAGATATGAGTATAGCGGACCCTCTGCAAAAGCTAGAACTTGGTCCAAAGAAGGAGAAGGGTTCAGCGGGAATGTCTGTTCAGTGAACTCACTATCATACCAAGCTTCCCTTGCATCTTCCGGAGGAATAATTTCCAAAGAACTCCGCAGCCTAGACATGGAAACCACTATCGGATTTCCATATCTCCGGACAAGCTGCAGTAGCCAGGAGCCCCTTTGCTAAGAACCACTTGTAGGATTCGCTCTCATCCCCTAAGAGATTTAATCCTTCTATCATCCTCTTGTCTTTATAAATTTATGAGATGACTTCTTCCAAGTCTGAAGGCTCTGCATTGGGCACATCAGCATCGCGGCAAGGAAGAACCGTTGACACAATCCCGGAAGGTTCATTTGCTTTGCAGATGGTAGCAGGAGTATCCTCTTCGGGATGAGAAATTGGGATTTTTGTGGCTGAAGTACTAGGAGCGACATTCTCATCATAAACATCTCCTTCTTCAACATTTCCTTCCACAGTTGGATGATTATCGGTTGTCATGATACGCTCTTCGGGAGCGACCACTTCAACCTCAAAGTTGAAGGGAAGTGGAGACAGGGCCGGATAAAAATTTATCAGTGTCGCCTCCAGGGGAGCAGCTTCGGAGCCAGCAGCCGGTTCCGTTAATATGATCTGATTTGTAGTAGCAACGGGATGGTCCGTAACAGTATCGGAAACTCCCGATGCAACTCCGCAAGAAGCTTCAGCGGACTGCCCAGCACCAACATTTGGCTGTCCCGATAAAGCCAAGTCCGCTCCCGACCCAACCGGATCAGATACTCCAACGGACAATCCCGATATAGACTGGTCCGCTATCTCAGCACAAGATCTTGAAACTGAAGTTCCCTCACCCATCATATTGCTGTGTCGGATAAGAGAATTTCTAGTCTCACCCTCTTCTCTATCAGAGGGAGTGAGAGAAGCATTTCTTGACCTTTTCGGTTTTTTCTTCTTCTCTGGGGAAGCTATTATCTTACGCTTCCCTTTTACCTTCAATTTTTCTTTTATCATTTCTTTGCCTGCCCTCATTAATCTACACACCGGGCATTGGGCGTGCTGGTGGCGCTTCTTCTCTGGATTCAGTCAATGGATCAACCTGCAGCACAAAATTCAATCTCAATGAGGAAATTTTTTTTTTTTTTTTAAAAAAAAGAAAAAAAAGAGAGGAGTAGTAGCGAACCTCATAATTAAATTTATAATCACTGAAATTTAATTTCCAGGGACAGTAATTTGGGAAACGCCCATGAACATCTTGAATGTCATCCTTGGAGATATAACCGAATACCCAAGGACCTTCGATCACTAGTGGTGTCCGGTACCACTTGTAGTCATGATCCATTCGGATTCTTTCTTTTGAGGGAAACTCAACTTTACTTCCGGGAACATACTTCAGCTTCGGATCGTCAACTTCGCGCAACAGAGGGAATCCCGAACTGCACTTGCGAAGAGGACTAACGCTCCACTTTACAAAATTCCTTATGGAAACGTTATCCGCATAAGTAGTGTGAAAAATTTCAACTGAATAATGTTGTTGCTCTGAAATATCTGTAATATAACATGTAAGATTAGTTCGTCCTTCGCTCCGGAGGCTGCATTCATCAAGTATCCGCCACCAATTTCCGTTATACTGGATAACAGACCGGGATAATCCATGAGGAGCATTACAGCGGGATGCAAGAACCTCGAATTGATAGGGATGATCCCGCTGATATAGGGGAAGACGAAGCCCAGCCTCTAACGCACCAGCAGAGATCAGTAAGCTATTAAATGAATATTTGAATTTTTCGACCGCTCCCAGGGTCATTACATCTTTATCTCCACCATAAAAAGAAACTTTGAATCATTCAAGATAGTGTTTTGCTTTGAATTCTTCAAGATTCATTGATTTGTAGCTACAGCTGGCATGTGCCCGCTTACTCTTGGGGGCAAGATTAGCGGTTGTAGAAGGGTCAGATGCAGTATCATGAGTATGCCGAGTTGAGGCATGTCTAGTTGAAGTAGTTCGAGAAGATCTCTTAATTTTTTGATCATCATCGTGGTGAGAATCAACCACATGACCAGTATTTTGAATTCTTGAAGACATAGTGAAAAAATGTTTTTATTTGTAAAAAGACAGGAAAGAATCAACACACGAAGGAACCAAAAATTTCAAGTTCATAAAAAAAGAAACAACTATGGAAGAAAAATCATAAACAATCACCATGTCAATCATTTTTGTTTTCATAAAGATTAAATACCAAACAAAATACAGGAGGATCAAAAAGTCACTTACACGTAGAAAGAGGATAAACAATTTCTTGATCGAAAGAAGAGCGAATATGATTGTGCAAAAAATTCATGAGTCGTTGGAGAATGAGAAAGAGATAATGAGAATACTTGAAAAGTTTAAGGAAGAGAAAGAGCTGCAACTTTAAGAGGAAAAAACAGAAGTAGGAAAGATTGAATCCTATTTAAAAGGGAGGGATAAACGAACCGTCAAAAATTGAAAAGGTGTTAATCGAGGCAAAGATTTGTTCTTCTCGAAAAATGTTAACTGACACAAACGTGGTAATAAAAGTTACTGCTAACAGAAAATCCGGAACAACGTGCAAAAAGAAGAAGCGACAGATATGGAAAAGATAAAGAGTAATTATTACTCTTCTAGTTTTTTCAAGACTTTGGATCAACCGCTAAAAAAAATTTGAAAAAAGAAGAAGAAGGGGGCAAGTTGTTAGAGAATAAAAGTCAAGATAACACATGTCCAACGATTAGGGAACGAAGCAGAGATTCATAGAAGAGCGAGAAGCACACAATCAAAGTCTTATAAAAGTTTGAATGGATGACAGATGTGAAAGACTGAAAGTATCATCGCATGATCGACACGTAAGAACGGGAAAGTAGTACTGTTCTGATCGAAGTAAGAGCATTAAATGCGAATGGAACGGGAAAGTAAGAGCATTAAATACCTATAGATCGGGAAAGTGAAAATACTAACATTAGTTGTTTGACTGACACCGAGGATCGGGAAGAGGATGACTCATAGAATACGAAAGACACGTGTCAATGATATAAGGTTACAGGCCAAAAAGATGAAAGCATGACAATGTATAAGCAAGAAGCTGCCTGTCAACCGCACGATGATCCTGATCCAAAGATGATCTTAAAATAAAGAGAACGTAAGGAAGTAACGGGATAAGAGGTATCAGACCAAAAGAATATAGCGGAACGATAACCAATAAATTGACAGACAACATCGGGAAAACATAATTCATTAAGCATAAATGATAGACAAGTAGGAAAAGGAGAGGGACCCATTGAACGACCTATAAATAGAGAAGTTCATTCATCAAAGAGGGGGTCGGAAAAAAGAAGGAGAAAAGAAGACTAAGGAAAAATAGGGGAATCAAAAGAAAGCTATTAGGTATGTATTTAGAGAGTAATATGAGATTATTAAAGGATGAATGTATTTATTCCATACTTGTAAAAATCTTGAACTTGATAAGTATAATTCTAATTGAATGTCCAATTTGATGAATTGTTGTTCTTTAATATTTATGATTGATATGATCATATGATTTGATTTGATTTGAATATGTTGATGATATAGTGTAGCAAAATAGATTGTAAGGATTTTAATCTAGATTTTTTGACAAATTATTGGTTGTTTTTATTAATAAAAATTTTGGCATAACAAGGAGCAGCACCATATTTTACTAGTAGTTCCTTGGGGCAAAATAGATACTCGTAAGCACAACTAGTTGAAACGTTTGGCTTGGAACATGTTTATCTCCAGAATGTTTAGTTGGTTATAATTTGGTAGTACAATCAGTGTAACCAGTTTATGTGGCTCTACCACAGAACAACATTTTGTTCACCAGCGCCTCCCTTAGAGCATGGTGCTACACTTGATACACAGACGCATGACGTCTTTCATGTTAACAATTACTTTCCCAAGACACTTGAATAATCAGAAAAAGTTGCCGAGGATTGAAAATTATTTCGTGTTTGTGGTGAGAAAGCTAGTGTTTTTATTTTGACAGGAGACAGTATCTTCAGTAAACCATAACCACATTACAGTTTCCAGAAATTCAGGGATCCCAGGTTAATACACTTGATGCTTTTTGATAACTGAAGTATTATGTACCTATGTGGGTCTTTTCAATCAAAGAAGCGGATAGCCTTGTTTAGGGACACGTCTCTACGTCCATTCTTTGTGTCAGTAACATATAAATGCTCAGTTTCAAATTGGTGTGTCCACCATGTCTGTTTTAATTTAAAGGCTATTCCTAGAGAGGGTGAATCTTTATGTTCTGTCTAGAGGGTTCCTTCTTAAAGATAAATAATGATAGTTTTAGCAACTTCTGTATATATTTTCCTAGTATTTGTTCTTCTTTCTTTTCCTGTTCTAGATTGCTAGAAAGAGGTAGTTTATGCCGGTGATATATCTAAATTAATTCCCACGAAGTTCTTTGTCATATTTTATTAAAATATGCGACTTCATATCTACATATTTATAATGTTTATTCAACAATTGCTTCATACCAAATTTCTTATCTTCCTAAAAGCGTCCAACAATTGTTTCATACCAAACTTTTTATCTTCCTAAGAGCGTCTACAGGGGCACGATCAGATTAAACGACCAAAGACTAAAAAATTTAATCTTTAGTCCGGTTTAAGAATAACCGTGTAAATCTGGCGGGATTTTAGTAATTCACCTGTTGTTGAGCGGTATTCCAACGTAGCGCTTAGGAGGACGGGCGAAATTCTAGCGTAACGCTTGCTCTAAACGGTCTCCTAGCGTCTCGCTCGATATGGGACGGAATGCTAGCGTAACGCTTGTAGTTGGACGGTATCCTAGGATCACGTCAGAGATGCGGGCGGTATCCCAGAATCGCGTTTGGTCGGGCGAAGTACTAGCATCGCGCCTAGAATAGTTGTACTCGTGCGAAGTTTGTGTGTGACTTGAATGGGACGGGCGATGTCCTAGCGCTCCGCTTGGGATTCCAAGCGAGCTGCTAGGAGCCCGCCCCATTCTATCTTCCTGTTTGCAGAAACTAGAGCACTTTCCATTGCTTTACCTGTTGGCTACAATGCTTAGTATACTTGCTCCTGGTGAAAATTGTGAACAGGCTCATGAGCCATATTCGTTGAAAAACGCATTCAGACTACATAGAGAATGGCTCGACTGTAATAAAAGTGCAAAAGCTGCGCTTAGGTAGCAGCTTACACGCTAAAAACTGTTTGCAAGTTTCTGAGCCTCCTACTTAAAGATATGTTCTCAAAAATCTAAGTACTAGGCGGCATCCTAGCACTGCGCTCAAACTAAGCGGAGTGCTAGCACAACGTTAGAATGTAGGCGGCACTGCACTCAAACTGAGCGGTATTCCAGCAGCACGTTTGTGTGTATGCGTGATCCTAGTAACCCGTTTAATCAAACGAACCCCCAGAATAACGCTAAATCAGGCGAACTACTAGCTTACCGCCCGTGTTTCTAAGCGTACTCCCAGAATAACGCTTGGCTCGGGGCGAATTCCTACGACGCCGCTTAGCATCAAGCGGTACACTACGAGCCCGCTCGACTATAACGACTATCCACTATAATTTTGACTACTTCTAGTCAGCTACAGTGGAAAATCCTGACTATCCACTATTAACAGTCGTTCCACTGCGCTTCAAAAACACGGACTAAAGATCATTTTTGATCTTTACTCCCCCATTTGATCGTTCCCTTGTGGACGCTCTAAACGTTCACATCTTCACTAGGAGTCGTGCTTTATGGGAGGCCAGGCACATGAAATACACAACTCAAAAAAGCATTGGCTCATATATTGACATTAAAGTTTTCCAAGAAAAAACTCCATGTCTCTGAAGTAAGCCTACAGGCTAGATGCTAAAGTACGTAGATGATCGTTCGATTCAGAATCTTATACCTATGTATTGTGGTTGATTTTTGTCTGGCTTCTTCATATAGATTGTAGAGGACCCATAATTGCAGGCAGTTTAAGCAAATAAACTTATTTTTGAATGCTCAACAATGTCCTAGGTTATCGTATGATATGAAATACGTGTTAACTTTTAATTGTTTCAGCAACAAGTATGAAACTGTCTAGCTTATACTTTTGTTACCATCCCTCATTGTGTATTTTTAACTTTTCTAGTTATTCTTTAACATTCCCCCCTATGAAACCTAGCCATTTTAAGGGCGATTAAAAAATCAATTTGGGGCAACTTTTTTGAACCCATCCCAAAGATGTGGCTATGGAACAACCTAGTGGTATGTAAATATACTTAAATCTCTTTCACTAATAAAAGTCTAAAAACCTAAACCTAAACCTTTACCATTCTCACCTTCTTTTCTACCGATTCTCTCTGTTTTCTTCTTCTTCTTCTTCTTCGTGTGGCTAAATCATTCATCATAAACCGATAAATCGTAAAACAATTCATCGTCGTAATTACAATCAAAAGATGACTCGAATAAAACAATCAAACCGTCAACCTGGTAATACTAACTGGCCGAATTTTACCGAGAGAGTAAGATAAAGAGATTGTTGAAGAACATAGTGAGGAATATGAAGCACACGAAGATGATGAACTAGATACGGAGACTGATTCCGACAATCAGTTCTCCAGAACTATCTAATGGCTCCAATGAGGTAAGGGTTTACCATTATTTGTGTTTATTTTGCTTCAATCGAATGAAATCGAGGATAGAATATCAAGGGTTTTAGTTTATATGTCATAATCGGTAGTTTCGTGTTTGTATTTAACTACCGATTATGTTAGTTTTCTTCATTGCTCATGAACATCGACCATAATCGGTAGTTATATTTAGTCATAAACTACCGATTATATTCCTGGACCAAAGTTTAGGCATAATCGGTAGTTTCGTATAGGGTTAAACTACCGATTATGAAAGTTAGTGAGGAACATCAAAAACATCGACCATAATCGGTAGTTATATTTGGTCATTAACTACTAGTTATATTCCTGGACCAAAATTTAGGTTTAATCGGTAGTTAATCTTTTTATGTAACTACCGATTGTAGTGTTTCCATATACACAATCGGTAGATAATGTAGAGCCCGAGCTACCGATTATGCGCAATCGGAAGTTACTTTGTTTAATTTACTACTGATTATGTAGTAATTAAACGGTGTCTTCTTGGAAATAATTGTTCTTTAATTTTTTTTTAGGGAAAGGCGATCTAAGCAAACCCCAAGATACAATTTTTTCGGGGCCTCTACCAAGTGGTTATGAAAGGCTGGTACATAATGTTATTTCCTTTTGATTTTAATATTACGACTCAATATTCTAGATAATAAACGTTTGATTGTTATTGTCTAAAAACAGAAAAAAAAAAAAAAGTTTGCATTTTTCTCCAAGAAGCTAGCTGGGTGCATAAATGCGGGAGTGCCTTTATCAATCGAGCAGATGAGAGAGCATAAAGACCTCATTGACAACATTGATAATGAAGCCTATGCTAACAAGTTTGGAGAGAATAGGCCTAAGAGCCTAGCAGCAAAAGCACGGTAAACGATCTCGCGGTTCATCTAGTGCTGATGTTCGTCGTCCTCGAAATTAGATTGTGGTTGTTTTAACAAAGAACATCATTTTGTTAGTTGATTTGTAACAAACTTGTTTACATTATGGATATGTCTATTGTGTTTAACATTACTGGTGTTTAATGTTCTAACATTTGAATGGATTATGCATATTAACAATGTTGGAATTTTGAAAGAAATTTTAATTTCCAATTTGGGGCAACTTTCATAATCGGTAGTTTAAAAAATTGTTAAACTACCGATTAGGTATTTTCAAAATGCTAGAATTTTGAAAAAAAAATCGATTTCCAATTTGGGGCAACTTTCATAATCGGTAGTTTAAGAAAATATTAAACTACCGATTATGCATTTTCAAAACGTTGGAATTTTGAAAAAAAAATTCAATTTCCAATTTGGGGCAACTTTCATAATCGGTAGTTTAAAAAATTGTTAAACTACCGATTATGCAATTTCAAAATGTTAGAATTTAAAAAAAAAAAATCAATTTCCAATTTGGGGCAACTTTCATAATCGGTAGTTTAAGAAAACATTAAACTACCGATTATGCATTTTCAAAACGTTGGAATTTTGAAAAAAAGTGCAATTTCCAATTTGGGGCAACTTTCATAATCGGTAGTTTAACAATATTGTTAAATTACTGATTATGCATTTTCTAAATGTTAGAATTTTGAAAAAAAAAAAATCAATTTCCAATTTGTGGCAACTTTCATAATCGGTAGTTTAAGAAAATATTAAACTACCGATTATGCATTTTCATAACGTTGGAATTTTAAAAAAATTTGCGATTTCCAATTTGGGGTAACTTTCATAATCGGTAGTTTAATAAAATCTTAAACTACCGATTACAATGGAATCGGTAGATATATTACTCCATTATCTACCGATTATGATACGTCCATGGCACTGAATGCATGCAAAAATTGATTTTTTTTTTTTGTTAACGATCACAAAACATTGCATTAATATTCTTATATACATTTATGTTCAAACTATATATTCAAAATCAACTATTAACCATCCGAGTTCAAATCCATTGCGTCATTTCCTGATCTTGTTAAACAATCCCAACGTTTCATGTTGGACTCGTATTGTTTCAACCACTCCTTACAATGGTTAGTTGGGAAGTAATCCGACCACCTACTCAATGAAGGTAATGGACAATCATCTGTTAAACTTAAACCGATAAAATGATTGCTATTAATCCATGCCATAATGATTCGTCTATCCTTGACCGAGTCATCACACACCGTCCTTGTGGGTGTAAATGTGACACTCACTCCTAATGAAGGAGGACAAAAAAAATGTACCACGCAGTTCAATTTATCCACTAAAAGATACCGACATATCGGCATTACCATCCAATACCTGGATCCGATTGTCTCCAATCCGTTTCAGCATTTTACACGAGTATATAACTCTTTGATCTCTTGTTCTCTAACATGTCTATCTCCTTCTCTCATCAATTCAATATAAAATTCCTTATCCTCCAATAATTGTGCGGCCATCTTATTTCTTAAAGATTGTCATTGGGTGATATTCTCGGTAACCTCCCCACCAAAGTCTCCTATTTGTTTCGTAGCAACGTGAAAACCACAATTGTCATCCCCATCGACATCTCGGTGGACAAAACAAATGGTACAATGAGTAGAAGGAGTTGTTCCAAATACTCATCGTGTATAGGTTGGGTTTGACTTAGTTGGGAAAGAATCGTAGAGACCTTAGCTTTGACTTGTCGTGAGCTTGGTCCACCTTGATCCTTCCTTGGACGACCACTTTTTGCTGGAGCCGGCAAATCTTCATACTCATCTTCAGTATGTTTCATGCCTAGAAAGTTCACGATGACTAGGTAACCATTCCTTCAACTCTTTTCTTTGAGTTGACCTTTTCGGTATTCGGCCTACCCATCGCCTTTCCTTTCATTGGTTCCTGAACAACCTTTAGACAGGGGTGAAGCGATTCCTCTAAATAGTACATAAATATTTTCTTTTGTGCCCCATTTGACGTAGAGTAACGCTCGAGTATTCGTGCAAATATTTCTGTCTCCACGAATGACGCACCATCTACCGCCGAGGTGGTTGGAGTGAAAGTTAATTGCTTCCAAAAGGGATGAATACCATTAATGTCAATCACTTCAATATACCTTCCAAGCATGTGACGACAGGGGAGTCCAATACCTATCATCGTCTTGCAGTTGCAAACCGTAGTCTCAACATCGTGATCTCTGTACAACTCCAATTGTTTTATCATGAAATTTATTGCCCACCAAGAAACTTTTTAAAATATACCCCTTAGAAGATTTTTATGTTCTAAATGTGCCAACGGAAATCTATGCCGACTTTTTTCCATTGAACCATAAATCTTAGTGAGGTCACGATTGATGAACTCATGGATTGCTTCTTGGACCGACACAACCCCATTTTGACTACCGACTAGTATGTTCTCTAATCGACCATGGGACCCCTCTGCAATGCTTGTTGCCTCGTTCTTGAAGTTCCGATATTCATGTGTCCATGCAAACACAAACTTATCCTTATGCGGTCCCAACCATTGTTTTTTGCAATACTTAATTGGTTTGGGATAGTTCTTTCCCCATTCATCCTCAAAGTTCTTCAAGTTGTATTCATAAACTTCCTCCGTCATCGACCAAACTATTTTATCCCATGCTTTTAGAAATAAAGACCACTTTATTCCATCCTCAACCCACTTTTCATCGGCCAACCTTTTCTCTTCTTCTCGTTCTTACACGGTTAGTTTACTAATACGTTCATCCTCTTCCTTCGACCTCTTGGTACCTTTATTTCGTTTTTAGCTTGAATATGATGTCTGCAATTGGATTTGATGTTGCATTGAATATGCCATGTACAAAGCAAATTCTGGGCTTCCGAAAACACTACCTTTATTGCATTCATCAAGGCTTGATCGTTATCCGTTATAATAACCCTTGGAAAATGCTCGCCATTATAAATCGACCTTAATGTTTGCAACATCCAAATGAAACTCACATCGTTCTCATCATCCATTAAACCCCAAGCCACCGTAAATGTGCATTTGTCCGAAGTGTGGAAAGCAATGTTCAACAACGGCATGTTGTACCTGTTTGTCTTGTAAGTAGCATTTATCAAGAAAATTTGATGAAAGCATTGAGCCAATTGCATCATCTTCGGATGTGCCAAGAAAATACGAATTACCATACCATCCCTTTCTTTTTTTTACAACGTGTAATTGTGTTTCTCGGCTAACCACTTTGATTGTTGCATAACCATTCGACCATCCCATTCCGTCCTATTGATCGTTGCTAGCGCCGACCAAATTGTAGACAACAAAGACAAGTTGTTGGGGTCGTCCGCCTTTATCTTACATAGGATTGCACTCGCTTTCATTAAGGTCCTCATAGACTTCACCGTCTCCATTTCCTTTGGTTTTAACTTGGCAACCATTACGTGCCCAACAAGACTTTCCGGATCTTCGTGGTTGTGACAACCATTAGACTCTTTAAACATTTTCCATACTTTTTCTTTCTTACCTTCAGGCTTATGAAAGATAATCTTAAATGGGCATCCAATCTTCTTTGAATTACCTCGGTATATCATCTCCGTCTTCTTTACGTATTTATGATTCTTTCCCACATGTCTCTTTCGCTTGCCACCTCTCTCACAAATCATTTCAAATCGATCAACTTTCACGCAATTGTTCTGAACTACAACAGACATCTTCTCTTTTTCCTTGTTGATAAGCCATTCCTTTGCCTCCGCCTTACTTCCAAATGTCTTAATGCGCATATAACAAAATAAATATCATAAGCCTAACCATGTAACATACATTCTTAGAACAAGTTAATAGTGGGTAGGTAGCATACCAAATTATTTGCATAGTGTAGGGAAGTATCAGGACACTCGTATGAAACAGGATTAACCCATTCAATAATCTACGTAAAAATAGCAATGAGTTAGACAATGATAATCGGTAATTAAATATGTTAACTTACTACCGATTTGTAACAATCGGTAGATAATACTATCCCCATGCTACCGATTATCAACAATTGGTAGATAATTATGTTCCTTTACTACCGATTATAGAAAGAAATCAAGTCAAGTTCTGTACACAAAAACAAGTATAATCGGAGGTTTAATTTGTTAAACAACTACCGATTACAATATAATCGGTAGGTAACTATAGGCCATAAACTACCGATTATAAAGTTTGCAAAATAAAAAATTTGTAGGTTTGGAGAAATTCATTTTTGGGGCGACTAACATAATCAGTAGATAATATATATTCCTAAACTACCGATTATAGAAAGAAATCAAGTCAAGTTTTGTACACAAAAAAAAATATAATCGGAGGTTTAGTTTGTTACACCACTACCGATTACAATACAATCGGTAGGTAACTATAGGCCATATACTACCGATTATATAGTTTGCAAAATAAATAATTTGTAGCTTTGGAGAAATTCAGTTTTGGGGTGACTAACATAATCGATAGATAATAAGTATTCCTAAACTACCGATTATGCAAACGGAAATTCAAAAAAAAATCAATTTAGGGCGACTAACATAATCAGTAGATAATCGGTAGTTTATGGCCTATAGTTAAACTACCGATTATGCAAACAGAAATTAAAAAAATTCAATTTGGGGATTTTGTATAATCGGTAGTAAGTAATCTTCACGAGACTACCGATTATGCTAAATTTTGGTCCAGGAAGTATAATCGGTAGTTTATGGTACTCCATTACCTACCGATTATGGGACGTCCATGGCATTAAATGCATGCAAAAATGAATTTTCTTTGTTGCCGATCACATACAAACGCATAGAAATTGGGTTTTTGAGCTTCTTAACACAATACATGATTGTTTGATGCATTATTATCTTCATTTTGATGTGATTCATCGTCTTGGTTTTCTTCCACACCAAAATTTGGATCATCCAACAAATAACCCAAATTGTCATCTCTAAACGTATTTGAACCTTCAATATTATGTTCTTCATGTTCAATCTCACCTTCTTCATCATACTCATCCATGTTTGTGATTGAATTTAAGTAAAATCTGATTTCCCCAAACTTCTTCTTCTTCTTCCTCTCTAACACACTCTCTATTTCTATTCTAAAACTAAAACTCAAATTCATCATCTAACACTAACTATAACCAACTTAATTAACTAATTAATCAAAATTAACACTAATTAAGCAAGGGCAGATTAGCCATTATAGAAAATATATGGATAAGGGATGTATTGATATTACTTCACAATGACCTTATTTTGTTTTATTAGTCGCCCCAAATTGGTTTCTGGTCGTCCTCAAATTGGCCAGGTTATGAAACTGTCTTGTTAAAACTAGCTTATACTTTTATTACCATCCCTCATTGTGTATTTTTTACTTTTCTAGCTATTTTTTAACGATCCCCCTTAGGTCAGTCCCCGGCTTCCAGGTTCACTTTACTGGAACCTTTTAATAAAGGGTTTTTACTGGTTGTTTTTTAATCAGCATGAATTTTACGGGTTATCTCATAAACTTCATATCATTTTTTTCTTTAAATTAATTGGGTAAATGATTGAGGTGTACTCTTAATTTAGTTGGATGTCAGACTATAATATAGGGTTAAATTAGTTGGGTAATGGCTGAGGTGTATTGTTAATTTAGTTGGTTAACTGTTAAAGGTGCAGGGTTAAATTAGTTGGGTACATGTTAAAGCTGGAGAAGAGAAGAATGAGTGGTCGAGGTTAGCATTTTTTTTGGACTCACACCAGATAATTACTAACACGATATCAAGTTTAGTTTGAAGAGATCAACATAACCTCAATCACAGAAATCAGCTAAATTAGATAACATTTTTTAGTAGCTGTATAAATATTTTTAAATTTTATTGACAACCAAATTATAAAATTCTGATTCCCTTGTTAAATCAACATCCAAATAGAAAATTTAAGGACCCCAGTTCAAATATAATGAAAACTCATTTTACTAATCATATGAACTATAACCACCTAAAATTTAGAAGTAATCCTTGATCAACCCCTAGCTCTTTTGTAATAATCTCTATTCCAAAATGCTACTCATATAAAACAAAAACATACCCTATAGTAATAATCCATACAAAATCCGTTAAGACACTAGTACAAAAATTCCAACCAGATATATGCTCAAGGCTCAATATAGTAAAAGTTACCTCAGACCAAACTCTACGGGAGGGATGATCTGCAATCGAGACTAATATGTGTTTGTATGATTGCATTTTATCAAATCTCATTTCTTTAAATCTATATAGCTGCATGTTGGCCTACTTATAAAACTTCATGCTGCAAAGAATGATTCAGAAGCATAAATATATTTTCGTTTCTCTGTGTTTTCCTGACAGTGTATGACGTAGTTACAAAATGAATAAAAAATTTATAAGTGTACAATAGCCAATTTACCTTATAAATAAACATATCTCGAAGCTTCAATGTCGTATAAAATAAATCGGGTACAAAAAATAAACAGCTTGTGTTTGGTTATATTGACAACAACTGTAAATGAAGATGTTGCAATCATACACTCGACAAAGCATACATTTGCTTGGAGTCAGTCAGATGTTGCTGAACTAGATGCAGCATATTACACAAAAAAAGAAACATCATTCACGTACAACAACATCAAAATGGTGGCAAGGCACAGACACTAGGGCGCTTGGGCAAGATATTCTTAGGCAACATTATGATCCATTGGAGTCTCGGTTTGCCACCGTGGGTGCGTCATTCTACAAGCTGCTACTCTTGTCAAGTATCCGGCCACAAAAAGAGATGTATATTCTTCCACCCGTTCTTCCTACATTCATGCTATAAAGTCTTCTCTGCAACTAGTTATAGTAGTGCATCAGCAATCGCTTGTTGATCATGTGGGTCCACAAGTAATCCATTGATTAATGCCTAAAAAATAAAATTACAGGTGAAAAAAAGAAGGAACTTTTGTTAGTAACCTGGAAATAGCTTAGCAGTGTATATACAACCAACTGTTTTTCCTGTTCATGTTTATATAGACACCAAGTTGTAATTCCATCCATCAACAGTACTAATAATTTTCTACTAACACAAAATCACTTGGCAATATTGTGTGGGCGAAATCAAATTTCAATAAAAGCTTTTAAAGTAACGTACTAAGAACAGTAGTAGCTTCCTAAAGTTTCCACTCCCTTTACTGTGATCAAGATACGAGCAGCAGACAATTTCCTTCTTGGTTATCAGGAAAGTGGAAACTACCCATTAAAGATGACTAAGCGAAAAGGGTTGGATGGTGATAAGAAATACAAAAGGGTCATCTACACAGCAGAGCAAAGTAATAAACAATAAGTTAATACATGGTTCTCGAAACAACCTCCAATTGAAAAAATGCCTGCATTATTTATCAAAACATGCAAACGTACTTAACGTGCATTCCACGCTTCAGCAAATCCAACAACGGAGTGAAATGAGAGAAGATCAAGCTCTGTTACCTTGACAAAAATCAAATTTGAGCTTGTCAATAACGCATAACAATATCACACCTTTGTTAATAGCTATGATATCTTAATCATAACAAAAACGTAAAATTAGCATGCTAGTTTTCTACAAGGATACGGAGATGGTTGCACTTCAATAGAAAGTAGGATACCATTTGTGAAATATCTCAAGGCAAAAATATCATTATACAGATTACAAAGACGATTTTTACGGATAGTGACCAAGATACAAAGTTATTGTTGGATCTATTCCCTTTTAATCGCTAACTAGTACAAGAACACCCGGTTGATCCCAATATTTTCTATAGACATAATTGCAAGAGCAGCACCCAATTATGTTGTTATGCTCATTATTTGTCCATATCGTTGCAGGGACACATGTGCGCACCCTCTTTAGGTGATACCCTCTGTAACAAGGGTGCTGCAGTTCTAAAAAAAAAAATCTGTGCCAACACGTATCAGCACTGATACAAACATGCAACCCTGGTTGACACATCAGTCTTCGTTATCATCTAGGGTTTCATAGAAACCTAAAGACATTAGAGGGAAACGACAATAATACACATGCTGTTGTTTCATAGGTCACACCAAATTTGAAATTTCTAAGAGCCACAACCTATCAGTGGATAGTGCACCTTAATTGTAGTTAATGTTTCATCAGCTTATGGTTGTGACACCTTAATATTATAATGACCTAAAAAAGATCTTTCAGTAGAAAGGAACTGTAGTTTTCTTGAGTATTACATGATGGTTCCAAGCCTTAAATAGTTACAGAAAGTATAGCCAACACTTAACGTGAGCATTAGACTAGATTCATTGAGTAGTCAAGATAGGACATAACTTTTAGTCAAATGTGCAAACAGTGTCTCTATCTGTGTCATCAAGAATTATTCAAACTAGCATTAAATAGTGGTAGATTCATTTAATTAAAACTGTAAAGCATGTATTGTATATAAGCTACGCAAGTAGTTCCATTAAGAAAACATCCTTAATGTCAATTCATTACGGTATTCAGAGAATAAATGCCTTTTTGTATTGTGGTATAGTTTGGGAGATACCTCGACATTTTAGTGGTAGACCTAATCATGATGGCTCATTCTGCCACTTATGAATCAACTCTTGAGCTGCTTTTGGTAACCTAACAGCCATGATTAAATGTTCTCCTGACTCTGCTAATTGCCTGTTAGTAAGAAAAACCACTAGTTCAAATAAGAACAAGTACTACACTTTCTCAAGTCAATATTATGAAATACTTACAATCTGACATTCTTGGAATAGACAAAATACGATAACCATTCGGTTATAATCAAGTTAATCAGCTCTTATACTCAATGTTTTCAAACTCAAATAATTAAATCAACCCATTTTAAAGAAGTAGTATAAATACTAATTCTAGAAACACGGAAGAATTTCAGCATTATTATCAAATTCCAGTATAATTATCTGAGGTTAAAAAAAATAAACACTTTAATCATGTATATCTAAGTAACTGAATCGATGAAATGCGAGAGATTTGAGACATACCTGGCAGTTTCAAGACCAATTCCACTACTGCATCCAGTAATAATACAAGTAACATCAGTAAGAGGAGGTAAAGGTAATGGATTTAGCAAATGACTGGCTACAATTCTCTGAAAAAGCAATACATGAGTTAGATTAAACCATCCTGATCCCCATTTCGCTGCCAAATTCAGACTCCATCTCAAACACACTTTCTAAATCACAGCACACAGCAATAGCTCTTCCTTCTCGCTGATATTTTCAGCCACAACCCCAACGCTGCCAAATTCAGACTCCAACTCAAACGACTTCTTCAACCAATTCTGTTTGAACCTGAACAACTTGAAAACCCATTTTTGATCTTCAACAGCGAAATCAAGAACTCCCCCATCAGTCACCATCTTCTATGTTTACGGCAGAAAAACCACATCAAACCCAACATTTCTTGTCTTGTCTTCAACCCATCGAGCATAACCCTTGGCTGCACACTCCTTATTTCACTTTTTGATGATGATAATGACGAACTCATCTTCTCTCTTCTCTTTCTCTTTCTCTCTAGAATTTCAGCACATACTCCGTCGACAATTTCGATACTAATTACTTAATAAACCCTGATTTAAGACCTACTTTTTTGATTAGATGCTAGCAAATCACCAGATCGCAGGAGGATTGACAAGTTTCAGGCTTAGAATTCTACGTGCGACGTCCGTAGTCTAAAACGCGTTTAGATCATTTTCTCATATAGAATCCTATCAGCGAGACTCATTATCGTGCGTTGTCGTGCTCTTTCCCCGAGGTTAAGATTTTAACTAGGATGAAGGGATATTAATGGAAAATAAACTCAATACTTCATCCAACAAAAACGGACGGTTTAGTTCGGCTGTTTATTTTACTTTTTATATAATATGGCTGACTCGTTTAACTAGATAGGAAACTACGGATTTTTATGCCATTTTTTTATAAACATTTGTTTGGTAAAACTTGAATTGGTCTGATTAATTTGAAAGCCTAATTTTTAAGTGGTGTACCAGGAAATTTAATCTGACCAAGCAGGTCGAAACACGATCCATTAAAAGCAAAATATTTTTGGTCCCTTACAAATTTCATTCCAAGTAGCGGTGGAAAGTCTTTATTATACAAAAAACACATTGTTGTATAGAGTTTGGACAACAAAATATCTATTTTATAAACTTTTTTAATATTCAGATGGAACCTCAGTCGTTCATCTGAATTATAAAAAAAAAAGTTACACAAATAGCAGAAAAATGTGACATTTCTTGAAATTCCATGTTTTCACATTCGATGGGATTTTAATTATATAGCGTAAGGGTATGGCTGTCGATGAGACAGTATGCAAGCACGGTTCGTTCCATATAGGTTTTATAATTGCAATTTCTAGTTTTTAATTAATTATTGTGTTAACAACAAATATGGTTGGGTGATTTTATTCTAAATATAAAATAAAAGATAAAATTGTATACAAATGAAAGAAAACCTAGGATGTGAGGTTTCATCACAATTATGCTTACTAGATGTTCACAACCATTCTCTATACTCTTTTCAAAATATTACTCAAGACGATTTCGGACACAATAAATACGTCTTGGAAAATACATAATTTTAATCAATTAGTTTTTCTCAAAAGATTAATAATTTTCTCCACTATAATATGTTTATCTATGAAAATAATATTTAAAATAATTATTTAAGCATTTAAGAACACATGAAAAAATTATTATCATTATAATCAAGAAATAGGACAAAGAGAAATTATTATAGAAAATAATTATAACATGCTAGCAAACACAATATGACTTCATCTCTAATCCTAGGGAAGAAATCTAACTACTCATTGCAAAAAGAATAGAAGAAGAAACCATTATATTCATTATTTTAGAAGAAAATTACAAGAAGTACTGACCATTAGCGTCGCAGAAAGATTAAAATCTTTTATTGAATTTACGACTTACTTCAGGCGCAGCTGAATAAGCACAAATTCTTTTCGTCGTAAAAGCTTGAACTGTTTTGGAACTGTTCACCAAACCGTTACAAAAGCAGCTGAATTCAAGAGTAAAGACCACGTTAAAAATGACAAATCTGACTTGTGGCTTCTTCTTCTTCTCCTTTTCTCTTCATGAAGAACCCTAGTTTTACAGATTTGTTTCTTCCTTGATTTCTTTCACTTCTAGCAGAAGTCATCCTCCCCCCAACTCTTCCTCGAACTCCTATTTATAATGAAACAACAAATCTCGTCCCAAATCTTTTTAATCAATATAAAAATTCTCGGCAGGGACATATGATCTCGATATATTTTCTTTTCTCATTTCAACAAGAATCTCGTTGATTCTGTTATCCTGTTTGTTGCTTTGTTTCATTATCACCAATCGAGCAAATATCTTTCTCCATACCTAATCTATTACACAGTTTTTTAATATCAAACATATCCCGAGAGAAAAACTCGTGATTAGTTTTCATCTATTTTTTTTCCTTTTGCATCAAACTCATGATATTTTTGAGTCTCCCAAATTTGTGAAACTCCTTTAATTTAGGCAAGAAAATATTTTGTCTTAAAAATTTCAAAGTTCTCCAAAATCACGTACACAGAACTTCACAACAAGAGAATAAAGTTCCGCCAACTTTTATTTGAATTTCAAAAGGTGGATGCCTTTATCAATTATGAGGGATGCCCTTATCCAAAATAGGGGTGCCTTTAACACTTTTCAGCCAATTTTTCCATAAAATTTTATTTTCCAAAAATACCTACAAACACATATAATACAATTAGTACACAACCGAGCACTAATAATATAAAAGGTTGAGATAAATCAGACACAAAAATGTGTTTATCAAATACCTTCAAACTTATTATTTGCTAGTTCTCGACCAAATGTAATCTAGAAAATAAAAAACCTAACTCACTGTCGCAGGCGATTGCGCTTAGCGTGTGCAACAAGCTTTTAAACCCCTAGGTGGCCCTAGTGGACGAGTTTTGTCTCGTGAGGGTTTACAAGAGATATACCCACAAAACCTTTACTCCAACTCTAGCTACTTGTGAACGATTGAGGGTGGACAATAAATATGCTATTTAGTTGGCTACTAAATTCTTTGGCTATGGGAGGAATTACCCTGTTATGAATCCAATTGGTGTACACGAGTTTGTATACAATGAACCACGATACTCGGAATCTAACAAACCACAGTCACATGAATAGATTAAGAAGATGGATATGAAGATAGAAGTGTGCACATGTTGACTAAGGTGAACGGCGCTTCCCAAAATATTTGTATGATCGTCATTACTAAGATGAACCCTAATAGATTGAGATACGCACCCACTGGTATGAATCCTAATTCTAATATCAACTCAGCTGGTATATACAAGGGCCCAGCGGTCGATTAATTGAATAAATACATTTTTTTATTTATTTTCGACAACGTGATTAGATCTTTTGAATTTAAACGCATGTTCCTTGTCAGCAGATTACATGATAGTTCCTATGGATCCTGTGTCCTACGCTTGATTAGGAGACGGAGACAGGGAAAACACACACATATTGCTATCCAAGTGTCTTTTTTTATTTTATTAAAATTATTGGTCAAGTTCAATTAAAATAATGGGGTTTAATCTCAATCATTCTACTTCATCCTAGCGGCGACAATAAGGCGATACTAGTGCCCCACCAAATCACTTAGAGAAACACATAAAGTTACAAAAATAAAAACAGAACGTGATATGGTGACAACTCCAAGATATGGTAACGACTATCATGTTATTTCTGACACTTGAGCTTTGTCCTTTTATGAATAGACCGTTAGTTGGGTCCCTCAACACCTACAACCAAGAAGTTTGTTTTCATCTACCTAGAATGGTTAGTGTCATTCTGAATTGTTCACAAGTTTAAAGACTTTGGGGTTTTTGGTACAACTAAAATTTTAAAAAAATTCTCCGTTACCCCCAAACTTAAAATTGAACATAGTCCTCGATGTTCTAAAGATAAATAAAAGCATGATCAATGAAATACAATGAAAAAATTAAAAGAAATAGGGAAGGATATTACCAGCATCGCGTACCAAAAGCATATAGGTTGCCTCCCATAGAGCGTTAAGTTTAAAGTCTTCAGCCAGACCATGAAAGGATTAGTCACAATTTACGAATCATACAATAATAATCGAAATAATTATGGATCCTTGAATTCAATCATATTTGACTTATACAGTTGACCACAATGGAATATATGAAAGTGGTGGTCATTCTCTTGAGAATGTTTCGATCAGATTTCCTAAAATAATTAGGCTTAACTTCAAATTTAATAATTGACACATTCGAAGTTCAGAATTTCCCACATTTGGTAAATAAAATTGTGGTAGGAAAACAAAGTCAATTATGGTATTATGGTCCGTGGGAACCACATCAACATGATGACGGGTTTCTAACGATTGAATTTCTTTTTGGACATCATTAGGTTCGGGAAACAATTCTTGAAGATAATCTCTTAAAATGGTATAGGAACATATGTCAAGTCCCAAGCAAGGGACCTTTATAAGAGTCAAAGGATTACCACATGAAAAATGATAATCACCCCCAAACCTAGGATAGTATGTCTCATTGGACGAACTAGTCACAATTTCCCTAATTTCTAAATTATCATATTTAGGAAAATAGTTATTTTATCTAGGTTATAATCATCAGGTGGAGTACCTTCACTCACATTTAAATTTTCTATGAATCTATCATCTTCGTTAGGGATTATGTTCTTTGAATCGTTGGACTCTAAAACACTAGTCTCGGGATAAACTCGTTCCTCTAAACCATCACCGTCTTTATAATAACAAGGAAATATTTCACCGCCTATAAGTATCTCTAGTTAAATATTTTTCCTCTTGAATAGGTAAATAAATCATCATTATTGGGATTGGAACTAGAAACATCATTATTATCGTGAAGCTCAATTGTTTGACAATTTCCTCATCATTATGACTACGAATTTCAAATTTTTCATCAACACTCTCCTCATCATCATAATAATATGAAGATGGTTGAACCTTATATAAACTAATAGTGCTTCCAATTCTAACCTCGCCCTCTAAATTTGATAAATATTCAACATTATTATCAAGGGTAAAATTAGAAACACTATTTTGGCAATCAAGTTCATTTGCAATATTAGCAGCTAACCGATCATCTTCAATTTTCTCCTCATCTAAATGTGCATTAAGTTCACTAAGCAGTACTTAAAGCTTCAAGTCTTTCTGTCGTCTTTCGTTCATTTTCATCTATGTGATTGAGTTTATCATTCCAAGAATCTGACGAAAAATTAAGAGTTTGTGGAGTTTCCATAAAACGCCTTAGGGCATCTTCAAAAGATGAAGAACTAACATTTTGCTTAGTATAGTATTATTCATTTACCCGTTCGTACTATTGGTGATCGTACAAATAGTAATTGGATCACTATGGTATGAACCATAACCTTCAGAAGGTTGGTAGTGGTTCCAACTACTATCCATACTATCGTCATAGTACGTGTAATATCCATTAATCATTGTATTAGTCCTCATAATACCAGTTCGATATTTATTTATTTTTATTCGTGCACGTGCAAATGCAGATTCGACTAAATCAGGTAAGCTCAGGTTACCTTCGCAAAATATACCTACATTCAAAGACTGGTCAAAGGTACAAGGCTAAGGCTTGTGGAATTTCAGCTGGTAACTCCCATCAGGCCATCGACACGGGTTCAGCTTACTTTTCCATAAGTTTTCCTAAAATCAGTAGTCTGACGATGCAATTGGTGTGTGCACAATATTTTTTTTCTATACAAAATAAAATAAAATCTAAAAAGATATACAAATTGTTTCTAAAAATAATTAAAAAAAGTCTAAGAATTAATAAAAAATAAATAATAATTGGGTTTTATTACTTGCCTTTTTTGGTAGAAAATTTTAACAATTAATGTAAAAGATCACCTGCACATCAAAGCTAAGAAAAATACTCAAGTAAAATCTAAAGAGAAAATAAGAATAAAATAAAGAAAATCTAAACTAATTAACACAAAATTAAAGAAAAAATAAAAATCACAATTTCTTAATCCCTGACAGTGGCACCAAAAACTTGATGGGATTTTAAGTATATACCGTAAGAGCACGACTGTCGATAAAACAATATGCAAGCATGGTTCGTTCCACAAGGATTTCATAATTGTAATTTCTAGTTTTTAATTAATTATTGTGCTAACAATAAATATGGTTGGGTGATTTTATTCTAAAAATAAAATAAAAGATAAAATTGTATACAAATGAAAGAAAACCTAGGATGTTGAGATTTCATCACAATTATGCTTACTAGATGTTCACAACCATTCTTTATAATTTTCTCAAAATATTACTCCAGACGATTTCGGACACAATAAATACGTCTTGAAAAATACGAAATTTTAATCAATTAGTTTTTCTCAAAAGATTAATAATTTTCTCCACTATAATATGTTTATCTCTGAAAACAATATTCAAAATAATTATTTAAGTATTTAAGGACACATTAAGAAATTATTATCATTATAATCAAGAAAAAGGACAAAGATAAATTATTATAAAAAATAATTATAACATGCTAGAAAACATAATGGGACTTTATCTCTAATCCTAGGTAAGAAATCTAACTACTCATTGCAAAAAGAATGGAAGAAGAAACCATTTTATTCATTATTTTAGAAGAAATTATAAAAAGAACTGACCATTAACGTCGCAGAAAGATTAAAATCTTTTATTAAATTTACTGACTTACTTCAGACGCAACTGAATAAGCACAGATTCTTTTCGTCATAAAAGCTTGAACTTTTGCTCAGGACTTAAGCATCTTATTCACAATGTTCCCATAGGGTCATCTAATGCAAACTCCCCAATTATTCAGCTTGTTGAGCCTTCAGACTCTACACTTCCTTTTTTTTTTTTTCTTTCTTTTTTTCCGTAACCAAAGAATAAGTGTGGTTCACATTTGGCAAAAGCCAAACTGAAGTCAGCTCCATTTACTCTCTAAAATCCCTACTTTTAATTATTAATCAAGTAAATTGATCATAATCCATTGTAAATAACAATCTAAAAACTATCCAAATCCGCACTGACCTCTCTCTTCAGCGAAACTGAAAAACCAAAACTAATAGGCAGAACTCAGGTGATGGCTGTACAAAACAAAGTCAATACCAAATTTACAGCTCTAAAAATAAAATCTGAGTAGTCGGTCTTTGTCGGGGCTGGCTTACAAAACCGGTGCCCATAAATAAAGTTATGATTAGTGGGTTCGTTGATGAAGATGGTGGGGAATCGAAGGTTTGAAGATATGGGGTTGTCTTTTAAGGTATAGGTAAACATGGGATTCATACTCTTATTAGCCAAAGGTTTTCGCTTTTCTTCCAAAGCCTTTTGATTCATAAGTTTGCATTCCTTTTTTCATTAAGTTTACTTCGTTCAATTTGGTTAGTTAGGTTTACTTAATCATTAGTCATGCATACCCAGGTTTGGTGATTTTCTTATGAATTCTCTTATTGTGGTGTCTGGGTTTTTTATTCTCTTTCATGTTTATTCCGTTGATCAAAATCGGTGATATTGAATTGATGTTGTTGTTTCTTTTCTTTAGATAGTTTTTAGTTGGAATTCCACAATGGTTTGTTTGGTGGAATTGATTGATAGAGCTCTGTTGTAGATCAAAGATTTTTCGGTGTCGGCGATCTGGTGTTGGTTTCTCCGGTAACACTGTTGCTTTATGCTTTAGAAACAAAAACCTAGACAGTGACGTTGCTCGATAGAATAGAATAATAGAGTGTTCAAAAAAGTCTCTTATTTTAATACATGTGTGAGTGGTGTCGCGTTGGTGGTTTGTGAAATTGTATTGGCCTAGTTTGCTGGCTCAAGTTCACCTCCCTAAATTGGACCTACGGAAATTATTTAAATTGGACCTACGGAAATTATTTTGACCCTACCATTAAAAATAAAAATAGGATCATTATAAAAAAAATAAAATAAATTCTTATCCAACTATTTATGTTATTAACTAATAAATTTGATTAGTAATAATTAATTCAAATATTAGTTAAACTTAGTTAGTGATTAAAATTAGATTATAATTAGCATTAGATTGTAAGAATTAGAGTAGACTTGTTTTTCAAAGTTTGTAGAAGAAGGAGAAAAAATTGGGGAAAACTAGGGTTTTGTGATTTGGTAGTAAAGATAAAAATTTATAGTGACGCTGAGGATTTTAGTGGTTATTAGGATCTCCAAACATGTTTTCAACCTTATAATTGCCAAAAAAGTGGATTTTTTACAAAATTTTGAGTTGTTTTCTGGGCTGTGTTCTACCCAAAATCGTTGGATAAGACAACATCATATCCAACGATTCAGTATCTCCTGGAGAATATGAACCAGAATCGATGGATGTGGTCATGAACAACGACCGATTCTAGTATATATTTTGGCGGGATTGGTAGGTCAAATAATCGGCACTTATGGACTCATTTATCGAACGATTCCATCCCTTGAAGATTTTCCAAAAGTTCTCCAAAAACAGAATCGTTCGATATGAGTTGCTTTATGCGCCGATTCTAATTAAAAAAATGTCCAAATAGTCCACTTTACTGAATGCTAGAATCGGCACACAAGTCAGTTCACGTGTGCCGGTTCCAGCCTTGGGGGATTTTTTTCAAAAATGTAGACAAGGCAAAATCGGTCAATATGGGAGGACATAAAGGAAAATTCTTTAGAATCGTTCGCACAATTGTCCCATGTCCACCAATTCTGTTAGGCTAATTTTTTCGATATATCGATCAACCTAAACCCGTATCTCAGATGGGGACTGATACTTCTGACCACTACTACACTGATTTGGTGTAGGAAAAGAGAGATGATGCAAAACAATGGTTTGTGGAAAAAGGGATAGAGATCAAACAAGCATTAGACACGTATGTGCATTATCCACTGATTCTGGATCATAATTGCAAAAAATTGATATTCTTTACCATCAATAATTTAACTTAACAACGAATAACGAACTTCAAACCATTCATATAACATACTAAACCATTAGTTCACCCATTCATCCACCAAAAAAATAAAAATAAGTATCCGAATAAAACAAGACAAACCAGGTAACGTAACAAGTCTTAGTTTAGGATATCCAATAAGTATTGAAAACATTGATTAGGTATCAGCCGCAGGAGGAGAGGCATCATCAGTAGCTGCAGCGGCAACAACAGCCTCTTCAAGTATTGCATCTTGGGCTCTCCAATTAGCAATATCCTCTCTTAAGACGAATGTTATTTCAATCACCTCCTCAAGCTCTTCTATTGCCAACAAACGCAGGAGTTCTAGGACTTCTTCCAGTTTGGTATAGCTGGCTGGGGTAGTTGAGGTCGCAGACAACCTTTTTTTGTGCCCTCCTATCAATGTCACATTGTCATTTTGGACCATAACCTCTTTTGCGACCATCCATAATGGCTATACAAATAAACGAATTGAACATCAAAAAATTCAATCAATAATCTCTAGTTGAAATAATTAATAATCAACAACAATAATATTTAGTTCAATCACCAGCAAAAAATTGTGTATATAATGAAAAAAATTGTTACATATGGTCTATAGTAAGCAACGATTCACATCAGGTAGTAGTAAAACATGAAAGCAAAGGAATCAGTGGATAATAAGGATCATTGGAGAACACTAAAATCATTGGATACAACGATTCTGGCGCATGTTCTTCATGTTCATGAAGAACACTAAAATCATTGGATACAATGGATCCACATCCAACGATTTTGGAAAAAATTAGGACTTTGATTCATGAAAAATTTGATTTCTACACATGGATCTATCACAAATGCTATTATAAGAAAGGGTTTATAGATATATACCTTGTAGTTTGCTCCGAATGATGGGATTTTGTTTTTAGAAAAGTTAGGGTTAGGTTTTTAGATTTTTGAGTGAGAAGAAATGGAAAGTTTTTTTGTTTCGTTTTTGATTTAGATTTAGTTCGATTTGGAAAGTAGTGAGATTAGGAAAGTAATTTATATTTATATTTTGATTTAAGTATTAGGAGTAATTAATAAGTAGAGGATAGTTTAGTAATTTTATAATAGCTAAATAGACACCCCTTATCCCACACTTTAGTTGGAAGCAAAATTTAGTAGGGACAAAATAATTTCTATAGGCCGCAATTTAACCAGGCAAGTTTATGGGCCTTGTTTTTCTGGCGCTTTATTTTTTATTGTGTGCATTTTGTATCAATCTTTGTAGGGTGTATCTTTCATCTGATTAGCTTAGTTTTTTAGCTCAAATAATTGGTTCCTTGTTAATTAATCCGAACATTCTTTGAATTCATCTTATGAGTCCCCATTGATTAATTTTATCTCACATTATCCCCAAGTTCACCACCATCCTAAGTCGTACACTAAACCTGACGATGATCCAAGAGCGCAGGACAAATTTACCAGCCCCAGTAAATAATATAAAATAATTATCCGTTTATTTTTTAGTCTTACAAACAATGTAGCAGTGTCCAAGTCTAAAGTATCTTAAGTCTTCAATAGTGTCTGCAATCCATTGTAAGCTTATTTGTAGGCTTAATTTTTTTTTTTTTATAATATTTTAGTTTTAGTAGTCTGCGATCCATTAAGCTTATTCATAGGCTCAATTTTTTTTTTTATAATACTTTAGTTTTAGTAAGTCTTTGTAGAGTATGTAATTTTTTTTGTAATATTATTTCAGTTTTAATAACCTCTTAATAGCACTATTAGCATTGTAAGTCTTTGTATTAAGTCTGTAATTCTTTTTGTATCTTTATTTCAGTTTTAGTAACCTCTTAATAACACTACTAGCATTGTAAGTCTTTGTATTGAGTCTGTATCTAGTAACCTTTTAGTAGCATTATTAGTACTAAATCCTTGAAAGGCAGCGATTGGATACTACTTCAAGCCACAATCAAATCTAAAGACTCAGGTTGAAGTTATGGATCAAGCCGAAAAAAAAGAAGTAGACAGATATCGTTCGGACAATATACCACAATATTTGGATACAAAGGCCTGACAAGCATCTCGAATCAATTGCATCGAAACTCACTACCAACAACCAAGTTCCCCTGGGCGCAGTCGTGTCCATCAAAGTACAACTTTTCTTGTGAAAATCATTCGTCGAAGGCTTACGGATCCTCGACAACCTCATCCATATCCAACTCACCAATTTCAACATCTATCCCCAATGCAATTTTAATCTGGAGACTGCTGATCACGCTCTGCTACATCATCATGTTACTTTGGATTCTTGGCATATCAATCCGATTATAATTGATGAAATTTTTAGGTATCACATACTCTCTTGTAATAGCCTTTTAATAGTTTAATAAATTTCATGCTTTAAAAAAAAAAGAACTAACGACTGAGCTTATATTGACGACCTTGAGGTTGCCTTGAGGCATCGAAGTGTCATTTCATAGTTGCATTGTCGATTTTGAAACTGAGGTCTCTGTCCGATGAGTGAAAAGAGCTCAGAGTTTCTTTTTCTTTAGAAAAAACTTGAGGAACGGATCTTTTAACTTAAGTTTTTTTACTTAAAGTTTTACATAAGTTCTCCACCATTAGATACGAGTGTGTGGACGGTGAAGATCAAAATAAAATTTTAGAAAACAAATAAATTATTATCAAACATCCATCCACTAGCATCTGATGATGAAAAAATTAAGTAAAAAAATCAAATCAAAAGGTCTGCTCCCATAAATAAATTACCCTTTTTTATACTAACTAATACTAGTATTATACTTGGTACAAAATTAATTTATCTCCTATTCATTTTCAACACCAAAAATGTTTCTATATACCGATTTTTTACACCAAAACACATACACCGTCCACCGTGGGTTCCATAAGAGTCGGCATTTTAAATCTAGGATTTAGATGTGTACTACATAGTACAGTCTAACCTCGATAAATGAATATTTTTGGGGCTAATTTTTTTTTTTCGCTTAGCGAGTTTATTTATTTATCGATAAATGAATAAATTAATGATTTATCGATAAATGAATAAATTATTGATTTATCGATAAATGGATATCTATTTATTCTGAAAATATTTAGTTTTTATATATATGATTTTAATGTTTTTGAACCAGAAGTTGGTAAGAAGACATACAAGAATTAACTGATGTCATTTCTAACTTACGCTAAAATGTGATGGATGTTGAACATCTTTTGAACTATCCTAACAAGAATGATGCAATTATGAATCGTCTACGGACAAGTAAATTATCGAGTTAGTAATAAATAATGAGAATTTGAACTAGACGATAATAGCGTCATACCAAAAATTTAAGGATGAGATCCATTTTTATTTTGGTGGAAGGAAAAATATTTTTGAGAAGAGATGACTTCATATACGAATATTGTTGATTGGATGAAATATTTTGGTTTATTTATATAAATTTTTTATTTAAAATTTTGTGATTATTTATTTATATTTTATAGGACCTTTAAGGATTTATTCATTAATGCATTTAATGTGGTTATTTATTTAGTCCCGTTACCTAAATCAGGATAAAAAAAATTACTCATTCGGCAAAATTATTCATCTATAAAGGTTAGACTTAGCAGTGTAGAAAAATGGGGTAGAAAACCGTTAGATGGCCAGCAGCTTCAACACCATCACAGCAGAACACATCATGCTGATGCACCATTTACATCACAAACAGATGAAGCCACATGATGGTCCTACTGAGAAATAAAGTAGGGTCCATAAGTCTCATCAGACGGGGACTGCAATGCATAACTCAATGTGTACCACACTTGTTTGACATGTGTCTATCGAGATGGTTAGGTGTGTTGGACGATGATAATAAATAGATACTAGTGAAAAGATGCATCATGTGGTAACTGTTAAAGGAGTGATTACTATTCTAGGGTTTTAAAGGGGAATGCAATCTTTGTTGGAAGAGAGATATGCGAGTGATTGTGATGATGTTGATGATGCGTGAGTGTGCCTGCCACTGCACGCCGTTTATCTTAAGAGAATAATAAAGAGAGGAGAGTATATATGATGATGATGATGATGAAGTTTTGACGATACTCAAGGCACGCCCCCTCTCTCTAACCAAGAAAGACACCAAATGAAATTCTCACAAAATATCCCCGGTATCTCTCTCTCCCTTCTTTCTCTTTTTATCTTCTCTTGTCGTTTTTTTCTGGATTTCTACTTCTATATAGCCTTAGAAGTTCATAACTATACATTCCCGCCTACTGACTGCTGTGATGACATACATTTCAATTATAATGTTTTAAGGGCTGCAATTAGCTGCTAATTTTTTTGGTATGCAACAGTTTGTTAAATGAAGCCTTTTCTTTTAAGATGCATTTTGTAAATCAAGTACATGTTGAAATTTATTTACTAATGGCTGGCTAGTGGTACCAATTTATTTACTCAAGCCCAATGCGGGGATATAAGAGGCAGGGTAGCCTCATATGCACGCAATCTCTGACACCGCCGGCCTGTATAGGTTTAAAGTTTGAGTACTCTTATTAGCCATTAGTCTGGAGTACTTAACACAATACACTAGTGTAATGTGCAACTGGGTTATTGGTTCAGCTTCTAAATCATCATGACTAAAAACATATCTCTCTCTAGCTAGCTAGCTGTACAATCTGTGAAGAGTAGTATAATGTGTTAAAAACTTGGAAGCAACAATGATTTTGATTCGTATGTAGAGGATATGATAACTACTCTGTCCTTACCAGAACCCCCACGCGACCGAATCAACCTTAGAAATCACACTCTTCTGTCTCTTTTCCTTCATTTTTAACTTAATTTTATTAGACTAGTGCTGCTAAAATCCATGTTCTTCTTCAATTTTGCATTCATTTCTCTACCCAATTTCAATTCCCACTAGCATCAAAACTCAAATAATTGTGTTCTCTCTGCTCTCTTTCTCTCTCTGTAATCCGAAGTTGAATCATCACACAACATTTCGATTACTCTGCCATGCCAACCAGCCTGCCACCCCAAGGCCTCAACCTTGAACTTAATATATATATATTAATCCCTTCCATCTCCATTACTCCATTCACAAATCACTCTTTCTAACTCCTCCAATTATCTCCTCTTCTCTGCTATTCACATTCTATATCTAACATTTAGTTTCTTACTTGGCTACTAAAAAATGGGTGATATTTCTAATGGTAATGGAAATGGCAATGGCAATGGCAATGGAGTCCATCATGGGAGTAATGGTAACGGAGTTGCTCATAATGCGAATAATAATGGTCATAGAAGAAGCTGTTGGTATGAAGAAGAGATTGAGCAAGACTTGAGATGGTGTTTTGCACTCAACAGGTACATTTATATATCCGCATCATCTCATCTATATGTCCAATTGTTGGGTATGAATTTGCATGGGATATTGTATACAAGTTAAGTTAAAGATGTCGTTTTTTATTTTGTTCCCACCTGGTGTTTGTTATATATACCTGCTTATGCCTTATACTCATTATCTTACCTAGCGTGGTTGGGGAAGTCGTTCTACCCTGGGTTTGATGAGCACTTCGAATAACCCTCACAGTCGTTCCGGGTAACTTATGCTGTCCCTATTTGGTATCTCCACCGAGCCTCATGGTTCATTTGGGTTTAACTTTGCTATAAAGAAGAAAGAATAGAGACACGTTGTTTTTTGTTTTTTTAATAAAGATGGAAGTTCGAAGCATATCCAAAGCTAAAAGAGCTTCCAATTTCTTATATACTTATATAATCTTGGTCATGTAAAAGCTAGACAACAAGGCTTACTTTTTAAATCTTCTTCTTACTAGTGTGTCTTATCTTTAGTACTATATTTTGTTGGGTTTAAAAGTTTTGATTTTCCGGCGTAGTATCTTACACACAGGAGCTAGTCAGTATCAAGATATCGCTTTACTGGACACAAAACCCTTTGGAAAGGTTTGTAACATATTATAGTTATCTCTGCATCCAAATCTTATTTTCCTTTTACTTCTAAGAATGGTCCACTTATTTCTGTTTCTAAACATTCTATTGTAGGCATTGGTTATTGATGGGAAGCTTCAGAGTGCAGAAATTGATGAATTCATTTACCATGAATCTCTTGTTCATCCACCTCTTCTACAACATTCAAAGTACAATTTCTTGAACTTCATATTGTTTTTTTGTTTTTTTAATAAAGATTACATCTTTTTATAGTATAAAAAATAGTTGACAAACATCTAAAACTACAAGCCTTGTTTAAGAAAGTCCATGTTTGACATTTAAAAGTCTTGAAATGAAATGCAAGGAACTTACAATCTTATCCAATTTACGAGGTCTTGGATGTTAAAATGTCTACTTTTATCATAAGAATGGGAATTTCATATGCTTGTATTTACTTTCACTAGTTAATGACAATATTCAGTATAAAGCCTTCAACATCTATTTGTATGTTTTTCTAGTCCAAAGACTATTTTCATCATGGGAGGCGGAGAAGGTTCTACAGCAAGAGAAATCTTAAGACACAAAACTGTAGACAAAGTTGTTATGTGCGACATTGATGAGGTAATAGCAACCCTCTCGTTTAATCTTGTTTGTTAACAGGATGTAGTAGAGAATTATACTTATTTGGTTTCTAATGAGTGATGTTCCATTCTTTATCTCGTTTAACAGGAAGTGGTTGAATTTTGCAAATCACATTTGGTTGCAAATAAAGAAGCTTTCTCTGATTTAAGACTTCAACTCATAATAAATGATGCTAGGGCAGAGCTTGAGAGTAGACAAGATGGTTTTGATGTGATAATAGGGGACTTGGCTGATCCAATTGAAGGAGGCCCATGTTACCAACTCTACACAAAGTCCTTTTATGAGTCCATTGTCAAGACTAGACTCAATGAAGGTGGCATTTTTGTCACTCAGGTAAATCAGTCTACCAATACATATTCCTTGTGTTTCATTAGTTCCAATTGTTCATGCAAGATTCTGACAGTTCTCAACGAGTTTTGATTCACTGTTGTAGGCGGGACCAGCAGGAATTTTCAGTCATACAGAGGTTTTCTCATGCATTTACAACACTCTTAGACAAGTTTTCAAATGTTAGTATTCGAAACGCGATATCTCATTTTCTTTGTTGTATCAAGCAAGTGAGAGGAGGTTCCTCGGTAAGCATTTCTTTTTTTTGGGTAAACTAAATTGCGTTTGTGTGCAGATGTTGTTCCTTATTCAGCTCATATTCCTTCCTATGCTGATACTTGGGGATGGGTCATGGTAATCTTTCTTTCTCTCTTTCGCTCTTAGTGAATTCAATAAGTTATGTCAGGGAGCTCAAAAAAATTCTCTAACTGCTGCAGGCATCAGATACTCCATTCAGGGATGACGCTGAAGAACTAGACATTAAAATCAAACAGAGAATGACTGGAGAAAACAGATACCTCGACGGAAAGACTTTCGTGTCAGCTTCCATCCTAAGCAAAGCTGTTAGAAAGTCGTGAGTGTTTTTTTTCTTCATTAATCCGTAATGTTTAAGGCGAACATTCTTAACCCTGTTAACTGAGATCTGATATGTTTTTTTCCCCTCAAGACTTGCCAAGGAAACTCAAGTATACACAGAAGGAACAGCAAGGTTTATATATGGCTATGGAACTGCACACAAAACTCACAGCACTTAAAATGATGGATGGAATGACTTCAATCGAATAGAGGCACCGTGAAAGAAGAAAGGCCTAAGAAATCTAGTAGTAGTTTTAATTATTTTTTTGAGTTTATCATAGTATCTTTTTTGTTGGTTTTACTTTCTTTGTTCCGTTGGGAGGAATTAAGATATAACTGGTATGCAGTGCAATTTATATGAATGAACATTTTTGTACAAGTATAAACATTTCGATGATATAAAGAAAGAGACCTTACTTAAATCAAGAAACAACTGGTATACCAATGTAGCTTAAAAGGATTTAACCAGTTTGGCCAATACCGGTTCAATCCAGGTGCAATTTGGTCAATACTGTGGATCGTAAACATTACTTGCAGCAGAATGCTGACTTCCAACAAAGTGACAACTTATCTGTATATCACATGAATTGAACATTACACTGTCGGCACTTTACCTAGGCAAGTACATCTTATGTTTTCTATGCAACTATTTGTGGCCATATCTTAGAGGCATGAAGTAGGACCAATTAACATCATATGCTTCCCCAGAGTTTCAACTTACACCCAAATCATGTGGAGAATGTCATGAACCTCTTATAGGCACTTCCCTATTTAGTCTATTAATTGTGTGGTGGGCGCCCTTAGAGTATCACACTGGGACGGTCAAATCCTGTACCAAATTCAAATTTGATCTTTGATCCGCCCAAAATGGATCACAGTGGTGCAATCAAAATTGAGTTTTGGTCCACTTTTGTTACTGTTTCAGATCATTTTTGATCCCAAAACTGGACCAAAGCATAATATGGTGCAAGGCGTAATGCTAGACATATGTTTCATTGATCCAGGCGTGAACCAGAATGTCGCCTGATAAAGCGTTCACCCAAGAGCACGTCCAGCGGGGCATAAGGCCAGAAACACGCTTGGTATTCAGGCGTTCGCTTAGAGTAACACTCGTGTTTGGCGTCTGGTTAAGACAACGCTTGTTGTGGGCGTGTGTCTAAGGTAACGCCTATTTGTAAGATTTATATAAACTAACGCCTGTGTGTGGGGCTTGATTCTAAGCGAGCGCCTCTTCAGCCGAGAAGAATTGTTCATTAGCTCCATACAGGATGGTGGGGGATAGGTTGTATCAAGTGTCTTCATATGTTTTTTCTTCCATTTTCATTGGCACTCACACATTTACAACCTTACTTATTTATATGGATATTGGGCTATTATCCTCATTACCATCGATAAAAAATCTTAATTATGTTTTGTTTGCATATTGCATAATAGAAATCAGTATTCATTATCTAAATTGGGAAAAATATAATGAGTTTAATATGGTATTCAATTTAGTTCAAACAAACAAAACTATAAATGCTTGATCAGCTGGTGCTTCCACAGTGAAATCTCTCAATAATCGGACAAATATTTTTTCTATCAATGGGCCTTGACCTTGGTGTGGTTTTTTTGTTGGACAGGCGTATGGCTAGTTTCACGCCCCATCAGGCGTTTGTCTACACAAACACCTGTAAATGGGGCGGGATGCTAAGCTACGTCTATCATCAGACGTTCTTCTGGGTAGCGTCTCCCACCGAGCGTTCATCCTGCTTCCGCCCCAACCAAGCGTTATCACTTGCATATGCCCGTATAACACAATTCTAACAGACGGATACTTGTGTATGAGCCCAACGACAGGTGTTAGCTTACTCTTACGTCCGATCAAATTGTACTTGCTGCCCGTTGCATTTCAGGTGGAGTAAATCCAATTTTTTTTGGTCTTTACTCTTTGGGTTTGGTCGCACCACTGTGGGTGCTCTTAGAGTAGTAGTAGTTATCTTTATCTATTTCTATCATTCACGTGTTGTACGTGAATACCAGTTTTGTATTAGGTATATGTCCTGACATTGGATACTCATGCTATTTTGATTAATGAATTATCTCTTCTTCCTCTAGCTCTATCTTTTCTTCTCCACCCTCCCTTTGTTTTCCTTCTCAAATCTTAGATCCCAGTAAGACTCGATCCTTTGTAGTGTAGATCACTACAAAGTGGTATCAGAGCAACTATCCTCTGGACCTATCCATGGATAATAAGGCAGCAGTGGAAGAGTTATCTAAGAAAATCAATGAGCTTACTAAAGCTCAAGCTGACTCCACTAAGAAGATGGATGAACTTGCAAGATCTCAAATTGATTCAGGTGTGAAATATGATGTTGTGTTACAATAAGTAGCTGACATCAAAGAAGCTCAGAGTAGACCTACGGTAGAGTTCATGAACGCCATTAATGTTATTTTTGTGACTCAACTAGAACGATATATTGAAGCTACGAGTAGGGATACTTCACATAGAGACGCACGTCCGAGTTGAGATGGTGGAATATTGGGTCCTTCTCCATCTGGTAATAATTCTCTTCGATCTACAGGCTCAGGTAAAAATATTCCACACTCTTCTCATTTCTTATTTACACCTCAGGACTCTCCTCAATTTCAACAATCAAAACCAAAGGTGGAGTTTCCTAAATTTGATGGAAAAATCCTAGTTCATGGATTAGAAAGTGTAGAATTTTTTTACTATGCATAATATGCCAGGTCCACAAATGGTGAACATGGCATCAATGTATTTAAAAGGCAAGGCTGATGTATGGTTTCAAGATTATCCGATTGGTAAACAGGTTGTAGTATGGGAAGATTTCATTAGAGATATTTGTCTTAGGTTCCAAGAACTTGGCCATGACGATGTGGTTGGTGAATTTAACAAGCTTAGCCAAGTGGGGTCAGTCTTAGAGTACCAAGAAGTGTTTGAAGAACTGAAAGATCTCATAGCAACGAACCCTCATCTCACAGAAGAGTATTTCACCTCTAGTTTCATTAGTGGTCTTAAGGATGAACTCCAAATGCATGTCCAAATGTGCTCACCTTAGACATTAACTAACGCAGTATACTTGGATAGGATGCAAGAATCGCTCCTCGAAATTGCGGCTAAGAAAAATCGCACCGCACAAAAACCACCACCAGTTTATGTTCCTCCCTACTACAACACCAAAGGAACCACATCACCCGTCACTAGTACTAGACCCATAAGCAAAACTTTTCAATCATCCCCAAATTATTCACCACCTCCTATCAAGAAGTTATCTTATGCAGAGATGATGGAAAAAAGAGAAAAGTGGCTTTGTTATAACTGTGATGAAATATTCAAGGTAGGGCATATGTGTATTAAACAACAATTATTCATGCTAGCTGCTGATGATAAAGACTCTGCTCAGTATAGTAAGGAATCCCCATCAGACACTCCAATGTTCCCTGAAGCAGAAGAAGAGGTGGAGATATGAGTTCATGCTCTAGCTTACAATGTGTCCCATAATACCATAAGAACTGAAGGGCTAGTTAAGATGCAATCTTTAACAATTTTGGTTGATAGTAGTAGTACACACAGTTTCTTAGATCATAAAGCTGCAACAAGGTATGGTGGTCACATAATTCCTGCATCATCATTATTGGTGGCAGTTGCAAATGGAAATAAGCTGGTCAGTGATGTTAAGTGCCCCTCCTTCACATGGAAGATGCAGGGCCACAAATTTCAGTTTGATATGAGACTATTAACCTTGGGGGTTGTGACATGGTTCAGGAGTGGACTGGATGAGAGGGATGATCCTTATGGTTTTCGATTTCAACAAGTTAACTGTCTCATTCTGCAGAAGTGCTGAAAAGATCACACTGACAGGCAATTCCCTATCAACTCAAATTTCTATGATTACTGGAACAATATTAAGAAAATAGCTTAGGAAGAATAAAAATAGAATGGTTGGGAACTTTTTCTCTATTGATGCTCCTCAAGAGAATCTTGAAACCCCAGCACCCATTACTTCCTTAATCAACAATTATGCAACCATTTTTCAGGAACCCAAATTATTACCTCCATCAAGAACCCTTGAACCACTCACCACACCCCCTAATCAGAGACCTTACAAAATACCCTACATTCAGAAACAAGTTGTTGAGCAGTTGGTCCAAGAAATGTTGAAGTCTGGAATAATACAACCCATACATAGCTATTTTTCTTCAACAATACTTATTGTCGAGAAAAAGGATGGCAGTTGGAGATTTGTGTAGACTACATAAAATTGAATGAAACCACTATTAAGGATAAATATCCTATTCCCATAATTGATGAACTCTTGGATGAGTTACATGGAGCCAAGGTATTTTCCAAGATAGATTTGAGGGCAGGTTATCACCAAATCATAGTGCATCCCCCAGATACTCATAAGAATGCTTTTAGAACACATCAAGGTCATTATGAATTCATGGTTATGCCTTTTGGCTTAACAAATGCTCCAGTATCTTTCAGGATCTCATGAATGATCTGTTCAAACCATTTTTGAGGAAATTCATATTAGTGTTCTTTGATGATATCTTGGTCTACAGTCCTGACATGGTCACACACTTGAAGCATCTAGAGATTACTTTCAAAACTTTGAAGGAGCATACTTTATTTGTCAAGCTTATCAAATGTTCTTTTGGTCAATCTAAAGTGGAATACCTAGGACACATCATCACATGAAGTGGGGTGGCTGCAGATCCTGCTAAGATAGAGTACATGCTTAATTGGACTCAACCAACTACATTGAAAGAGATTAGAGGGTTCATAGGCCTCAGTTGGTACTACAGGAAATTTGTTAGAAACTATGGGGTCATCTGCAAGCCTTTGACAGAATTACTCAAAAAAGACAACTTTCATTGGACTGTTGCTGCCTCTTCAGCATTTGAAGCACTTAAAGTACTACTACACCGGTTTTGGTTTTACCAGATTTTTCCTTACCTTTTTAAGTGGAGACTGATGCTTGTGACACATGTATAGAGGTTGTTCTAATGCAGAATAAGAAGCCAATTGCCTTCTTCAGTAAAGGGATGGGAACCAGGTTCCTCTTACTATCCACTTATGAGAAAAAACTTCTTGCTATAGTGATGTTAGTAGCTAAGTGGAGACCATACTTAATTGGAAATCACTTTACATCTGTACTTATCATCAAAGTCTTAAGTACTTTTTAGAACAGAGGATCCACTCAATGATGCTGCAGAAATGGCTCTCCACACTGAAGGGATATGACTATAAAGTATGTTATAAGAAGGGAGATGACAATAAAGTGGCAGATGCCTTGTCTAGGGTAAACCACACTACCTTACCTCAATGTCCACTAATCTCTCAATTACAACCTACTTGGTTGGTAGAAGTGCAAAATAGTTACAACTCAGATACATTGGCACTTGAGCTAGTGCCACAACTAACAGTTTCTTCTTCAAGCAAACCTCCATATACACTAGCTCAAGGGATATTGAGATACAAGCATAGGGTCTATATTGGGTCAAATGGAGACTTGAGGCATCAAGTATTAGCTGCAGTCCATTCATCTGTAGGGGTCATTCAGGTACCAGGCCAGCTACCAGAGTGCTAAAGAGTATTTCCATTGGGTGGGCATGAAAAGGGATTTATTTCATTACATTAAGGAGTGTGACATATGTCGGCAACATAAGGTTCCTCATACATCACCAGAAGGTTTATTGCAACCACTACCAGTCCCTGACCAAGCTTGGAAACATATCTCAATGAACTTTATCACTGGACTCCCAAAGTCAGAAGGCAATGAGGTCATCATGGTGGTGGTGGATAGATTCACCAAGTACAACCACTTATTACCTCTAAGCCATCCCTTCACTGCTTCAACTGTAAACAAGGTATTCCTAAATAATATTTTTAAACTACATGGTATTCTTGTTATAATAGTTTCAGACAGGGATAACATTTTCCTCAGCAGTTTTTTGCAAAAGTTATTCACTAGAATGGGAACTGCTCTACACATGAGTACTGCCTACCATCCCCAGACTAATAGGCAGACTAAGAGGGTGAATGCTTGCCTAGAATCTTATCTAAGATGCATGACCAGCTATATGCCAACCAAATGGGTCAGCTGGTTATCCTTGGCAGAGTGGTGGTTCAACTCTACCTACAATTCTAGCCTGAAGACAATTCCATTTCAAGCCTTGTACGGGTACAATCCTCAATAATATTGGCTTTTCTTCCATCATCCATCTACCAATGACTCAATAGAAGATTACCTACAAAAAAGACAGGCTATGTGAATCTTGTTCAAAACCACACTATAGGAAGCTCAACATAGAGTGAAACAACGGGTTGATAAGAAAATGACAAAGAGGGAATTCAAGGTGGGAGAGTGGTCTACCTAAGACTACAACCATATAGACAGACATCAGTTCATCTAAGAAGAAACTTAAAATTGGCTGCCAAGTTTTTTGGTCCTTATCAGATTATTGCCAAGGTTGGAAGTGTAGCCTACAAGCTCCAATTACCCCCAACATCGAAGATTCATCCAGTGTTTCATGTTCCCAACTGAAGCTCAAGCTTGGAATAAGGTTACTTCCTCAGACTAATCTTCCTTCTCTAGATACAGATGGGTGTATGAAGGTTACACCATTGCATATATTGTCCACTCGACGAGTAAATAAGCATAACATCAAGTATAACAACTATTGGTTCATTGGGCTCACTCTACACCGGAGGAGGCAACTTGGGAGGACAAGGCTACACTACAAGAAAATTTGTCTTTAGCAACTATTTTCTTACCAACTTTAGTTGGTGGAAACCTTAAGCAACTACTTTTGCAACTACAAACCATTTGGGTTGCTAGAAACTTCTAGCCACCAGTTTTCACCAACTGAAGTGAGCGTTACCATTTAACAAGAATGCTTTAGCAGCCAAACTATCATACATGTAGTTATTAGCTTCTAACCACAATGATTTAACAACTAAAACGTAGGGAGAAGCTATATACTTCTAGCCACTTATTTTACCATCAAAACATTTTGTTGGTAGACATCTATGCCACCCATCAAATTATTGGCGCTGCTAGTAGCTGTTATCTATTATAGCTATGAAGTATTCTAGAGGCTATATACTTCTGACCACTAGTTTAACCACCAAAAAGATATGTTGGTAGACATCTATACCAACCATCAAATTATAGCGGCTGCTGGTAGCTTTTAGTCACCATGATTTGACAATTATAAAATACACCAGATATTAAATACTTCTAGCCACCATCTGTAGTCACCAAATTAATCTGCTGCTAGACACATATACCCATCAAATTGCTAGTAACTTTCAGCTACCATGAATTGATAATTACAAAGTTCGATGGTTTGTTTGAGTAATTTGATCGTTCTTACAACATTTCTGTGGTTTAATAGCTTTCATCTTTGGGGATTTTTTTCGTCCGATTAGTAAAGTTTAAAAACAACAAATTTTGAGCCTTTAAAATTTTATTGTGTTTATTCCATTTGATAGCTCAAAACAAAGTGAACCAATGTAAGTACTAATAATTCCATTCTACAGCCTCTATCTCTCATCCTATAGCCTTTATGTTGTCTGAATTTTAATTCAAGTTATATGCAAATGGATCCAATAAATTCATTTGTAGTGTCCCTTCAGTTTGTTAATCATATATTTCTTGAAGAAGTTGTTAATGTGAATGTGGAATACTTACAGGTTTTAAGCAGTGGCTCTTGCTGTGTCTGATGAAGCAAAGCCCGAAAAATTCAGGTTCTTGTATTGGCTCCTGCTGATAGAGTCTCATTCTTTATCACGTATTAAAGCATTTGATGAGAGGGAAGGATTTGAAGTAGCATGTAATAGAAATTTGATGAAAGGGAAGGATTTGAAGTAGCATGTAATAGAAATACGAAAATTTCTTGATACTGGTTTTATTTTGGAATGTACGTAAAAAGTTTTTTGGGGGTTATTATTTTGGGATGTAAAGTTTGGATGTTATGAAAGCCTGATAAGATTTTAGAAATATTTTGGATCTTAATAACAATGGATTTTATTTTATTTTTCTTGAAATTATATGGATTCTTTAATTCAATGCCAATTGTTAAGTAACTAGATTTGTAGTGGATTGAGGCTTTGAGCAGCAGAGCTGCTAGTGGTTTAAGCCTTCAGTCAACAAAATAATTATAGAGGCTTAAACCCTTTATCACCAGAATCTGCATCGGTTAAACTCTTATCCAACTACACTAACAATAATGAAAACAACTATATCATATGCTTTTCACCAACTACCTATAACAACTAGATCATATGTGGGTAGAGCTTTTCACCAACGTAGACTTAACACTTTTAACCAACCAAAAAGCTAGCGGCTAGAAATATTAATCAACCAAAACGTTGTTGGAAAACCCTTTCACCAACTGAACAATCAACTTAAAAGTTGTTGGAAAACCCCTTCACCAACCGAACAAAAGCAACTGAAATTTTCTTCAGAAGCTTAAAATCTTAAGCAACTAAAATCTAGTGGAGGAAACTCTTAACCATCGAAACATTGAGTGACTACAATTCTTAGCCAACAACTTCAGCAACTCAAATACAATGGGCTCTATTCTTTAGTAACTGATATTATTTTATAGTTGTCCACCTATACTAATAATGTATCATCCTTCAACAACCAATATCCTTGTGGGTTAAGCATTTCAGCAACTAGTGTTTATATGCTCCACCAACGATAATGGGTAGTTACCTAAAATTTGTACCAGCTAAAACTCTTAGTGCTCCACTGTTCTAAAGATAAAATAATGTAAGCATGAAAAAAGTAAAAGAGATAAGGAAAGATATTACCAGTATATGTTTTACCTCCCATAAAACGCTAAGTTTAAAGTCTTCAGCCAGACCAAGAAAGCATTAGTCACAATTTACGAATCATATAACAATAATCGAAATAATTGCGGATCATTTAAGTCAATGGGATTGACTCACAAAGTTGACCACAATGAAGTATATGAGAGTGGTGTTCATTCTTATAAAAATGTGACGATTCAGATTCCCTAAAATAATTAGGTTTAGTTTCAAAGTTTAAAGCTGGACACATTTGAAGTACAAATGTTCCCACTTTTGGTAAATACAATTTTGGCGGGACAACAAAGTCAATTCTGGTATTTTGGCCTGGGTAAACCACATCAACAGGATGATGGGTTTCTAATTACCTGAATTTCATTTCGGACACAATCAGGTTTAGGAAAACGTGTATGAAGATAATCACGTAAAATAGTAGAGGCACAAATGTCAAATCCCAAGTGAGGGACTATTCTAAGAGTCAAAGGATTACCGCGGGGAGAATAATATTCACCTCCAAACCTAAAGTGATCAATGTCCTTGGACAAACTAGTCACAATTTCCTTAATTTCTGAATTGTCATATTTAGGAAAATGGTCAATTATTTTATCTAGGTTATCATCAGGTGGCGTACCTTCACCCACAATTAAATTTTCTATGAGTCTATCATCTTCGTTTGAGACTATTGTTCCTGAATCGTTGGACTCTAAAACACTAGTCTCGGGATAAACTCGTTCCTCTAAACCATCATCGTCTTCATAATAACAAGGAAATATTTCACTGTCTATAATAATGGTATCTCTAGTCAAATCCTTTTCCTCTTGAATATGAAAATAATCATTAACATTATTAAGATTTGAACTAGGAACAACACTATCCGCATGAAACTCAAATGGTTTAAAATTTTTCTGATCCTTATGACTACGAATTTTAAATTCTTCATCAACAATATTCTCATCATCATAATAATATGAAGATGTTTGTACCTTATCTAAACTAGTACTGCTTTTAATTCTAACCTTCCCCTCTAGATTATTATCAAGGGTAAAATTGGAAACATCATTAAGTTTATTTTGAGCAATATTAGTATTTGACCGTTCATCTTCAATTTCTCCAAAGGTCTCATGAATTTGTTCCTGCACTATGTCTCTCTTACATGACTTTTTAGTAAACTGCTTAAGAGACTCACTAATCATTATTTGAGATTCACGCGAAGTTTCAATGAAATTCTAAAGTTTCTTCTAAATAAAGACTTGTATTATATGAAGAAATGTATGGCACTGAATTCTCATACTTCTGTTCAGTTTCAACGGATTGATTGAGTTCATTATTCAAAGAAACATAAGAATTAGAATTTGAGAAGTTTCCCTGAAAAGCCGGAGGGTATCTTCTAAAGATGGACTTTCATAAGAAGAATTATGCGGTAACTGTTTGACTAAATCATCCCTATGTGACTCTTCATAAAAATTTTCCATTATTATGTCAGATTTACGTGAACATTTATTCAACCTCTTGAGCGAATCTTCTAGAGAAAGACTTTGATCATAAAAAGTATTTTGTTGCATCGACTTCATTAAATCTTCTAAAGATGGAGAATAATAAACATGTTGCTCATGATATTGCTCGTTTACCCGTTCGTACAATTGGTGAGCGTGCGAATAGTAATTGGGATCACTATGGTATGAACCATAACCTCCAGAGGGTTGGTAGCGGTCCCAAGTACTATCCACACTATCGTAATAGTACGGGTAATTTCCATTTTGGAATTCAGATCGATATTAAATGTATTGGTCCTCATAATACCATTTCGACATTTTTTTTGGTGCAAGTACAAATGCAGGGTTAACTACAATTGGGCAGGCTCAGGTTACCTAAGCAAAATATATCTACAGTCAAAGACTGGTCAAAGGTACAAGGCTAAGGCTTGTGGAATATCGAATGATAATGCTCAGTGTACTATTCCACGTATTTTCCTAATATCGGTAGCGGACGATGCAAATGATGTGTGTGCACGTATTTTTATTTCATATATACAAAAATAAAAATCCTAATATTTACAAAATGAAAATGTAAAAAATAAAATAACAAAATAAAAGCTGGGTTATATTACTTACCTTTTTTGGGTAGGCAATATCCATAATAAATGTAAAAATATACCTGCACAACAAAACTAAGAGAAATACCCAAGAAAAATCTAAAAGAAAAAAAAATAAAAAAAATAAAAAATAAAAAAATAAATCATAAACTAATTAATACAAAATTAAAGAAAAATTAAAATTCACAATTTCTAAATCCCCGGCAACGGCGTCAAAAACTTGGTGAGATTTTAATTTACCGCAAGTGCACGGATGTCGATTAGACAGTATCCAATCACGGCTCGTTCCACAGACATTTTTAAAATTGCAAAACCTAATTTTTTGATTAATTAAAGTGCTAACACAATTGATTGGACTCGTGATTGGTTTCTAAAATGCTAAAAATGCTTAAAATACTAAAAATAGATTTTTGTACTTTATAAAAGAGAGCCTAGGATTTCAAGACTCCACCACAATTATGTATACTAGGTTATTATAATCTCTCCCAATAATAATCTTATAAAAAACAAGACGATTTCGGTCAGTTTCTACATCTCGAAAAATATAACTTCTTAAACCAATTTTTATTTTCAAAATATTAATAATTTTCTCTACTTAAATGATGGTCTCAAAATAGACAAAAAAATGATTAATCAAGTATGAGGAAAAATAAATATAAATTATTATCATTACACATGAAAATATAAGGGCCAAAATGAAGATTATTATGAAAAAGAGATTAAAATTATCTAGCATGCATAACTGGGTTTCATCCCTAATCCTAGGAAAGAGATCTAGCCACTCATGGTAAGAAGAACACAAGAAAATGGTTAAACATGAATATTTATTGATAAAAAGAACAACTTACAAAAAAAGATTATTCTTCTTTAATGATTCAACGACAGACAACAAAAGCATTAGAAGAAGAACTCTAAGGTGTAGTTTATAAAGACTCTTCACTAAAGCTTCAAAAGAAGGACAAACTAGATGCGTATAAGAAACAAAGCAGTCGTTGTTACTGTAGCGAATAATGTTGTTAAAGGTTTGAAAACTGTTACAGAAGGGCTTGAATATGAAAGTTATGGCCATACTATCAACGGCAGTTACTCTATTTGTAACGGTTTCTTTATCTTCCTGAATTTCGGAAACTTTTTTAATTTTTTTTTCTTTTCAATCTCTCGATCCGTCGCTTCCCCCTCCTTGTGATTCTTTCTCCACTTCTATTTATAATATAACAACCACCTCTCGATTTCTTCCCAAATCTTCCGAAAATATCTTTCCATCAATGAGAATCATATTGATGATTAAAAACCCGTGATGTTGTTTCCGTTTTTATGATATTCTCTTTGTTCCATTCCCTTAGCACAATTCGACAATATATCTTTTTTTTTCTTTTTTACCCGATAATATATTTCCTAATTTAACTGCAACTCACTTATTCACGGGATTTTGGATATTTTCGAGTTTTCAAAACTTGTTAAAAGTCTTATTAGCAACCACTGAAGAAGATCTTGACATAATATCTTCCAAATCTTCGACATAAAATTTCACAGATAGCAAAAGCCAAGTTCCCTCCAAGTTTATGCTTTTGAATTTCAAAGAGAATTAGATGGGTGCTTTTATCCATTTCATGAGGAGGTGCCTTTAGTGATTTTCTGGGTGCCTTTATAACTTTTTATGGCAAATTTTCTGGAATTATTAATTCTCCAAAATACCTACAAAAGAACAATATTAGTACAATAATTGAAAATTAACACTATAAATATGAGATCAAATCAGACACATAAATGTGTATATCATTCACTATCGTTGCAAGACGTTTATACCAATATCTATGTTGGTAAAGGTCTCTAGCCACATAGCCTTTAGCATCGAGGCGTTTTCGTTGCTATGTAATTGCCAGAGGTCTCCAGTCACTGAAACACGACCTGTAGCAACTTTTTTAGTTTAGTTGGTAAAGAATCACGTGTTGGTATTCACAACATGAGGAAAAGAATCATTTGGAGTAGGGGGTATTTGTCATGAACCTTTTATGGTCACTTCTCTATTTAGTCGATTAATTGTGTGGTGGGCGCCCTTAGCATAATAGTTGTTATCTTTATTTATTTCTATCATTCACGTGTTATACGTGAATACCAGTTTTGTATTAAGTATATGTCCTGACATTGGATACTCATGCTATTTTGATTAATGAATTATGTCTTCTTCCTCTAGCTCTATCTTTTCTTCTCTACCCTCCCTTTATTTTCCTTCTCAGATTTTAGATCCCAGTAAGACTCGATCCCTTGTAATGTAGATCACTACAGAGAAGTCCAATTTAAAAGCATCAGTGGACATTCGGAAATTTCTGATAAGAGCTCTGCTTCACACTCCACCAAAAACTTCCAAAGGCCCGTTGTAGCAATTACTCAAACTACAATATGCGCTCAAAAACAACAACCAACGCGTCCCCTTGAGTTGCTTTTTTTAATTGCCACCATAGGCAGATAATTTTTTTATTGCTACCAAGTTTAAAATCTTGGCTAAATTGAGGCATACTCCAATTGTTTGAGGCCTACTTAAAATAGGGTTATTAGTGTTAATTAATTGTGTTAGTTGTTAATTAACTATGTTAGGTATGAAATTAATTAATGTTAATGAAACTTCAAAACATGAACATTAAACTAGAATCGGTGAGTATCATTTTATATAAACGCTGATTGTTACAATCGGCCGATTTGAATGTTCTTATTAACCCATTGTGCTACACTTTCATAAAGAAAATTTTCACTCATAGTTATAGGAAATTAGCGCATTATACAGTTTAAGAAATTTACGCATTGCATAATTTAGTACGTGTATTCTTGAATCTCGTACATTAACATCATTAAGGATTGTAACCAAAAAGGAAAGTTCTGCAATCTAATTAGTCTAACATTGGAATTACATGTCTCTTTTTCTAGTAGGTCAACAATATTATTTGCCTCCCTGGTAACATGAAAGCATTTCTATTCTATAGAATCATTTAACAAACTAAAACAGTCTGAAATAACAGTGTTTGTTGTCTATTTGACCGCTAACAAATTCCCATTTATCGCTGACACCACATTCAAGTTGTCTCCCTCGTTATGCAGCTTACATATACCCTTTTCCTTAGCCCGAACAATCGCCTCCAGAGCACCAATTGCTTCAGCTTGCTCCTCATCCAAAACTAGTAAATGAATTCCCCTTGTTCCCTCACATTTACCTGCCACATTTTGCATAATTAGTCAAATGCCACTACAATGAATTTCTTTAATAAAACTTGCATCAAAATTAATTTTAACAAACAGGTCAGATGGTTTATACCATCTAATATTCCTATTCATTCTAGTTGTGACAATGAGAAGAGTATTGGTACTTAAGGACCTCTCCCAGTCAACTCTGAAAAGATTAATCTGCTCAACCAGCACCTCAGGTTGAGTATCAATATTTTCAAACACTTTAGAGCACCTGTTTTTCCAAATAAACCATATAATTATACCTGCCAAGGACATTATTTGATTTCTTTAATCCACAAATCCCAAAGTAATATTAAACCATTAAGAAATATTAAGATTACTAATTTTAGAAGCTACACTTTGATTCATCATACCCCAGACCCTTTTAGCATAAACACAATCAATGAACAAGTGTTGCAGATTCTCAATATGGTTCCTGCAAACAGGGCAGTTAGTATCCATATTTTGAATATATTTACTTATCTATCATTTACTGCTAAAAAATGTGGATATATTTCCACAAAAACACCAAGATCAAGATCTTAGGTGGTAATCTAGATTTCCAAAATCGATTCCAAAGGAACTGACTATTAAAAATCGCATCAGTTGACACTCTATCCTCTAGGATTGTTCTATAAGCACTTTTTGACAGAAAACTGCACGTTGTGAGTTTTAGTCCATCTAATCTTATCTACACCATTCCCAGAAATCATAAGAAGCTGAATAGTTTGACAATATCCTCATAAACTAAAGTTCTTATAGTTTCCATTTTATATATTCTAGTGTTGTTATCAAACAATTGGTTGACAGTCCTTAAGTTGGTAGAGGCCAAGTTCTTAGACTCGTATGAGTCACTCCAAAGTTTTCTAAAACGAGTTGGATCATATTTAGGACTCGTCTTTCCAAGACTCGTAAAAATTCATTTTTGAATCGGAGATTCGATTCAAATTGTCGAGTCACACTTTTTTTTCTTTTTTTTTTTGACAAACGAGAAACAAAAACATAATCAAATCATACACATTTAAAGTACACCCTAAAGGCTACATCGAAAATGAATCCTTAAGGTTAAATCAGATTTTCATCATATAAGTGAACCAGAAAACCATTTGGAGAAACTAATTGACATTGTTTCTTGGAATCTTGAGAACTTCATCGAACAATTATTGTCAAATTCTTACGAATTTACTGAGAGATATTGAGAAGAAGATGCATGGTGGATGGTGAGAGATAAACCGACAGCGATAAGTATTAGTGGGGGTCTTGTTGTGTATCCATGGAGGTTAGAGAGAGGGAATACACACCGAAGACTCCAAAAGGAGAAGAACGTCGGAAGACTAACTTAGTTAATTGAGTTGTAACTTTTAAGGAAGATAGTTAACTTTGACCCATGTGTAGACGGATATTTCTATGCCTTTGATTTGCCATTATTTACTCCTTAGTCCTTGACTTCTTGCTATTCTATGAACACAAGTATGCAACAAAGGAGTAACACGTACCTAAAACCTAAGCTATCAAAATCTTTAGATGTTCAGGTGGTAAAATTCTTTTAAACGAACCAAACATTCATGAGGGTTAAACGACAAAATTATTCTTTTACTCTAAATAATTATTATAATGTTCATGTGAGAGATATATGATTAATTATTCTTTTGCTCTTAATAATTACTTTGTATTTTTAACTTTTATGTGAGAGATACAGAATTTTGGAAATTTATACGTATGAAAAATTGATTATAGATCTTCCATTCACGATTCAACATACAATTCGATTCTCAAAATTTAAAAACGAGTCACCTTACGATTTACGTTTTCACAACCTTGGTAGAGGCCATTCTAGCATCAAGGGACTTTCCTAATTGTGGTATCCAAGTATGCTTCCATATATAAATTTTAGACGCATCTTTTATTTCCCAACAGTAATGTCTCGAACTATCTCTAAACTAGTCTTAATCACTTTCCAGATCCATGAACCACCTGTAGAGAGAAAATCAGACAATGGGTCAGAATTTTCAAAATATTTATGCTTAAGGATAATGGCCCATAAGGGTTCATTCGTGATATCAATTTTCTTAATATTTAGACCGCTAAGATTTTTAGGTAAGGTAACATGGTCCTATTTTTTCAGGTATAAACCTTTCGATTCCTGCCCCTTGTTCCACCAGAAATTCCTTTGGATGTTATCCATTTTCCTAGTAAGGGTCTTTGGGTACGGAGAAAACAATCATATGGTGTGAATCCATAGCACCAAGGACTGTCTGAGTGAAAACAATTTTAACAGTAGGGTTAAGATGCTTAGACTGCCATATCGCCAGTTTATTTTGAACTTACCTAGTAGAGATTCAAAAGACTCCATTTTATTCTTTTACAACAGCAATGGGACTCCCAAATATTTTCTTTAAGTTCCATCCTTCTAATGCCTAGAATATTTACTATGCTATTAGTGGTTCTACTATCATATTTTGGGCTAAAAGTAGTCCCAAACTTATCGAAGTTGATGGATTGCCAGATAAAGTACTAAATTTACCAATAATATCCTTCAATACTCTAGCTTTATTAGCTTTTAGAAAAATCACATAATCATCAGCAAAAAAATAAACAACTAACATGAGGGTTGTTCTTGGTATAAAAATGGGGAAAGGGGATCCCCTGTCTGAGGCCCCTCTCCGGCAGAAAGATATCACCTGGGGCTCCATTTAAGATAATGGAAGTTGAGGGTGTTGTAATACACTGTCCAATTAACCTGCAAAAATCATCATGAAAATCAAGTTTCTTCAAAGAAAATAAGACAAATTCCCATTCCACCCTATCGAATGCCTTAGACACATCTAACTTTATAGCCATACGACCTTTACGAGACTTTTGTTTTTTCATAGTGTCCACTAGCTCATGCGCAATCACTATGTTATCAACCATATGCCTATTCTGCAAGAAAACAACTTAAAAAGGAGATATGATTCTATTGAGTAAAGGTCTTAGTCTATTAGAAATATCTTAGAGATTATTTTGTAAGATGCATTACAAAGGCTAATTGGCCTGAATTCTGTAGCGTTTTTAGGACAAGGTACCTTTGGGGATAAGTGAAATAAAATTGTAATTGCACTGTTTTAAAATACGCTTGGAGTGAAAAAAAAAAGCTTGTACCATTTCCATTGTATCATTCCCAACAGTTTCCCACATTTTCTGGTAAAAATCAGGGGGAAAACCATCCGGACCCGGCGAGGTCCAGGGTTTCATCTTAAAAACCACATCTCTAATCTCATTATGAGTTGGAATAGCAATAAGCATAGTATTTTCATCAGCAGATATACATGATTGAAATTCACCAAAAGAGTCAGGATGAATATAGGGTTTAGAGCGTCCACAATGGTTGGACTATAAGACGGACCAAACACATATATACTCTTTGGTACGTCAAAAGCCAACCACAATAGAACGACCATAAACACTCTTTGGTCCGTTTTTCGCACTGTTCACGACCATTTTTGGTATTTTTTCCGGACCAAAAGAAGTATAGTCGGGCGGGCGTGTAGTGAACCGTCTGGGTCTAGGCGTACATGTAGGTAACCATCTGGTGGCAAGCGTTCGTCTAGGGTAGCGCTTTAAAACACGGACGTTAACCAAAACTCCGCCTGATGAAGCGTTCAACCAAGAATCCGCCTGATGAAGCGTGCGTCTAGGATCACGCCCACTAACAGGCGGTAACCAAATGACCGTCCTATTGAAGCGGAATGCTAGACCTCCGCCTGAGTGTGGGCGGCATCCTAAACGTCCGCCTATGATTCACCTCTTATAAGCGTGCAGCTATGTGTACGCCCTGTTTTAGGCGTTACTCTAGACGAGCGCCTGAGAGATATATTACCGTTGAGATAGTTACCGTTGATTTTTTCCCGTTGTAATGGCTATATTTCAAGAAAACAACTTGAAAAGGAGATATGATTCTATTGAGTAAAGTTCTTAGTCTATTAGAAATATCTTAGAGATTATTTTGTAAGATGCATTACAAAGGCTAATTGGCCTGAATTCTGTAGCGTTTTTAGGACAAGGTACCTTGGGGATAAGTGAAATAAAATTGTAATTGCACTGTTTTAAAATATGCTTGGAGTGAAAAAAAAAAGCTTGTACCATTTCCATTGTATCATCCCCAACAGTTTCCCACATTTTCTGGTAAAAATCAGGGGGAAAACCATCCGGACCCGACGAGGTCCAGGGTTTCATCTTAAAAACCACATCTCTAATCTCATTATGAGTTGGAATAGCAATAATCATAGTATTTTCATCAGCAGATATACATGATTGAAATTCACCAAAAGAGTCAGGATGAATATAGGGTTTAGAGCGTCCACAATGGTTGGACTATAAGACGGACCAAACACATATATACTCTTTGGTACGTCAAAAGCCAACCACAATAGGACGACCATAAACACTCTTTGGTCCGTTTTTCGCACTGTTCACGACCATTTTTGGTATTTTTTCCGGACCAAAAGAAGTATAGTCGGGCGGGCGTGTAGTGAACCGTCTGGGTCTAGGCGTACATGTAGGTAACCATCTGGTGGCAAGTGTTTGTCTAGGGTAGCGCTTCAAAACACGGACGTTAACCAAAACTCCGCCTGATGAAGCGTTCAACCAAGAATCCGCCTGATGAAGCGTGCGTCTAGGATCATGCCCACTAACAGGCGGTAACCAAATGACCGTCCTATTGAAGCGGAATGCTAGACCTCCGCCCGAGTGTGGGCGGCATCCTAAACGTCCGCCTATGATTCACCTCTTATAAGCGTGCAGCTATGTGTACGCCCTGTTTTAGGCGTTACTCTAGACGAGCGCCTGAGAGATATATTACCGTTGAGATAGTTACCGTTGATTTTTTCCCGTTGTAATGGCTATATTTTGACACCTATATATTGACTACTAATCCATTTTCATTTTACTAAAATCATTGTTATCTAATTTGTATTCGAAAAAAACTTAGTTCTTTTCATGTACTTTTCTTCCAAATCGATAAGAATTATGGCACCAAAACCACGAGGTCCAAATTTTACAGAATTTGAAGATGTAACGATGTGTAAAATTCATTTGTCAATATCTCAAGATTGTAGTATTGGTGCCGATCACTCAGAAGAAAGGTTATGGTCATGTATATTACATGGGATGAAAGAAGTCATACATTCGATGGCACATACAAATCAAACCATTTAGAGTTACCTGAGGCTCTATCCAGACACTCTAAAATGAGATCAGGCCCATGCCCTTAGTTAGACCAAGTATAAAGATTGTCAGAATGTGGAATATCCGACAAGCCAACTTGACTAACTAGATCAACCAAAACATCAATTTGACTTTGATTGATGGCAACTCCTCCAACCTTTTTCTCCTTGCTAAGGATAAAATTAATATCACCAATAACAACTCAACTACCATTATGAATACTAGAAGCATATCTAATAAGATCCCATTGGCTATTCCTAGTACTACTTTCATCAAGCGCACCATACAAACATAAAAGCAAGGTATAATCTCCTCTAACATCTATTTTCACTAGGCAATTTATTATATTTAAAGTAGAATCAATGATTATAAGGTCTATACCATCCTTCCAAAGCAAATAAAGTCCCCATGAGGTTCCAATAGAATTCAGAAACTAAGAATTAGGAAAATTCAGAGGTTTAATCAATCTTTGCATTTTGCTATGATGCTATTTGGTTTCACTTAAAAAGACAATATCAGGGTCACTGGATCTTAGGATTTCCCTAAGATAGTTTCTAGTGTCTCTATTACCATAACCCTGCACATTCCAGGCCAATATCTTCATTTCAAAAAATTGGCATTAGTGGATTTTAAAAGAAACACTAGAAGTAAAAAGGACTAACTAAAATTTAGTGTTTGCGTCTACCAAGATACTCAGACTAATCAACACAGAACCACGGATAATCAAGCATCTTACAAGATTATAAATCTCTAAGTCAACACTTAAGGATTTGTAATCTAGAGAAGAGACAATTCCTAAAACCAAATGTTTCAAAAACCTAACTAACGAATTGAGACTTGGAAACAAGTAAGATATAAAATATAAGATTCGATTAAACTTAGAGTTCAAAAAAGTTTGTGAAAAAAACTTGATTTGCAGCTTCCAATTGTCCCTTGGCAGTATTTAAATTCTAGGAATTACTAGATAATCCTATATTAAAGACCCGTTTAACCTCTAATCCTACCTCAAAACCCGGTTTAACCATTAATCCAAAAACAAGTAATTAGACTAGTTTTCTTACTCGCGCGTCCAATTCACGTGAGAAGAATGAAAAACAGATTTTCAATATCCCATAAATACCCCTCTCTTGTACGAACTATAAATTTAGCCAAAATCAAAACTTTAAAAAAAAATCATCAATTGGCAGCTCACAGATTTTCTTCTTTTTCTTCTCTTTCTGCTTCAGTGGTTTTTCAGTTTTAGGGTATTGGCAATCTCCAGGTATTTTTCTTTAATCTTCTTCTCTGTATTTTTCTCCAGGTATCGTCAATTTCTGTTTTTGTTTTTTTAAGTGAAATCATGATAACTTGATTTCATGTTTTGTTTGTTTTTTTACACTGAAATCCCGATGATTAACGTTTTTTACGATGTACATTTTGTTGACTTCATGATCGATCTCGTTTTTGTTCGTGTTTTAGTTTTCTTGTTGAATCCCCATGAACCCACTTCTGTAGATCTTCCTAGCAGGTGCAGGTTTTGTGGTTTTCTTCATACCAACTGCATAATGAACACACTCTCAATATCCCTACAATATATCAATATGTACTATAATATAAAACAAAGTATGTATTTTTTTTATATGTTGATATGTATCTGCTATATCATGAACAAAGTATACATTGATATGTACTGATCCAATTCAAGATTAGAACAAAGTACATATCAATATATACTATCCTGTATGCAAGATGTAGATGCTTTAGTATAGAACAATATACATCTATATATATGCTTTTATATCTATAGCATGAACAAAGTAC